>JAWWEE010000159.1:33978949-33990543 GCA_035221455.1 Xenops minutus
TCTCCTGGAGCCCCTTTAGGCACTGCAAGGGGCTCTCAGGTGTCCCTGGAGCCTTCTCTTCTCCAGGTGAACCCCCCAGCTCTCCCAGCCTGGCTCCAGAGCAGAGGGGCTCCAGCCCTGGAGCATCTCCATGTCCTCCTCTGGACTCATTCCAGCAGCTCCATGTCCTTCTCTTGCTGGGAATCCCAGAGCTGGATGCAGCACTGCAGGTGGAGGAGCCTCATGGGAGTGAAGGGAGAGAATGCCAAGGAGGAGGAGGCTCTCCAGGTCTGTGAGTACAGGTGTGCTAAGGGAAATCTTACTGCAGGAAAATGGGATGGATTCTCAGGAATCAGCATAAAACTGATGTCAGAGAAAAATAAATTGATTTTATGCTTTACCTCCATCCCCTCTGCAGTGTAAGCCTTGGCTGCCACATTTTGTTGGATGGGAAGAGACTGATATCTGTCTCTTCACCCAAAGCATTTGTTCTCCTCTGGTGTAGCAGTTGCAGTCACTGTATTATCTCCAGCTCAGAGGAAAATCAGGTGGCCTCTCCATTTACCTGCACATTTACTGCTGCTCACAGCCACGCAGGTCACCTGGCAGGGGATGCTATGCCATGGGCTGTGCCAGAGCCCAGGAGGGACTTGTCAGGTGCTTTGCAAGTCCCTCCATCTTCCCAGTCCATGGACTCCAAAATCCACCCCCAGCCTGCTCAGGGATGCTTTCCAAGTCTGATGTGACTGTTTAGCTCAGGTGATAATGCTGAAGGACTCGTTGGTTTGTAGAGAACCTTGTTGTGGCTTGGATTTGGAAGCAGGAATCTGGGCAAGTTTGCAATGTGCCACGGACAGGGGATGTCAAGGGCTGGTGCTGAGCATCCAAATCCTCGTTTCCATCAGCTCTAAAATTAAACCTGTTCATGCAAGTGCACAATAAACTGTTAGTTAAGGGACTGTGCAAGAAAATGGGTCAGAATATCAGTTAGCACTGGAGTAAAACACCCACTGACTTCCAGGGGGTTTAACCTGCAGAAATAGTGCTGGATGAGGTCCAGGGAGAGTTCCTTGCTTCTAAGGATAGATTTTGGCCCCACAACCCCCTCAGCAGTCTGAAGGGAACCGCATTTAAAACTATGTTAAACTGTGGAGCAGGAACTGCTCCCATTAATGGGGTTTAACGGAGCTCACACTCAGTGTGAGCCAGCCTGAACATTGTAGATATGAAAAGAAAGCATTTTGGTCTATTTATTACTTAAGTGACACAGATATACAGCATATTTATAACTTAAAGTTGTGTTTGTGTTTTGTTGCATTACATGCTGCAGACATACATACATAGGCAATAGAGGAGTGTTTAAAAGGGCTCCCCCAGCCCACATTTATGTCCTGTTCCAAAAGGGAACACCAGGACCTGGGGGAGAGCACTTGGGAACACCTGACTTGGACTGGTTTCATGGTTTGACTGGTGTTTCTGACTGGTTTGGGTTGGCAGGGACACCTTCCACTAGCCCAGGTTGCTCCAAGTCCCATCCAACCTGGCCTTGGACACTCCCAGGGATGGGAAGTGCCTCATAAGAAGAGCAAAATGTTTTAATTAAACAAATCTCTTCACATACCACTTGCTAGTTCAGTCTAGGGTAGGAGAGCAGGTTAGTTGGCAGATTTAATATGGCTTTAATGACCTGCTTAATAATAAAGAAGGCTCAAAATTGCTAAAAATTAGCTCTCTTTCTTGTACTCATTGTTTACACCATTGCCTGTTGTCAGTAAAAGTTCTTAGATTTGAGTATGAACCTGTTCTCCCAAGGTCCAGGAGCCAGACAGGTTTCTGGATTAGGTGGAAGCTTCTGCTGCAGCGGGAGCTGCTCTTTTGTTGGTGTTATTTTTGAACTGTTAGGCTTGAATTTATGGTGTTTGTTAACTAATAGTAATAACAGCGAAAACCAATAAGTGAAAAAACAAACAGAAAAGTTGTCTGTGCAGTACCCCAGGCAGGCTGTGAAAAAGCTGGCAAGGCAGGGGGAGTGTTTATAACTGTCTTTGCATTTGCAAAACTCTTGGGGAAAAACAAACAAATAAAAAGAAACAAACAAAACCCAAACAAAAAACAACACAGCAAACAAAAACTAACATTCCCAGCAATCAGTGCTGAGAGGAAGGGAAAAACTGGTCTGTCTTCAATTCTTCTTGATCAAAGGGATTAAAAAGGATGGAAAATCAGGCTGTGTGTCTTTTGAACCTCTTTTGCCCCAAGAACTGGGTGAGGAGGTGCAGAGGGGGCAGGAAGGGACTGACAGTGGTCCCTCTGCTCTTCCCATCCATCCTTCATCCCTGGGGCTGAGCCCCATTAGCACCATAAGTGCTTGTTAGACCCCAAACACAAACACATATCCAGGGGAAGGTGTCCCTGCCCATGGCAGGGGTGGCACTGGGTGAGCTGTAGGGCCATTTGCAACCCAAACCATTCTGTGCTTCAGTGAAACCCTCCCAGCCACCTTTGGATGCCATGGACACACAGCTGGAGGTGGGAATGAGTCCTCAGGGCTGAGGAAATTTGGAAATCCAGCTCAGTCACAGGTCCCTGTTCCCCATCCTTCACCCCAGGCCAGCTCCAGGTGAGAAGTGCAAAAATACGCATTTTCATGTCAAATCTGGCAAATTACTGATCAGTTTGATGGGAAATAGCATTAACAACTCTGATTGCTCTGTGTTGGCCATAACACGTGTTCCTTGGCAAGGTCAGGCTGCTCACCTGGAGGGGGCATTTTTAGGCAGCCTCATGTAGGTGGGTGCAGAGGAAGGAGGAGACCTGTGATACTCACATGCCTATGATGTGGTTCAGTCCAGCCATGGCTTTGCTGGCATCTCTCTCCAGGAAGCAGGGGCATCCCAGGCTTGTGGAGGTACCAAGTGCTCTCTCTCATGTAACAAGAGAATCTGTGTGTGTTAATTTCTAAGTGTGGATTTTACAGCGCTTTCTACCAATATTTAACAGCATAAAATGTTGGCACACGGTGCAAAGTGGTGAAAGTTCAGCCATCTCATTTGGGCAGGTTGTGCTCACAGGCACTCACACTTGCAGACAGTTTAATAACAGCACTTGGCACTGTCTCTTCGAGCTGCTTAAACTAATTAATGCATTTGCTCCCCACAGGATGAAATGGAGTTTTCAGATACATTTCCAAAATGATGTGCATGATTGCTAAATATTTCATTCTTTTGAACTCTAAACTTCACGAGTGTTTTATGGGGGAGCAGAGGTGGGATAAATTCTCCCATGAAAAATGTTCAGTGGCTCTGGCAAGAGGGAAGGCTCTGCCCCTGCTTGTCAGAGGGGGATAATCTCTGTCCCTCTGGCAGCGTGTGAGAAGGTACTCAGGAATTTGGGCATCACTTGGCTCACTGGTGCTGTTGCTGGGGGACTCTGGAGCTGCCCCATCCTCCCACACTCTGCTCCACTTCTCCCTCATTCCAACAGGTTCCAGAAAGATTCAGGTCCATCCCATCCCAAACCGCCCAAAATGAGGGCAAAACAGGGATTTTTTTGGACTCGGTGTGTGTCACTGACTCAAAAGATGCCATCGGGCTGAGACCTCTGAGCAGGGCAGGTTAAGGCTCATCCTGCCAGCCTAAAAAGGTTACAAAACTAAGAAGGACCAATTTGATTTGAAAGAAACCTTTCTGAAGGAATCACAGTAAACAAAATCTGTTTGCCTAAGGAAACCCTCGTAGCAATCAGCCAGGAACACAACTGCTTGTGCTAATGAACCCAAAGCTGTTAATGTGGTTTCTTCAGTTAAATTGATTCATGAATTTTGAAGAGAACATTATCTAATGAATTTTCTTTGAATAGAAAGCAATTAAAAGGACAAATCAGTCTGATTAACCCCAAAGTCACCCTACTGCCACAAATGGTGTACAGTTTGAAATTATATCATAAAAAACTAGAGCAGATTTGCTATCTCTTTGCCCTCTACTAATCCATGTAAATTAATGAACAACAAAGTTAATTTCTTTGATGACCCTTTTCTCGTATCACCTGGATTATGCTGATGTTTAATTTGCTTAATGTTATAATAAAGACTAAACAGATTTTTTCAATGAAGTGATTATCATTCCCTTCAGTTAAGAAGTGATTTTTATTATTTAACACACACATAACGCCGTATGGGTTTCCTTCAAGAGCAAAATCACATTTCTCTACCTTGCTATGTAACGTAATCAATGTGTTTTTTGACAACTGAAGAAAGCAAATGTCTCTAATCAGTTTGTTTCTTTGCCAGAGCAGGAGGCTCAGGCTCTCAGCTGGGACAAAGGGTCTCTCCACGTTTTTTTCCCTTTTTTCCTTCTTTGTTAGTCACCAGCTCACTCACCTCAGTGAGTTACTCACCAGTTGGGTCTTCAGAGCTTTTTCAAGTGGAAGAACACGAGGTGTTCAACCCAATTGAAATACAAGTGTGGCTATCCCTTTCCCTTCTGTAAAATAATCCTGGCTTGGGTGAAAACCTGAGATGCCGAAGGAAGCAGCTCCTAATGCATTTGCTTATTCATTATTCCAGCAATTGGAACACTTAGAAGCAATTTGCTGGTGAATTAAAATTAAAATAATGGCAGATACATTATATTTTTTCCCCCTGTATCATTAAGGATGTGCCGTAGATTCAAGGTCACAGCTAGTCCTTACATTTGGCAATGTGTGCAGTGCTGAGCAGTAGCTTGGGGGTCTGGACTATAAAATGCAGCCAGCCAGGATAATACAGAGTCCACTGGCTCTAGGGCTTCTTCCTGGGCGACTCCAGTCCCAGCTGAAGTTGGAAATTAGCTGGAGATGCGAGGCCTTTGTCGAATAGGTAGAGCCAGCTATTTCTTCCCTTTTAATTTGACTCTATGCTAATTTATACTCTGCCAATTTAATGGAAAAACCCACATTGTACGAGTTAACAGGATAATTGTACTTGAAGCAAATTAAAAATATAGGAAAATCAAAGCCTTAAATCCTTTTTTTATAGTGATCGGTTACTCGGAGTGCTCTTCCTAATAATCATGTGTTTCAATGTAGTCATATAGGACACAATAACAGGACAGTGCATCAGGGCTGTTTAAATTGAAATTAGAAAGCTGCTATTGAGACTCCCATTTTGTTGGGCTTTTTTGGCTGTTTCATCCTGATTTTCCCAGCCGTGCAGCCAAGCAGCTCCCGCTCCCTGTTCTCTGCAGATTCCTTCACCAGGCAAGTGCTGTGGACCCTGCTGAACGATGTGAAGTTTGGAGAGGCCGTTTCCTACAAGCAGCTGGCAGAGCTGGCCGGGAACAGCCGGGCAGCCAGAGCCGTGGGGGGAGCCATGAGGAGCAACCCGGTGAGTTCACAGTGAG
The DNA here is from genome assembly GCA_035221455.1 of Xenops minutus. NCBI lineage: Eukaryota > Metazoa > Chordata > Aves > Passeriformes > Furnariidae > Xenops > Xenops minutus. Next base: position 33,984,307 of record JAWWEE010000159.1, read on the forward strand.
CCCCTTCAGCCACAGCTGGGGGGAGATGGGGGGCTCGGGGAGCCTCGTGGGCTGAGTGTCTTTGGAGTAAATTTATCTGCTGTGAAAACTGGTCTACCATGAGTAATAAGGTCAGTAAGTGTTTTTAATCAGCGATAATGCACAGCCCAGTTTAGTGTGATTTATTCCTGGCTGTTTATGGTGTTAGGTTGGGAGGAGAAACATATCATTCCTTCACCAGCCTCTACACAGGCTGTTGTTCGCAAACTTTCCTATATATTTTTAGGTCAGGGAAGTCTGTATCTCCCACATGGACCCCATTTGGCAGGTTATGAGGAGTTTTGGTTGTGTTAACAGCATAAATATGGCATAAATATAATTCTGAAGACAAGGCCAGGTTGGACGGGGCTTGGAGCAACCTGGGTTAATGGAAGGTGTCTCTGCCCATGGCAGGGGGTGGAATGAAATGGTCCTTAAAGTCCCTTCCAACCCAAACCATTCTGGGATTCTGTAGGTGAGTTGCCTGAATTTGAACCAGCTGGAGGAGCAGTGCTCTAGGTCAGGCCTGTGGATTTTGGAAAAGCATTTTTGTTATGATACTTGGTCTCTGTCAATCTCTGTCTTCCCAGTAATTATCTTTCCCTTTTATTTGCCTGGGTTCAGCCTTCCAGGTGTGTTTATGCACCTGAATCACACCATTGGTGTCAGTGAAGCTGGTGCACTGGCAGTCAGTGAGTGGTGTGTCCTGGAGTGTCTGGGTTAGGATCAGCCCCATCCTGGACTGGAGGGTTTGAATGTACCTGCAGTGCACAAGGAGCAGTTCAATTCTCTAAACACACAGCAGTTCATAGAATCACAGAGTCCCAGAATAGTTTGGGTTGGAAGGGACCTTAAAGCCCATGGGCAGGGACACCTTCCACTAGAATCGGATTTATGAGTTATTTATCATGTTTATCATTTAGTCCTTTAGTCACAGGAAACATCTCAAGGTGCTGACATATTAATACTTGCTATTTTGCATAAACTGTGCAGCACTCATTGATCAAATCATTCACTTTTCCCTCCTATTCGGGGTACAGCTCACTTGTGTCAGTGTCACTCGGTGCTGCCCAGGTGACATGTTCACTTTAATGAACTGTTTGGTTGGACTCAGAGCTCAATATCTCCTCCTATAAACACTCTGCAAGTGTTTGTACACAGGCCAGGTCTGTGGGTATCCTGCAATTCCACACAGGGAATACACAGCCATGGGAACTCACACAATAGCTCGTGGCTTTAAGCTCCATAAAGAGCCCTCCCTGATATTTTAGGCATCCATCAGATTTTCCTATGAAGCAGTTCATGTAAGCAGCATAAAGCTGCATTTCGTCAATACACCGTATTGTACTTGACAATACAAACTATTTTAATATGATGGAATGCTTTCCAATATAATCTGGTGTACATTAAGATAAGGCAATCCAATGCAAACCTACAGGAAACAGTTCTCAAAGAATAACAATCCAGTGTTGTGCAAAAGGAGATGTAATTGCTGTCGCCTAGAAATGTACCCAGCTTTGCCCTCAGGCTGCAGTGGAGCAGCAGCATCCAAAGTAGCGGTAACAGCAGGTTGTGGTGTGAAAATTCCTGCTTTTTCCCCTGTGAGGGAGGATGAAAATAGTTCTGAAAATATACAGCAAAGCTACTGCAATTTTTTTAAATGGGGTCCTAGCTATTATTGCCATTTCCCAGCCCATACTGTGGCTGAAGTGGTTTCTGTCCCCAGCAGAAGATTTTTAAGCGTGGTATAGATAATAATGTATAGCTTTAGGGGAAAAGAGCTGTATTAATATAATATCACCCCAATATTTCATCATAGAAGGCTGATGATTAAAAAAAATAATAAATCAGTACTGTAATGAGAGCCCTGCCCATCACAAACCACATTTTTATCACTACACATCTCCTGGAGTTAATCTGAAATTCCAACCGTGTTGCACATGCAAACCCACACATGGTCCTTGTGCACTTTAGTGTGAGCATCTATTCACTGGTCCTCATATTTTCCAAGGAAATGTTTCCATGGTCCTTCACCTGTGAGCCATAACGTGCAGGTGGACCAGGCATAATACACAGGTTGATTTTTATGAAGGAGGTGACATATAAAGATAATTTGTGGGAGTGCAAAACTCCCTCACCTTTGTTATTTCTATATATAAAACCATCAACTCTTGTGAAAACAGATTTTCTAACCCAATTTGCAACTCCACTTCATACAAACCTTATGAAAGAAAATGCTGAGAGGACAAATGTAAAAACAGCACAGGAGGCCAAAGACTCCAGTGGGTGTGTGAACAGCCCCTGCTCCTCTGCAACCACCCTGGGTCTAAACCTGCAGTCCAAACCCCAAACCCATCCCTGGAAGTGTCCAAGCCCAGGTTGGATGGGGCTTGGAGCAACCTGGGCTACTGGTGGATTGATTCTCTGATAAACCTGATGTAATGAGGATGGTGGGAACAGCAAAAACAGCCTTGAACCTGCCATTGTGTTGTCCCTCAAACATAATAAACAAAATAATAAATCAATCAATAATAAAATCGCAAATCTCACCTTTCTCCACCAAATACCAGCACCTTTCTCCTTCCCACAAATCAAGGAGTTGGTCTTTATTTCTGGTAGTGTGCATCCCACAGGGTTCCCCTTGTAGTTGGGTTCTTTCACACAGTTCATGTGATGACCTTCAGCTTCACGAGAAGGTGGAACAGGTGCCAGCAGGAGCTTTGCCTTGGTTTGTGCCAGGGACATGGTGGGGAGGGCTCACCTTTTGTGAGAGGCACTTTGCAGAGTTTACTGCAGTTCACATTGATTGCAAGGTCTGTGGTCCTCAAAGGGAACCCATAAAGTTCAATTAAAAATCTCATTAGACTGGTAGAGGAGGATCAAAAAGAAATCACAGAGGCTCATGGGAAATGGGGGATGTTGGGCTGATTAGTCCAAGGCCATCCTAAATGACTGCTCTGTGCCTTAAATAAGATGTCTTCAGAGGTCTGTAAGCAGCAGGCAGAGCTGCCTGCCTTGGCTTTGTATCCTCTCTAACTCTGTCATTGCTTAGGCTCAACCCCAGCTAAGGGTGCAACCTGATGCTGATACTGAGCTATCCTAAATCAAGGATATAATATCAATCCATCTTAAATCAAGAGTATTATTCAGCCAAAATGTTTTGAACACTGGAGATTGGTAGCAGCAACTGTGCATGTGTGAGAAGATGGTGAAGTGTGGGTCTGAAATGTTGCAGACACATAAAACTACTTGTGTGTTCAGTCATGGAATATCCTGAGTGGGAAGGGACCCCCAGGGACCATCAGTCCAATCTCTGGCCCTGCACAGACACCCCAACAATCCCACCCTGTCCCTGAGAGGATCATCCAACCCCTCCTGGAGCTCTGGCAGCCTTGGGGCTGTTCCCACTGCCCTGGGGAGCCTGGGCAGTGCCCACCACCCTCTGGGGAAAGAGCCTTTCCCTGATATCTTCCATTCCTGAGATCTTTGGTTCCTTTGGTAGCTGGAGATAACCTGGGGCCCATGCTGGGTCACATCACAGGGTCTCTTTCTTTTGGGGAACAGCAGGAGAAGAAGCAGGAGTTTGGAACCAGATGGCCTCTCAGGTCCCTTCCAGCCCACACCAGTCTGGGGTTCTGTGACATGAGCAAACCACAGGATTCCTGCTGTGTGTTCCAGTGTGGAGTGACTCTTGGGGATGGTCCTGTGCAGGGATAAGGCTTGGACTCGGTGATCCTCATGGGTCTCTTCCACCTCAGTGTTATTCTGTGTTATCCCAGCTGTTTCCATTGTGGCTTGGCTGCTCCAGGTTTGACAGCTGGGAAGTTTTGGGAGGTCTCCAGCCCATCAGCCATGGCTGGGACAGTTCCCTTGCCTCAAACTGGACTCTCAGCATAACTGGAGCCCTGCTCTGCTCCGTCCTCACACAGGATTTGCTACATGCAGTTCAGAGCCCATCGATCCTGCGTGCAGGGAGGGGTTTTCCCCTCCTTTGTCCTAAACAAACGCATTATGGAGGAGTTAGTTTTATTCACAGGTTGCCACGAGCGTTAATGACCGCCCCAGCCTTGTTCTGCCACTCACCCAGATGGCTGTTGATAAAGATTTAGCATCATGTTCCGAGTGTCAGGGCTGTCAGTAGTGCTGAACCATTTGACCAGAAGAAAAAACGCACAGGGAGCTATTGATTACAGCTTCTCAGTGTCACTTGTTCACCAGGATTTAGGTATTGATGAGGCTGCGAGTGAAAACAAGCTCTTTCCCTTGTGGGCCTCTACCCAGAAGAACAAAAGCAAAGTTGGAGAAAATATTCAGCTGGTGCCCGAATCAGAGGGACTCTGGTATCGATCCGAGGGCTCCTTCATGTTAGTTTTTGTTGGAGACAAATCTATGGGTTTGGAAGTTTTGTAGCGTTTGAGGGAGGGTCTGTGCATGTGATGGATTCGTGGATTAGATGAACTAGATTTCACAGCATGGAGATTTCAGCAGAGCTCTAATAGTATGAGCTGCTTGGTTATTGATAAAAATTACATTAAATGTAGCTGAGGCATTAAAGCTCCCGAGTAGGGTAGTTCTCCCTCTAAAATGTCCTTAGGGCCCTAATAAATTTGGGCAGGTTTCATTATTTTAGTAGTCTGAACATTGTCACCACAGTTAAGCCAAACTGGAGCAATATTCCTTATTTTTAAATTACAGTGCTGGCACAGTCTTTGTGCCACTTTTACATCCAAAGCTCTGGAGGGTGACAGGTGGGTGCTGCTGTGTTGGGACAGTCTAGTATGGAATTCCTCGTGCTGGGCATGGAAAAAGCTGCATTTATTTCATCCCTCCTCTCCTTGCTTGGTGGTGAGTGGCTCAGCCCTGTATCCCTGTGTTGTGAACGGGTCCTGCACCCTCCCAAGGATCATCCAAGGCCCCATGTGGCTCACACCACCTGCAAATAAAGTCCTTTTTCTTCTCCACCAGGGTTTATAGCCTTACCATCATAATCTGCTGCTTTAGTATGTGTATTTTTAAAGAATTGCAAATTAACTTTGTGGATGTTTTACGGTGTGTTATTATGGCTTTGTCACTCAAGCCAAGCTGGCTGAAGTAACTGAGGGGAGTGTAAAGACAGAGAAATCCCAAACCAGAAAAAAAACTTGCCAAAACCCCCCAAATTTCTTTAAAGAAACTATAAACCAACCATGGGATGGCATGGCAGGGAGGAAAGCTTTTGTTGGTACTTGCTGGAGTTGTGGCAGATGCCTAATTCACTTGTGGCATTGCACCTCCAAATAAAGCAGATATTAGAAGCATTTCTATATTTAAACCTTGATTTGCAATAAGCACCTGTGTGTATTCCCATTTAAAGTGGGCTGAGATTGAGGTTTTTAATTTCAGGCATTGAAATTACTTAGCAAAACTGAAAGGACACCCCCAAAATCCCCTCAGTGTGTGGTATCTGTAGTTGCTCAACTGCTTTGGGGTTTGTGTGTCCCAGCTTGAACTGTGCTGAAATAATGATTCAATGGGATTAAAATAAGTCAGTGTAAAGTGTGTAATTTGTGTATCTACATAGAAATAAATTACACTTTTTTGACATAAAATATCCAAATTTGTGAAAAGTGCCCTTTTGGGTGAGTTATTGTTGTCACAGCCACATCACTGCAATCCCATTACTATGCAGTTACCAAAACACACCCGGAGTGATTAGAGATGATGTATTGCAGTTTTTATGGTGTGTACTTCAGCTATGATAATCACCTGTAATAAAAAATAATAAAAAAACCACGTTTATGTTTATGTACTTCTCTGCATTATCAGTCCATTATGTAACTTCTGGCATTGATTTTGCAGAATCTGTGACATTTGGCTATAAATGATAGGGAGTAGAAGACAGGAGCGGGGAAAAAGTTCTTGGATTTGGTTAGGTCAGAATGAAACCTCTCCTGTTGGAGGTTTTAAAAATTCACGACCCATTTTGGATCGGCTTTCTGTTGAATAATAAATAGTGCCTTGGTCTTGCAGAGAATTTCTCTGTGGGGCACAGGGAGGTGCTACAGCAGCAGGAGGAACTGGAGCACAGGGACCACTGCCTAGTGGTCTCTTTTGTCCCAGAAATACATCCTCTCCTAATCCTGGGGTGATCATGGAATCCTAGACTGGTTTGGGTTGGAAGGGACCCCAAAGCCCACCCAGTGCCACCCCTGCCATGGGCAGGGACACCTTCCACCAGCC
>JAWWEE010000159.1:33990643-34001590 GCA_035221455.1 Xenops minutus
GGCACAGGTTGGGCAGAGAAGCTGTGGCTGCCCCTGGATCCCTGGGAGTGTCCAAGGCCAGGTTGGAGCAACCTGGGATAGTGGGAGGTGTCCCTGCCCATGGCAGGGGGTGGCACTGGATGAGCTTTAAGGTCCCTTCCAACCCAAACCATTCCATGATTCTATGAAGCCACCCGTTGTTGACATCCCAATCTCTTGCCTTTCCCAGGAATCCATCACATGGGAAGCAGTTCCATGAACACAAACACCTCTGCATCCCACACCGTATCAATCAGAATTCCCCTTTCCAAGGGGAGTTTGACTTTAGTTCCTTGCACACACCATCACTGAAATGCATCATTCTGTTTCCTGCATAATGAAAAATTAAATAGGCTCTCAAATTACTAATTAGATGCTGTTGTTTAATTAAGTGTGCACAAAAGCAGTGGCCAAAATAAAGGAGGCCTAATTTTAATGAAAAGCCAAGTGTCCCACTGACATTGGAAGGCTTGGGGCAAGCAGGAAGGAGAAATTCCTTGCAGGAAAACAAACCCCGAAATATACATAAAACAAGTTTACAAGCAAATGTTTTAAATGAGCAACCTGAGATATTGACTTAAATGTATATAAAATCAGCAAAATAATCATTGACACAGACCTGATGTTTAAGGGGAAAAAATGGTGGGGAAAAAAAGAAGGCTCTAATTCCTGTGGCTGAACAAACACTGCAAATGTGAAGGTTTGGGGTTTTCCCAATCCCACAGGTGGTTCTACTGTCCAGGGATGAGCAATTCCACTGTGGATACTCAGCACTCCATGGGCTACATCCATAATTCATGGTGCTGGCACGTCTCCCTGCTGCTTGGGAAAGATGAGCACAGGCAAACATGACATGGGCAAGAGTTTTCCCTTCTTTTAGTGTCGCTTCCACCCTCCCAAAAGAAAAACTGGAAGAGCCTGAGGAAGCAGAAATAGTGATTAATCCCAGGAGTTTAGGAATAAACATGCTGCTGCCATGCCAGCCCTGGTTGCCCATGGCCACCTGAGCCCTCCCATAAAGGGCAAGTCTTCCATATCATTTTTAAAGTTAAAGATGGTAGTTTGCCTTTGCAGTTATAGGTCTGACACTGCAGGGAGAAAAACATCCCTGTGGAATTGGGAACTACAGCTAGGATCCTCCTGATGGGTCAGAATGGAATCACAGGATGGTTGGGCTTCGAAGGGACCTTAAAAATCATCCAGTGCCACTCCATGACATGGGCACAGACACTTCTCACTAGCCCACATTGCTCCAACTTGGCCTTGGACGCTTCCAGGGATCCAGGGGCAGCCACAGCTTCTCTGCCCAACCTGTGCCAGGGCCTGCCCACCCTCCCAGCCAGCAATTGCTTCCCAATATTCCACCTAAATCGAGCCTCCTTCAGCTTAAGGCTGTGGTGATGGTGATGAGTAGTTGTCCTGTGCCTCCTTGTTCTCCTCATGCATGTTTTGGGGGCTCCGAGGGCTGGGCTGTGGAGGGGCTGGCACAGGGCAGGAGAACCCACTGCTGCAGGGACCTTCTTATATATGGGACTTAATATTTCAGGTTTACCCTTCTGAAGACTTTACGTCACTTTATGGGTTAACATTCCTGTCCATGCTTATTTTGTCCTAAGAACTGGGTTGGTCTCCAGAGGCAGTGATGTGTTCTGCTTGTGCTCCACCAGGAGCACGACTGATGTTGTGGCTGCTCTGTCCCCCTTGGGCATGGCCAGGGCCTCTCCAGTTTGTCACCCAGTGCCACACAGCTGCTGGCTCAGTGCTGGATTTAGACACTCATGGAACCAGAACCATTCTGGTTGGAAAAGGACCATGGAGTCCAGGCTGTGACCGATCCCCACCGTGTCCTGTCATTGTGGGTGCCTCCTCCTTTACTCCTTGCCTGGTTTCTGTGTGTTTTGCAGATCCCCATCATCATCCCGTGCCACAGGGTGATCCGTAGCAGTGGGGACACCGGCAACTACGGCGGGGGCCAGCCCCTGAAGGAGTGGCTGCTGTCACACGAGAGGCTCCAGAAGGAGAAGCTGGCGTCCTGATGCAGCTCCAGCCGCTAACCAGCCAAGACACACAACCACGGCTCCTTGGCTTATAACAAGCTCTCAGAGCACCCAGCAGAATTCAGAAAAATGGTAAATATTTGAGTGACACACAAATATAATGCAACATCCAAAGTGAAATGTGTGGTGGCACCACTATATTAAAAAAGCGGGCTGTGTCCTGGGGGAGGCAGCTCGGCTGCCCTTTCTTGTTTTTACATTTTACAGCAGAATGATTACAGCGATCCAGGCCTGTTGTGCATGGATTTTGTTCCCATCTCCAGTCCTGTTTTGTTCTATTTTTAATGTCCATTAAAGCAGGGATAAGGGAGTGGGAGGGACGTGGCAAATGTGAGGTTCAGGCTTCCCCCTAAGGAAGTGTCTGGCTCGTGGAGGGCCCTGCCAGCTCCTGCCCAGCTCCCCCTCCCCGATTTGGGGCATAAAATGGTGCTTTGCCTAAACAGGAGTTAACAGAGCACAGGGAGATCTATTCAAAAGCAGGCAGCTATTGAATTCCTCGGTCCTGGCTTTTCTTTTCAGATTGTGAGATGGGAATACTTTTTTTTTTTTTTTTGCATAAAGCAGCAGAAGAGATGCTACTGAAGAATTGTATATTTTGGATAAGCAGCTTGATTAGACACATGAGGCAATATATTGAAAAACTCATCGGAGTTACATCCTTAGCAGCAGCACATTCCTTTAGAGTTTGATGTTTTCCTTTAGATTTCCACGTTTCTCTCTTATCCAGAGCTTTATTTCCCATAGCCTCTCCATAGGAAGGATTCAAGAGACATTAAAGCTAAATTTTGAGGTGGTTTTAGCAGGGTTCTCTGTGAGTACAAGCCACCAGAAGCTGAAATTTCCAGTATGGGAATCGTAAATTGTAACATGGAAATACTGATTTTTTTATGTGTTTTATCATATTTTCATGGATGTCTCTTTAGAAAGGCCATTGCTACCCCCCAAAAATTATTGTGTGGCAATGCGTTAGTTAATCCAGGATTATTGATACCTCAGAATTACTTCAATAAAAAAACTGCTTTGCATGTGCAAGTGTCTTTGGGTCTGTTTATAAATAAAACACAGGGGGTGATATATGGGGAAAATAAACTATACCCCACTGTACAATATAAAGCTGTATTTTTATCAAGGGTTTCTTGTGGCGATATAAACCACGGAAGCAAAGCTCAAGTGGTTTGTACGTGTCACCAGAACCCCGAGATAAAAATATGGCCTTATAATATGTACAGTTTGGGTGTATTTTATTATTTTTTTATATCTCTAATACATGCTGCCACCAAAAGCAGGAGGCAGCAAATGTCAACTTTAACCTTTCCCACATTTGCATCCCTCAGTGTTGTTTTGTTTCAGGTATTTTTGCTTTTTCAGGGAAGTGACTTTGTTTTCACAGGGATGGGGGCAGTGAGTGCTGGGTTTGGGGCTGGTAACACCTTTCCCAGGGAAACACCCAACTGTGGGAGTAAAATCGTGTTCTGGATCAGGGGTTTGGGTGGCAGAGGCAGCAGGGTGGGCTGGGACAGGCAGGGATAGAGAGGGACAGGCAGGGATCAGTGGGCAGGGATGGATGGGACAGGCATGGACAGGGGCAGGCAGGGATTGACAAGGGCAGGCAGAGAGAGGGAGGGACAGGCAGGGATCAATGGGCAGGGATGGACAGGGACAGGAGGGGAGGGACAGGGACAGGCAGGAGTGGACAGGAACGGGCAGGGTTGGGAGAGCAGGGATGGACAGGACAGGGATGGACAGGGGTGTGCAGGGTTGGGAGAGCAGGGATGGACAGGACAGGGATGGACAGGGGTGTGCAGGGTTGGAGGGGCAGGGATGGACAGGACAGGGATGAACACTGGCAGGCAGGAATAGACGGGACAGGCAGGGATGGACAGGGACAGACAGGGATGGACAGGGACAGGGATGGTCAGGGACAGAGGCGCAGTTCCCACGCTGACCCACAGAGGGCTCCCCGGCGCAGGGCTGGGGGCTCGGGGGGCTGTGAGCCCCTCTGTGAGCTGGGGGGGTCGGAAACACCCCGGGGTGCAGGTAAATATGTGTAAACACAGGCGTACATACACACATAATATGTGTAATAAGCATAATATACATAAATATATATATACACATTTATGTGTGTGTATGTGTGCATAAATATATATGTATGGATGTGTGTATACATGTATGTCTGTATATATACATATATAAAATAAAACAGAATAAAACAAATAAAATAAAATAAAATAAAATAAAATAATAGAAAAACAAAATAAAATAAAAATAGATTAAAATAGAAAAAATAAAATAACATAAAATAAAAAATAGATTAAAAAAATAAAATATAAAATAAAGCTGAGGAAGTGCAGAGGTTGGGGTTGGGTCACTCTCCACCCCAATGGGTGCCCAGGGCTCCCCATCCTCAGCCCCTGGGTGGGGGTCAAGGCAGTGTGTGGACACGGAGCTGAGGAAACCACATCACACCCCCCTGTACCTCTCTGTATGTGCCAAACCAACTCCCTCCCACTGGCAGGAGCCGCTGCTGTGCATTTTCCTGGGAATTGGGCTCCCCTGCCCTAGTGAGTCCCCTGGCCCGCAGCATCCCAGACCAACACACGCTGCTCCAGCCAGCCCTTCCAGAGCCTGGGATAATGAAACAGTCAAAAACAATATTTGTTCTGGCGGAACTGCGTTTATAATGAAATAGATGCCCTTGACCAGGGAAGAAACTGAATTTTGCAGCGGGTCATCCTCCCCCCTCACCCTTTTTTTCCCATACAAACAGGCTCTGCAGCCACTCTGAGGCAAATAGGAATATTTTTGAAGGACTCTGTTGTATTTCCTGCATCGGATCTGCAGCAGAATTGCAGCCACACTGGTTGTACTGTTTGACGCCGGGATGAAAAATGCAGATTCCACCCCATGTATCAATCCCAAATGGAAAAGGGCCCCAGGCTCCAGGATTGTTACAGATCACTTCCATGCACGCCGAGTTTGCAGCGTAATGAGCTCAGACTGGAAGCATCTTAAACAGAAAACCAATTCATTGGAGTGCTGGGGACATTTTTAGATACGTGCCCGAATTTCCTTCTCTCTGGAATTAGTCATCTGATCGGGGCGAGAAAGAGCTGGCCCTTAAATTTCCATTTAATTTTTCTAAGCAGTTCTCAGGCATCAGGAACTTTTTTAAGTGGAAGTTGATATTTGCTGTATCAGTTCCAAATTATATTAAGTTATACACAAGGAATGGTGATTTTAATCTCCTGCTTCTGTTAACATCACACAGTTATTATGATTATTATTATTATTATTATCAATATTATGATAATCTTTAAGGTCCCTTCCAACCCAGAGCATTCCATGATTCTATGGTTATTATCTCTTCCAGAAAAATCACAGATTGTTGTTTTTAATAATTTTTTCCAGAATTTTAAATTTATATTATCTGTGTTGTGTGTTGCACCCAGCTCAGAAACTTGGTATCAAAATAGTTATTGGGAAAGGTGTTGGTGCAGAGCTGCTTCCTTAAAGAAAATGCAATAAAAGAGTAAACCTATAGAAAATTCCTTAAAAACTTAAAGCATTGTATTCCAAGGGGAATCCTGTAAGATTTATGGACTATTTCAAGAATAATTTCCCAACAAGAATCTTACAGGAATGTAAAAACCCTCCAAGAATTGCGTTTACAGATTTAATTGTAATTGCTTTTATATTCTTAGAGAAATTGAAGAGCAGTGTGGATCAAAGGGCTGTGTGTGAGGGGCTGTGCCCTCTGTTCCCAGCGACTGCGCCGGCTCTAAAAACAATGGAAAATATTCCTGACAGCCCCTCACTGGCCATTAGAGAGGAGATTTCGGCTGTGCTGATGTGCAAACGCAGCTTGTCAAAGGCCTGCCTGCTATTTGGGTTTCAAATAACATGTGCAGGGTGTGAGTAACAAACACACACACCTACTTCGTGCCTTGGAAAAGGAACATTCCTCCTCTTTTGCATTTTTCTCCTTTTTTCCTCATTTTTATATTTTCTCCCTCTTTTTCTTTTTTTTCTCCTTTTTCTCTTCTTTCCCTCCCTTTCTCATTTTTTTCCCAGAAGGTCTGTCCTAACAAACCCTTTAATCCCTCCCTGTCCTCAGGCCTGGCGTTTCCAGGTGATTGCCTTTCTCTCTCGCTATTTTTGTCGCGCTTCCTTTTTAGCAAGCAGCAAATCCTCTGCTCCTTTCTTCCACTCTTCAAAAACCCCTTTCTCTCCCCAAATTGTTACTCCAGGGGGAGCGAGGACCTTGACCCCACCACTGCAGAATGGAGGGTGATGGGGAGAAGCCCCCTTGGTTTTGCTCCTTCCCAACCCGCGGCGATGCAGGATGGGGATGGAGTGAGTGCTCCCCCCAAACCTGATCCACTCCAGCCCCTGTCCCGTGTCAGGGGACGTGGGAGTGGCAGCCAGGAGTGGGGCTGGGGGCCTGAGAAGGTGCCCAGCCTGCCCGGAGCCGGGGGTCTGGGCTCCATCAGCTGCATCCGGCGGGACGAGACACGGTAGCTGGACCACAAGGTGAAAATTGACGTGAGCACAAGGTGAAAATTGACGTGAGCACGGGATGTTGGCAGCACCTCAGGCTGATGAAAGGACATTGTTAACAAGCCCTTAACGTTTCTCATTAATGGCTGGCTTGGCTGGGTGAGTTGTTTCTTTTTCACTGAAAAAAGCCAGAAGACAAAAAAAAAAATTCCACCTGGGCAGTAATTGAGATTGATCCCGTACGGTGCGTGGAGTTATCAATTTTTAAAACCTCTTTAAGTGCCTTATTTAGTTATTTTAAACAGGGCTTTTTATTTGTTGCTGCAAGTATTCCTGGAGGATGTACTCACGAGGGCTGCGAGGAGCATGGGGGACTCTTCTTGGGCTCTTCTCCTTGGTCAATCATCATCCAACCTGCGGAAAAGCGGGGGCTGGTCCATCCCCTCCACGCTGTCCACGGGTGCTGTGAGGTGCCAGGGCAGCACATCCAGTGCTGGGGGTATTTTTGAGGTGGAATTGCTCTTACTGTGCTGAAATTATTGCTGCAAATTGCAGCAGTGGTGTTCAAAGAGGAGCTCTTGCTCTTTAAGTTGGCGTGGGCTCCAGTGAGGAAGGTGAGGGTCGAGCCCAGAGCGGGGGGCTCTGCCCAATCCCAGGATGGGGCTCAGCCTAAGACAGGCACCAGCCGAGGTCAGACAGGCTGAGGGAGGCAGTGTTTAATTAAAATAACCCTCAGCATGACCCCAAGTGCAGGACTGATGAGAAAAACAGCTGCAACCCTTTTATCTGAGGACGAGCAACCGCGCGATGATGTAATTTTCATTTCCGATGAGCGCCGAGATGACCTAATTCCACATGGAATCTTGTCTCTCAGTTCAAAGCAGGACATTGGAGTCGATATGGAATTTGGCTCCCAGCTCACCCATGAGGCTCCACTGAGCCTTCCCAGGCTGGAGCACGAGGGCAGGACACCGGGAAAGGGAATCCCAAGTGGGTTTTGATCCAGACTTGACTTCTATCTTTGAAACTCTGGCAAGCAGAAGGAAAGCCTTTTATATTTCCATTGGTGCACACTGGGATGTCTTGGAAAACTGTTGGTTTTGTTGAGCCTCAAACATGGTCCTTGTTTCTGCTGTTGTGAGTCAAACACATTTTATGTGCTTTTGAAACTAAATGTAGGTTGAATTTTAGGGCAACAGGCACACAGAAGCCTTTCAGTGGTTAAATGACAACCGGTGCAGGGAAATGATTTCTTCACAGTGCCCTGCCAGAAATCTTTGTCCTGTCTGAACAAAACACTCCGGAGCAAAATTTGAGCACAAAACCATTTTACTTTTTAGTTATAGATAATTTTCTCGTGGGAGACCTGGGGCAGGACCTCACCCAAAGTGCCCGTGGCCTGGAGTTGTGTGGGCAGAGCCCTCGGGAGAGCTGGGGGTTTGTAGGAATCAATGGAACAGCTCGGCGTGAGCTGCTGCACCAGCTCATCATTTACAGGCGGGGCTGGAACGACGTGGTGACAAACTTGGTGTTCTCCAGCTGGAATACGGATGGTGGCTCAGTAATCAGCTGGGGTGGCTGGGAAGCAGTGGCTGTGCCACCCCTGTCCCCTCGGTCTCAGCGGTGTCCCCAGGTCCCTGCAGTGTGGAGCAGAGCAGGAGTGACCCGACAGACCACTGCAATAATTCACAGGGGCACAGCACAGATCATGTCCCACCCTCACCCTCAGCAGCCCAGGGGACACCAGCAAAGCCACCTTGTGCAGCCAAAGGGCTCGGCAGGGTCGGCGCTGTGCTGAGGAGAGAGAGAAAATGCCTTTTATCTAGAACCTGTAGGAAGTTGGTGCTAATGCAGCCCCTCAAGCTGAGGTGCTGAAGGTTTTATGGCTCTTTGAAAGGGTTTTTGAAACTGTAACACAAATTAGTTGTGTAATATATAATGTATAAATATATAATAATATATAGTGTATACATATGAAATAATATATAAGGTATAAATTAGTTTGGGGGGGAGAAGTCCAAGTGTGGTAGGACCTCTCTTTGTCAGAAGCTGTGACCAAACCTCTGACCAACACTGGATTTTCACTTCTGGGGGGGTTTATTTGGACTGGGGTGGGAGGTTTTAAACTGTTATCCAAATAGCACCATCCTAAACACCTCGACCAACAGATCAGAAGATTCACCACCCCTGGGGGATCAGAGGTGCAACCACTTCGGGAGCACCATTTCCCCAGTTTGGAGCAGGATCAGTAGAAGTGGGTTAGTAGAGAGAATCTCAAGCTCTGCCTATCAAAATGTCCTATTTCTGACATGGCAGAAAATTCCTGTGCTTGGGGTTATTGTCCTTTTGACTTTCTGTCTGAGCCTGGTGATAGGGTGAGTGAGGAGGATGAACCCCAGCCCCTCCCGTAGCTGTGGTGGTGGGTGGCAGTGGGGATGGAGTAACACAGAATAGTGGGGAAATAATAAACTATACTCATTTTTATCTATGAAATAAATAGATAATTCCATATCTATATAATCTCTAATGATATGAGGTGAGTGTCCACTCCCATGTGGCTGAGAAACTTCCCATACAAAGAATTAATTCTGCACAAAGTTGTATTTAATGTGGCCAAAATCAGCCTGGCAAGCAAAAGCAGAAATTGAAATGAAATGGGTATGTTGGTCGTGGAAGTCACTGCACCTGCATCTGGCAGCAGGTTCTTGTGCAAATACAATCAAGTGCAGAAGAGGATGGGACTGAAATGAGGTTTGAACCTCGGCGTGTCGCCTGCCTTGGAGTCACCTGTGCAGCCACAGAGGCAATATCAGGGGGCTGGGAACTCCAGGCATGTCTGTGCACTCAGCAGCTGTTTACAGCCCCTCTGAAAGGAGCAGCCTGAACCCACCCTGGGTTATTGAAGAAGTGGCTGGTTGGAGAAGGAGCAGGTTGTTAATTGAGCGGCTCCTCGTGCCCAGCCCAGCAATCAGTCTTCCTGTTCCGCCACTCCCGATGACCAGCAAACTGTCTCCAACCTTCTGGTTGTCAGGAAAATTGTGACAAGGCAAATGTCAGATCATGTGGAGCCTTTGGAATGTTTTTGACCCCTTCAATCTGTTCTCCAGCCTGGGTATGGCAAAGAAGCTGTGTTGGACTAATTGGTTGTCTCTCTTCTCCAGGCAGCCGATAAAGTCCAGGTACGTAGTCTGATGCTTTCAGATGAGCAGCATCCTGTCTTGCACAGCTTTATGTCTTGTCAACCACTGCGGGATTGCTCTGGAAAAGTCCTTTTTTGCCAAAGCTGGAGCAGAAGCCATAGAGATCCTACAGCCTCTCATCTGCTGGGGTTGAGCAGTGCCCAGCAGAGCCTGCAGCCTGTCTGTGCCTGTTGCAAAGAAAAACCTTCACTGAAACACAAAATATTGCAGCTGCCAGGAGGAAATTGCAGCCTGGAAATGCTGCACTTCAGGTTTTTTTCAACCAATGTGTTGTGCTTTCAGGTAGAATACTCTGTGTTTGAAATGAACTCCATAACCACTGAGCTGGGTGCCACTAAACTGCCCTGCTCTCTGCTCAGTACCTGGGACCATGGGCGGTGTTTTCTTGGGCTTCTGAATTGTTTCTTACCATTGACAGTGAAATTACATAGAATATCGGACTTGAATTTGGCGATCTGAGGAGGAATTAAAATACAGAGCTCAGAGGGAGCAGCGTTGGGTAAATCTTACTGGAAACCTCAGAGCCAAATTGTCCCCAGACATCAGAAAAGGGTGTGTTGATAGAATTACAGAACTATGGAATGGTTTGGGTTGGAAGGGACCTTAAAGCTCACCTTGGTGCAACCCCCTGCCATGGTCAGGGACACCTCCCCCTACACCAGGTTGCCCCGAGGTGGATTTTGCTGGCTGCCCTTTGCCATTTAATGCCAACAAATGTGGACTTTTCTGTGTGGATAAATAATATGTAAAAGTAATAGGGCTTGTCTTCCCTGTTCATTCACATCAGGCTCCGTCCCAGTGGAGAACATCCTCGTGGGGCCTCTGCAAGCTCCTCACCTGTCACAGGAGCTCCAGGGCAGCAGCACCATGGCAGGACAGAGCTGGAGGTGGAGGCTTATGTCACTGGATGGCAACTTCTGATGGCAATGAGAACAGCACAAACCACTGCTGGGGATGACCAGGTGAGAGGGGGTCCTGTCCATGGCAGCCTGGAGCAGAGCCAGACCCAAACCCCTTGTATCCTGCCAAGTGATGCTTTGAGATGCAGAAATGAGATTTTGGGGGGAATTACTTCCCTGGGAGGGTGGGCAGGGACTGGCACAGGGTGCCCAGAGAAGCTGTGGCTGCCCCTGGATCCCTGGCAGTGTCCCAGGCCAGGTTGGACGGGGCTT
>JAWWEE010000159.1:34003561-34013775 GCA_035221455.1 Xenops minutus
TAAACTGTAATTCTGACTTACAATATCTCTCGTGGTAGGTCCATTTCTCCTGCCAGTTTACTTTTAAACCAGCACAAGACAACATGTGGATAGCTGTTGAATCCTGCCAGGGCCATGGAAATTTATATAAACTCTGAGGTTGTGCTTAGGGCCCTAAAATTCAGTCTCATGTCAAATAAAAGCAAACCCATGGTGTATAGCACAAAAGCCTTGTAAAGGAGAGATTTTACACCATTTATACTTATGAATCTGGTTCTAAACAAGAACCTTACATTTCTTTCTGCTGTAATTTGTACTAATCCCTGTTCTGGCTGCAAAGCAGGGTTTTACACCACCTTAGTGACTAGTTCTGCAATATGACTTTTCCCATTCCTCTGAGTGAACAAACAGACTTCAAACGTACACCAAACACACTACAAAGATTAGGCACATCATTTGAGGAAACCCACCTCGTGGCAGGCACTGGAAATTAACCTCCTGGAGTTTAGCAACACTTCTGAGCTATTTCTGGAAGAAAGGAATAAAAAGAAAAAGGTTGAAGAAGTTGCCAAAGTTTTAGAGCCCTAATAAGAACTGTCATTCAACATTTATTTTGAATACTTTGTTTTAGTTTGTGAATTGCAAACGTTTGTCCACTTGGTTGGGGATTTAAGGAAATAATTCTATTGGAGTGTAAGGTCAGTACCTCTGCTGGGAGGGGTGGGATTGTAGATGGTTTGGGAACTGTGACAAACCAAAAAGTCTGGGGCTGCTGCAGCATTTGGAAGGTGCCAGCAGAGGGTGGGGGTTCTGAAAGGCTCCAGGACCTGCTGGGCTCTGGCAGAGCTCAGGAATAACTTGTATGGGAAGGGAAAGGTGTTGCAGAGGCAGCAAAGAAGCAACATCTGGGCTAAGTCCCTTTGCCTGACAAATTAAGATGTTTTATGCCCCATAAGGCACTTCCCAGCTCTTTCTGCGAGGTATTATTGGAGAAATATTAAAACTGCCTGAAAAAATAGAAAAGAATTGATTTAAAATCAGAAAGGAGAGACAGAAGTTCCTTCCCTTCATCCTGAGAGACTCAGAGGAGGGTTTCAGCAACACATCCAGTGCTGGCAGTGGCCCACACACCAAACACTTGCTCCTAGCCCAGAGGAAAGATTTGCAGAGCTCCAAATAAATTGCAGTTTAACTTCCCTCATCAAACCCAAGCCCACCAGACCTGAGAACTGTACTTGTCTCCTCCAGCAGATGACTTCTCGAGGGTCCCAGCAGGTCAGGAACATGAAGAGCATCGATAAGGGGCTGCTCAGCACAGCCCTGGGGCAGCTCAGGAGCCACTCGAGTCAATAAGAAAGATTTCCTCTAATGGCTTTGGAGAAGGGCTGGGGCACAGAATGCTCCAAGCAGAGCATTCACAGCACCTGGAAAGGAAGAAAACAGTGCAGAAGGCATGGATTTCCTGAACTGGAGCAAAAAGAGAGTGGAAATATCAATTGAGTGCTGTGAAAATGCTGATTATTGCTATTTTCTGTTGATCTCTTCTCCCAGCAAGCAGCCCCAGTGCCCTCCAGCACCCACACATGTGCCCAGGGACATGAAGGCACAGCCACTCCTTGATTTCTGCCCCACAGCCCAAAAGTCTTTCTCTGCCTCTTCAATAACCAGAGGACAAAGAAGGGAATATGCCTTTGCAAAGGCACAGCAATTCTGGCTCACTGCTCTGCCCTGTTTTTCAGCTGCATGTCACTTCAGATTACCAAGTTCTCCCTAAAGTGCAACACAAGCCCCACAGACCAAATTCTGGCCTTTTTTTAATACTCCTGCATCCACTGACACTGTATAAATAAGCACAGATATTGTCTTAATGTGTTCAGGGAGACATAAATCTGAAAAAAGAATCTTTCTCCTTCACTAGTAATCAAATCCCATTCTGAGCTAAAATAAACACTCAGAGGGAATACTGGAGGATGAGTTAAGTGTGCAAAATTCAGCTGAGTAATGAGCAAATAGGTGCATGAACTACATATAAATATTTGATGAATGAGCTGAAGTGGGGAAAAAAGTTATGCAGGATAAAGTAAGGGGGTACAGCTTAAAGGGATGTGTGTCCTTGGCAGCGAGACATCAGGCTGTGAAAGAGACTCTCAGGGGAAGAAATATAAACACCATAATTTGGATAATTTAAAATATGGAGAATATTAAAAAACAAACAAACAAAACCACAAACCAGACACACACACAGAAAAACCAAACATGTAGCAAATATTGCAGGATTTGAGGGGGAAATGGGGACGATAAATGGTGGCAAAAGTCCTACCTCTACTTTCAGCTCACACCTCTTCAGTTCTTGCCAAGTACAGGTAAGACAGTTTTCCTGGAGAGCAAGGGGAGAGGAGAAAATGCCACTCATAAATAGATGATCCATCTAAATTTAAATACATCATTTGTGTATATTCACATAAGGAAAGACTGGGCATGGCTCTCAGTGCTCTGCTCTGGTTGACAAGGTGGTGTTTGGCCATAGGTTGGACTCGATGATCTCAGGGGTCTTTCCCAACCTAATTGGTTCTGTGACACACATATATATGTATATATATGTATATATAACCTGTGGTGTGCAGAGGAGAGTGTTCTCCAACCAAGCCTATTGTGATTCAAAGTACAGCAGACCTTTTTCTCATCAGATGAACAAGAACATTTCAAGGCAAATTTGCATTTCGTAGCCAGGGGCATCATTTGCAGGTGACTGAACAATCAATTAAAACAGCTCGAATAGGTTTTTCTGCAGGTTTTTTTTTTCCCTAGAACCAGGTCACTGCTGCTTATTCACATGGTTAGGGGCATTTTGGATAACACAAAGTTAATTTTAACAACACAAAGTTTTCCTCAGGATTTCTGGTGCTCATGGACTTATATTTTATTTTCCCCAAGCTGATGGAGGAGTAAACATGCACCTTCCAACACCCTGAGACACTGACCAGCCTTAGCAGAGTTATAGACCTGTCTGCTATCACCATTTTTCTATATTAATAATTAAAATGTACAAAGTCCATGCAGACCATAAAGCCACCATAAGATGCAACAATGGTGACTCCAGGGCCTTGAGTCTCTGGACTTTGGATGAAGTGAAAAGCAAGTCTTTGGACCACAAATAAAGTGAAAAGCAAGTCTTTGGACCACAAATAAAGTGAAAAGCAAGTCTTTGGACCACAAATAAAGTGAAAAACGAGTCTTTGGACTTTGGCTAAAGTGAAAAACGAGTCTTTGGACTTTGGCTAAAGTGAAAAACAAGTCTTTAAGAGTGGTAAAATTGTCCAGAAAGGTGTTGGATATCCCATCCCTGGAAACATTCAAGGTTGGATGGGGCTCTGAGCACCCTGGAAGGTGTCCCTGCCCATGGCAGGGGGCTGCAATGAGATGACCTTCAGAGTTTCCTTCCAACCCAAACTATTCCATGGCTCTGAGTCAGCAAAACTGAAGGATTTGGGAGTCTGATGAGCCTTATGATCACAGAATGTGCTGAGCTGGGAGGGACCCACCAGGACCATCCAGTCCACCCCCAGCCCTGTCACATCCAGCTCCAAACCACTGCTCACTCTTAGCATGTTAAAGAGGTCAGGAACTGCACAGCCACAGGCACCACATTGCCATTAGTGATTGATAATTGGGTTTTCTCAGGATAAATCTCTTCAGTTGTCTGAACAAATGCTCTTATGCTTAACAGGCCTCAACACTTCTATGATTGAGCTGCCTCTTTTTTTATGGTTAGATACTCAATCATGGAAAAACAATTTTGTCACTAAAGCTGAGTCAATCATCCTACAAAATACATAGTTAATGTTTGGGTTTATTTCTTTTTTCAGAGGCTGTTCATCAAACACTTGTGAATAATGAATGCATAACTTCACATCAGACATGATATGTAAATTCAGGGCTCAATTCATCCAATAATTTATTTATCAAGAACAGTTTGAGTAGCGCTATCAAAAAGCAGCAAATTAGTTTTCTATCAACAGCCAATTGAACTTTCTGACTCTCTGGAAGGATTTGCAAACCAGGGGATGAACTGTCGTGACTGAGAGGGGTTTTAGACAAAGTTTATTAGACAAAGGACCCCTTTGCTTTCTAAATTCCTCCTCAGAGAAGAGCCTGATGTGGCTGGATCCATCTGAGCCCCAGACTTAGTCAATAGTTTAAGCACGACTTTGTCCCACAGGGCAAACTGGGTGTATTTATATGAATGAGTTATTTATCATGACAAATGAGCAGACAAAAAGTCTTAATCAGAATTATTTACTCCACAGTATCAAGGCTAAAACTGCTGGTCGTGTAACGTAAGATAGGCTAGTGCACTATACCAAAGCAATTATACTGAAGCTAATAATAAAGTAATATCAATTAATTAGAGATTGGTGTAACTCAAACCAACCCTGGTGGGCAGATCTTTCTCGCTGAACCTCAAGGAGTGCCCTTGAAGGGGCGTCCCCACCACCAGGGCTGAGTGAGAGGACTCTGCTGGTGTGGAAGTGGCCTGAGCCCTCCTAGCATGACATGCTTGACTCAGTCACACGTCCCCAGGTCACTTCAGCAGCTCATCTGCCCAACCTTTGCCTCACTATCATCATGTCCCTTTGGGGTCCACGAGCCAGCCTGGTTTTAGGTGATTCAACACCAAAAGCACTACTGATGGTTGCAAAATGGGACATCGTTTGAGTTGTTTGATCACATTCCAAGGGGAAAATGTCCTGCTATACACACACTGCCCAGGGAAACAAGGGCTTCCCATCCCAGCCTCTCTCACACTTCCATAGAAAGCCTCTCCAAACCCAAGACCATTCCACCTCCTGGACACGAAAGCTTTGCAAGCCCTTCCCACTTAGCTCAGCATTCAAAGGGTTTTCTTGATTTAAGCCGTAATCTCGCAGGTTTATTCAAGCACCACCTCCAGCTTTGCTGGGCTGGAGCCAAGGTTCACTTCTCATTTTCATTATAAACATTTGCAGTGGCTCGGAATAATTTGTTGTAGAGCACACCAAGCTGTCTGCGTGGATGCCTTGGATTTTTCCTCCATGCAGTTGATTTAAATCTTAGAAGACATTTAGTAGAGAGGCCAAAAAAAGTAAAAGTGCATCTCTCATGATGTCTTTTTTATTTCCCCCCAATAGTTACACTTGAGAAGGAAACCAAAAAGCTTTCAGATGTAAATTATTATTCAGTTGTCACAGAAGCAATAGGAAAACAATAGAGGGGAGGGAAGTTTTATCAGCAAAATAACTCAGGATTTGGATGGGGTGATAATAAAGGGCAAAACTTAATATATTAATGTAATTTTTCCAGAAATTCCAGGGTGTGCAATCTGCTTTCTAAATGAGACCAACCAATGCCAAACAAGATTTACTTCATAGATGATTAAAAAGATCAAGAAATTCAGGCTCAAAATACTATAATTTAGGTATTTGATGTGCAAACCTTTACTTAATCCCTTTGAAGGCCCCTGAGCTGCCTGTGTATTTCGGGATACTTCCAAGGAAAGAAGGATTTCTTTCTTATTTAAGGAGTGGTCAGAAACTTTCACATGGTTGGCTTTTCCACCTAAACAGCTGGAATTTGTCCAGCTGATTCCAGGAAAAGTGTCAGCCTTCAGAATTCTGTAATGCAGATGTTCTGCTCTATTGATTTGGTTTTAATAATTAAAGCCTTGCTGTTGCATTTACAAAATATAAGCATTTAAAGCCCTGTGATTCTGTTATGTCACATACTGCTCTAGTAAAGCAATGAAGTAGAATCACTGGTCACTCAAATATGCAGTGACATGTCTAAAACTATTCCCTTCACAGTTCACCAGAAAAAAAAGCTGGAATTGAGAACATTTTTGCAAATCAAACATCTCAGTTAAAAATGTCAGTCTGCATCAACTGAAATATTTTATCCTGGATCTGACAGGTTTAAGTAAGATTTGTATGTCTGTTGGGTCAGGTTTGAAACCAAAATTAATTCTGGACCCGAAAAAAATCAGATTGCTGTCCTTTACAGAATGTCAGAGTATCACCCTTTGCGACTGTGCTGCCAACAAAAATAAAGGAGGAAAGGTAAAGCAATGGAAAATGCCAAAGCAGATGCTTTTCTGCATAGATAGTTGGGTTTTTTTACATGACATGACAAGGGGGAATGGCTTCAGAATGACAGAGGGGACGGCTGGGTGGGATATTGGGGAGGAATTGCTGGCTGGGAGGGTGGGCAGGCCCTGGCACAGGGTGTCCAGAGAAGCTGTGGCTGCCCCTGGATCCCTGGCAGTGTCCAAGGGCAGGTTGGACAGGGCTTGGAGCACCCTGGGCTGGTGGAAGATGTCCCTGCCCATGGCAGGGGGTGGAATGACATGATCATGGTGGTCCCTTCCAGACCAAACCATTCTGTGATTCAATGTATTTATGCTGGTTTCACAAAGGCTGCAATTTACTTATTGTGGGAATACTGTGTTTGGATCCTTCTAATCCTTATAAACTGATGTTTAACTGATTGAAGTTAAACTTTTGAGAGCTCCTCCTGGGTAGCTACACTGATTGAACTCCATGTCCCCCTGAATCAGTCGAGACAAAGCAGTGCCCAAGTGGTGCAGTGGATGTGTTGCCTTTGAAACCCCACCAGATCTGCATAAATGTATATGTAACATACATAAAGGTGGTACTGAATGGCAGGTACTTCTGCACAGAGAATATTTTTTTCCCCCACACAGTGCAGGGAATTGACTGAACCTGTCACAGAGGTGTGTAAGGTCCGTACAACCTCATGTAGCAACTCCTGCAAGTATTTAGCAGTAAGACATATTGACCATATTCTGAAGTCCTTGCTCAGAGAAAACCTGCCCAGAGGTCAGTGTGAGTCTCAGGTAATCGATTTATTCAGAAACAGCTCACTCCTCCAGGATGGTTTGGAAGCACAGACCTTTGCTGGCATGAAAACTCAGAACTAAAACCATGCCAGGATGTGGGACAGCATGCTGAATGTCCATCCATGTGAGCTGTTCTGTGCTGGGGTCACGAAGGGTGTTGCAGAGAAGGAAATGTTGGGGTTTGGCTGCAGGAGGGGGCTGAGGTGGGAGCAGACACGAGGATGTGAGGGGAGGTGGCAGAGAGCACTCAGCCCTGGCTGCCTGACAGAGCTGCTGGATAATAGCAGGGCACTCACCTCAAATCACAGGTTGTGAAAACTGACATTTCCATTCAAATTACTCCAGTAGCCAACTGTTCCCCGGTGCAACTTCTTCTGTAAGTGACACAGTGACAGTGATCCAGGAATTTAACTTGCTGTTGTCTCGTTCCAAGAGGAATTATGAAGTTTGTGACATGCATTAGGAGGATGGCTCCTGGTCGCAGCCGGGGCTTTATGTGCCTGTGATTAATCACAGGGCCCGGGAAGTTGTGTCAGCTCAGGGTGGCTGTCCCTGCTCTGAACTGCCTCGCACTCACTGCTCTCCTCCTCATTGCCCGCGCTCGGAGCGAACAGCCCCCGCTCCACTCAAGTTTTCCTGGCACCTCCTGGCTCCTTGAGGGTTTTTCAAGTCTCTCTCTTTAATTATGATGGGCAGATCATCTGTTCTTGACACATGAGTACCTGATGGCCGCGTTGCTGTGCTCTCTCCTCTCCTCAGGGATGTCTCTCGGATTCTTTTTCTCTTTTTCTCAACTTGACTTTCATTGCAAGTCGCCTTTTAAATTTCTGTCTAACCTTTTAAGCAAGAGGCCTTTTCTGTTCATAAAATAAGCTGGCAGATTTTGTGATTTGAGGTGTTTTCCAACACACAGACTGAAACTACGTATAATTTTTGTCCAACTTCACTTTTGTACTGCGCCATCAACCACAAAATCCTTTTAGTTTGTTGTAACCTGTGCAGGTATCACCAAACTGGTTTTTGGCTTTGGCCTTTGGTGCTGGAGCCAAAACATTTGGCAGTGAATTACCTGCCTGTACTTTAGAGGCTCCTGATCCCCACCAGTCTCTTGCCACTGATGAGCAGGGCAGCAGAACTCGAGGTGGGTGCTTGTATGACATGGTGGCACCGTTCAGAAGAGGGTCCCAGGGCCCAGCCAGCTGGTGTGGCCCCACAGAGCTGGGAGACATCAGGACATGGCTGGGGTCAGACTATGGCTCTCCTTGTTCAGCCCTGTAGGGCATGGACCCTCCACACCAGCAATGGTCCTATGCCCCAGTCATGGATCTGAACGTCCTCGAGCCCAAAAACCACCCACATCTGCATCTCAGCCTGGGCATCTTCACTCAGAACTCATTTAGTAACTTGATAACCAGCAAATATATCAACCAGTTATTATGGAAAATATATAAAGCATGTTTATCTACACTTCATTAAGGAAAAATCAGCTTTATTATTGCTGTCACAGTCAGAAGAATAATAAATGCCAAGTTTTCACAGTGAATTCATCACCTCTTTGGACAGGGAGTGACTTTAACAATGTCTTGCAGAAAAGCTTTCAGAAGAAGGAGGGATACGGTGTGTTCTGAGTGTGTGTGAGTCACAGCCTTCCCTTCCCTGCCTGGCAGCAGAAGCCAATAAGTCAAATACATCGACTGTTGATTCGACACCATGGCCCATCCAGGAATCAAAACATCCTGGTGAATTAAGATTGTTCCATCATTTTCAAATTAAATTTTTCATAGAAGCATTGCATATCTGATGCTCTGAAAAATTATGCCTAACCAACACTCGTGGAGCAGTAGGTAGGATATCTGGGAACCTGGAGTATCAGACTGCTCAAAGGTTACACTTTGGACTTGCTTCCAAGTTCATAAAATCTGGCAGCACTTGCAATGTCTCTTATAGAGACCATCTAGGCTTTGGATGAGAAATGAATTAAAGCCAACCAGTTTAGTGAATATTAATTTGCCCTCTGAAGTTTCAGAAAACACCCCTGCCCTTATTTGTGGGAAGCAACAGCCTTAAATCTCCCCTCCTTTGGCCAGAGGAGGCCTGAGTGCTCTGGGTTTAGGTCGAAGGAGATATGCTGTAAAAATCGGGGCTTTCATGAAGATGAAGCACAGCAAAAGTAACACAAAAGTGCTTTGAGATGCCAGTGAATGGAGGATTAACTGCACAGCACTGCCCTGCTGCAACTTTGCCCCATATCCTGTTTGTTTGCTGTTTGTTTGTGGTGCCAGCAGTAAAAATAATGGTTGGCTGCTAAGTGAGCTAAAAAAGGGCTTTTGAGTGCCCAGGATCTGTTTGCCAGCAGGTGACTGTGGTGGGGAGGGGGAGAGGTGGAAGCTTGGCTGCTTTTATTTTCAAGGGCAGAAATTTAATGCTGGGGACCCAATTCATATTTTATTTCTTATCAAAAATCTTCTCTCTGCAACTGAGCTTGCACATACACCACAAAAAAAATTAATATACAGCCCATCCAGCCTGGCAGGACGGGTTATTTATAGCAGATCTCTGCCTTTTGTCAGACTAGTGGGCTGTGGATGTTGATCCCAAATAAACCCTGTTCTGTGCAGCAGAAGAGGAAGAGTCCTGTGGAGAGCATGGATGTGAGTTAATGTCCACGAAACAAGGCTGTGGCAGAAAACACTGCTGAGCAAAACCCACCCCAATCTAATCATCAGCTCTGGTAGTCAGCGAGAGCTGTGGGAGAAGACGTTGTATAAAGCAGACACATCCAGGAAATAATGCCTGTCCAGTGCAGCCAGATGGAGTGTGTATATCCTGACAAAGCATTTATTTTAATAAATGTTCAATTAAAATTATTTCTGTAGTGCAAGCATGGTCCAGAAGTAGTATGGGAATTAATAAGATTGCTGGTAGAAATAAACATTAGGGGATTTGTGTGCTACTGGAGAATGACAGTTATGAAAAATAAATCCTAACGTTTCTGTGGGGTTGTTCTCTGGATGTGCAAACCAGGACATGGCACTTCATGCTATGCTTTCAAATGATGTTTTTAAAATTCTAGCCCCTTTTTGCACAAATGCATCACCAATAGCAGTGACAGTTCCCTCCATGCCCAGGTAGCATGGCAGAAATCCATAGGTTTGTTTAAATACAGCAACTGAAGAAAAGTCCACTACAAACTTTTATCTGTAATATGACATAGATTCCTGGATGGTTTAGGTTGGAAAGGACCTTAGAGCTCATCTTGTTCCCTTCCTGCCATGGGCAGGGACACCTTCCACCAGCCCAGGGTGCTCCAAGCCCCGTCCAACCTGGCCTTGGACACTTCCAG
>JAWWEE010000159.1:34013875-34024585 GCA_035221455.1 Xenops minutus
CCTTCCACCAGCCCAGGGTGCTCCAAGCCCCGTCCAACCTGGCCTTGGACACTTCCAGGGATCCAGGGGCAGCCACAACATACCCACTGTCTAACCAAAATGCTGTGGTAGGAGAGCTCTCAGATGAGCAGAGGAAGGTTTTTCTGGTTTGTCCCCTGTTGCATTTCCATTTAGGTGTGACTCTGTGGGTACAGGAGTCCTGTACTACCTAACAAAGGCTCTTCATTTGGGTAAAATTGTGTATGGGCTTCATTATTACCTGACACACCATCCAAGCTGACTCTTAGCACCAGGGTTTATTTTATTAATTACAACGTGGCCTTCATCCTTATGTGTGATTATTTATCAAAATGCAATGTGTGCTTTATGTTGAATTTTTGGGACCATATGTTCATACCCTCTGTGTGTGAGTGGAAGGTGGAAAGCACCTGGAAATACACAGAAATTGGAGGTATCCATGGCAGGGAAGGGTCTGACACTTATGAGCAAGAGTCTGGAAATGCCAGAGCTGACAAGGTAAATTTTCATTTTAAAATAAATCGTAGCTTTAATTTGAAGTTTTTATTTATAATATTTATTATATATTATAGAATAATGCTATGAAATTATTATATTATGTAGTATGTTATGTGGAATATGATAATATTTCATATAATAAGTGTTAATTTAAAATTTAAAAGTAATTTAGTTTTGAAAGAAGAGACTTGGCATTTGTCTAGCAAATGTTGCAACGTGTGGTTTGGAGGGTTTTTAGAGGAGCTTCATTTAGACCTTCAGTGAACCAGAAATGGTTGTCTTGGATCTTTTCCCCCTATTTCAGACTGTATTGCTGCAGTCCCTGCCCCTGGCCTGGCTGCCCTGCCCTGTTGGTGACATTGCTGAGTGTCCCTTCCCAGCTGGGACAGAGCACACAGGTACGGACACACTGTGATAAGAGAAAATTAGATTTAAGCTGTAGCAATCAATAAATCTTAACACAACCAAGTATTTCTAGAAAAAAGGCTTTGGAGAAGTGTCTGTGACCCAGAAAGAAACAGCTTTTTCTGTGTCTGAAATTCCTGGAAGTGTTTTTTCCTGCCACATCAGCTGCTTCAAAGCCTCGGTGGCCGCCTCAGATCTCCCTTCACTGCACTCACCGGGGGTCACACAGCACAGAGGGGACCAAATCCCTGCCCACCAGGATGTTCCCATGGGAAGGTGGGTGTGAGGACCCTGGGGAGCCCCACCAGAGCCCTGACACTGCTGCCAGTCACCCCACCAGGGCTGCAGAGTCCCAGGATGGGCTGGACAGGGCTGGGAGCAGCCTGGGACAGTGGGAGGTGTCCCTGCCCATGGCAGGGGGTGGCACTGGGTGGGCTTTGAGGTCCCTTCCAACCCAAGCCATTCTGGGGTTCTGATTCATGCCAGGATGGTCAGCCCACCAGGTTGTCCCACAAGGTGTTTGGTAATACCAAAGCTCCCACGGCCACAGACCCATCCCCAGTGGGCTGCTGGAACCCAGATCCCTGTTACTCTTTCTGGGGAAGGCTAACCCAGGCTGCAAATATTCCATGTTTTAATATTCGAGGAGTTGGACTTCGATGATCCTTGTGGGTCTCTTCCAAGCCATGGTATTCTATGATTCCACGATTCTACAGTATTGAAATTCCAGCTCCCAGCATACCCAAGGGAATGAAAACAAGGGGAAGGGAAACACTGGAATAAATTAAATAACAAATCTACTCAGTGAAATAAAAAATAATATGGGTTTTGCAGTACCTGCAAGCAGAGGAGCTAAGGACCAGTCGTGAATGTGCTTCCAGGTGTGAGTAGCTACACGCTGGAGCAGCCCCTGGGAGTGCAGTGTGCTCATGGGTGAAAAGCAACGTGCAAGTCTTTCACAGGCTTCAGCTCTAAACATTCCCTTTATTTGTGTCAATATTATTTGTTCATTCCTAATCAAAAAATATTGCAAATAATAGCGATGCTTTGCATTTTCCAAATGCTGCTAGTCATAAAACATGGGTTAATTTAAATATTACATGTCGTATAAGTGTGGGCACTGTAAAGATGTGAGTTAAAGGAATGAAGGAGTATTTTAATTTTGAGGTCATTACTAACACTCATGGCTCCATTGCCATTTTGGACATTGCCTTCTGATCCCATCGGAATTTGCTCATGAGTGAAACCCTCACATTTAAATTGCCACACCAATTAGTAAGAGGTTCTGCTGTTTCCTCACTCCGAGCTGGGTGCAAGCTGCGACCCTTTAAAGTCAGGGCATCCCCCCGGCCACTGCAAAACGGGGAAAGAAAGAAATAAACAGCCGGAGACAGGCAAATAAATAAATAACTAAATCTGGTAATTTAGTACTAGAAAGTTAATTCAGGAGACCTCTGACCTTCAGAGCGCCACGTGACTATTGATTTTCAATATCGCGGGGCCCGCGCCACCCTGAGCGTGTAGTTCAGCACATTCCCAGCAGTTCTTCCCTTATCAGCTCAGTCCCCGAGTACTTGTGCATTAAGACAACAAATACCGGCGGCTCCAGCGCTGTCACAGGGAGGCCCCACGGACGTGCTGGGCTTCTAATGAACTTGGGCTCTTGGCAAGCAGAGCATGGCCAGGGGGCTCCCCTGGCTGGGGGGATCTCCCAAAACCCCACCGCCTTCACCCCAAACCACTTCTAGTCCACTTTTAATCCCACCCCTTGTGTTAACTGGGGGATTGCTGCGTTTCTAAACCCGCTCCTCCCCACCCAAGGAGAGGGTGGAGATGGAAAGAGCGGTGATGCTCCGAGCTGCTCTGAACCCTGTGCCTGGATTAGTCGGTAATACCAGGACATGCTACTTTAAACACCTTCCTCCTTCAGTAATCACCAATTAGTGCAATCAGTGCCCAGGCTGCTGTGCTGCCGGCCACGTGCAGTGTCCCCAGCCCCAATGAAGATGTGCTTCAACCCTCACACCTAAAAAAGACTTTATCCTCCCCTCCTCTCCCCCTGGTTTTATTGATTATTGGAAATGTTACATCCCGGGCAGGAAAATGTCATTGCTTTAAATACCAGCATTAACAGTAGGGAAAAGTTCTTTTTCACCCAGGCGTGTGTGATGAGGAAAAAATTAAACAATGGAGAAGGTGGAGAAATATACAGGGAAATACGTGGAATTTTGGAGGGAAAGAAGTGATTTGTGTGTTAATTCCACCAAGAAGGAGCTTCCCTGCCTTAAGGAAGCGGCGTAAAAGCGAACACGCCTCGCCCCGGACTCTTTTACTGGAACGGTGAAATATATAATGAAATCCAACAAGGAAACTGGAAAAACAGCCAAATTGGTGCAGCAAAGTGGTTAATAGGATCATTAGCCTGCTCGCTGTATTTTTTTGGACATTGTGTGGCTGTTCCGTAGTCCTCGAGAGCAGATTGCAGGAACAGGCTGACAGTTACCCGCTAACTCAGCAGTGCTGGGTGCAAACTGCCATCTTCCTGTGGATTTACAGCTGCCACTTCTGCTACTTCAATTAGTTCTATAGCACACAGATGTTGCTTAAATGTTGCTGCTAATGATACTGCAATAAGCGTAAGATTCATGCCATATTTTGAGGCACGTAAATTTCTCAAGTGGCACAATTAAAGTGGAAATATTAGGTGGGGAGAACTTGGCAGTCTCTCCAACTTGGAAAGCGCACCCGCTATGCAATAATGGGTCAAAAATTCATTCAAGTTTTACTGCTGTTCAGAGTTTTAAAAGACTTTTCACAGTTGAATGCAAAGTAGTAAAAAGCGGAGTATTAGGAAATGAGAATGCTGTTGTGTTATTCAGACATGACTTTTTAATTTCAGATTGGAATCACGTGCCCACCTCGGCCACGAGGATGCAGGAGGAATAAATAAAAAGTTTTCTTTAATACTGATTTAATTGAAGGTTCAGCATGGTCGTGTTAGCGGGGGGAAGGAGGAAAAAAAAAGAAAAGAAAGAAGAAAAAATGGTTTCCTGAATCACACACAGAGACAGCATCAATCATTTCCGAAGCCAGATGTAGCCTCCAAACTGCAGCCTGACAACACATCTCCTGTTTGTGCAGCCACCAAGCAATTATTCTTTCCATTATATCTCCCAATGACAGATCTCCAAACCCAGGGCTGTAAAAATTAGAGTTTGGGCTTATACAGTTGTGGCGGGTCTTAAAAAAAAAAATAAGAAAACTTATCATGGCTGCAGTGTTTATGAGCTTGTCAAAGTACATGTACATAATTTTCATCAGAATTTCTTTTGCCTCATTTCCAATCCTTCAGGATTAGATTTATCAGCAGCTCATTCTGTGCCTGCGTCCGAGCAGCTTTTCCACCTGCGAGCGGGATCCTGGTGGGTTGGCTCTGCTGGGGAAATGGCAGAGCTTTTCTTCCTCCTCCTCTTTTCTTCATCTTCATCATTTATTTCATCGTTTCCTTAATCTTTGTGATTTTTTTCATCCTTTTTTATCATAGTCTTCTTTTTTCCATCATTCTTTCATAATTTTCTTCATCATTTTTGCACTGCTTACCTCATAATTTATGTCATTATTTTCTTCTTTGCTTTCATTTTCTTAATTTTCATTATTTTCTTAATTTTTTCATCATTTTCTTCATCCTCATAATGTATTTCATAATCCTCTTCATCATTGTTTTCATTTTCTTAATTTTCATCCTTTTTCCCATCATTTTCTGCATCTTCATCATTTTTTTCATAATTTTGCTTCATTTTCATAATTTTCTTCATCTTCCTTAATATTCTTCAAATATTTCTCTTGCTCAGATTGTTTTTAAGGTACTGTCTTGGGGCTCCACCAAATTTCAGGTGTAATTTTTAGAAAAACCATGGCCTGTTTGATATATTCACCACTGCCCAAGTCTTTGGATGGGAAGGAAATACAAGTGGCAGCACTAAACTGAGAGGCAAAACCCAAAAAAGACAACTGAAAATCCAATTATTTCCATTTAATATTTAATTTATTTATACTGGGGGAAGGTTACCAGGCGAAATTTTCACTCCATACCCTTGTCCAAAGTCCCTCTCCAGCTCTCTTGCAATTTTCTTCTCCCAGTGAACACAACTATTAAATTCAAAATAGTTCTCCATATTTTCTCCTCTAAAAAAGTGACCAGCATTCATACATATACATATTTTTGGCTCTACCATGCAGTAATATAACTGAAAATTAATTTTTGCCAACTGAATTTGTTTTTAAACTAAAACTAAGATGAAAAAGACAAAAAACAAACACAACTCTTAATGCTTGCTTTGAGGAGAAAGACTGCAGAGGTCTCTGATTCGTGTTTGTGGACACAGGGTCAATATGTGATGATGATTTTATGGGATTTGCAGAAATAATTCCCTCCCCTTCTGTAATTTCATGTTTCTGTGACTCATCAGGGCCTTCTGTCCTGCACCATACGAGTGGTCACCTGTGATTTATGCCCCAAAGGACTAAGCAGGTGTGACAAGGAGTAGAAAAGAGCATCTTGGCTCCAAGTGTCACATCCCAACTCCTTGTCCAAGCTGCTCAGCAATATCAGAGCTGGGAACGCTCCGGGAAGTTGCCATGGGATTATTCACTGATTTACTCAATGTTATTTAGTGGGGGGGGAAATCAAACCAAAACTGTGTAGATCTTAGAAACCACAGGAGTGGATTGTGTTTGTTCTTCCTGAAGGACAGGCTGGGCCAGGGCATCACTAGTGCCAATGCCATGGAGGGACCAGGAAGGATAAGGCAAAATGGTCCATGAGCTTCCCAGCTTTCAGTATCTTCTGGAAAGACTTTTCTTGGCATTGGAAAAGCTTCCCTAACTCCATCCCACTCTGACTTTGGCAGTTTGTTTCTCATTTCAAGTAGCCTCTGTAATCTATTATGATATATAGGCCAGCCTGATTCCCCCGCCTTGCTCCAGCCTATGTCCTCTTTCTATTTAGGAATTAATTATGATGCTATCTCATATAACTCATTAGTATCAATTAATTCTTTCCCTTTCATGATTTTATATAGCTAAATTAGATTGCCTCTTAGGAACTTAATAATCAGTACTGGACTCATTTAGACAGATCTTTTTTCCCCTTCTCCACCCAGTTTCACTTGGCTGTGAGGATGCAGTGGTGGGAAGTGCCCCGTCCCCTCCAGTGGGGACAGGGGTGGTGTGATGTGCCCCCTCTCCATTGCCCCCACCAACTCTGGCCCCACCTCACCCATCATTCTGAATTCTAGCAGTCTTTTTTTATTACTATTCATTTATTTGGGGGCTGCACAAGATGTTATTCTTGGTTTAACCAGCATGAATAGGAAATCTCCTCCTTCCAGCATTTGGCCAAACCATCATGAATTCTCTTCCCCTTGAACTCGCCACAGGGGCGGTGAGAGACATCAAGGGAGAGGTTGGTTTCCCTCCTTCATCTTGGTGGGGTGTTAACTCTGGAATCACAGTGTTGCTGGCATTCACATGTCCGTGTTTAACTGCTTCACTGCTTTACTGGCACGTCGAACCCATTCAGGGGAAAAAAACAGTAATATGATTGAATATATCTGGCAGGACCTGATATTCCCACTCATTTTGAATCTGATCCAACAGTAGCAGCAAAGGCAATTAAATAACAAGTTTTTCTCCGGCAAAATGAGTTGCAAAATGCCCCCCAGCTGCATGATGTAGGAAATACACCTTGATTTTACTAATTGCTGTGCCTGTACCTCGCTGGGGCAGGATCCAAGGCGGCTTCCCATGATCCACATCACGTATTCCAAGCAACTGAGCCCAGGCTGGGCTGGGTTATCCCACACCATGGGGGTCCTGGGATGAGTCGCTGAGTGACTGTGGGCAGGGGCTGCTGAAAGGTGAGTGGGTTTGCCTTGTTGGAAACATCAGACATCAAACATCATCTGCCACCCTTGGGCAACACGACACTCCAGATGCTCCCATGGTCAGCCAGGAGAGAGCTCAGGCTCAGCCTCTGGCTGGGAATAAAGGCCAGGCTGGTGAAGGTGCAGCGATGCTTTAGTGAGGCAGCAAAAGGCAGCCTAGAAGAGAATTCCATGAGATCAGCTGCTGTGCTGCCAGAGCTTTGCCATCACAGACTGAAACTGAACCATCCTGGCAGCATCACCCAACAGCCATGGTCTGCTCTATCACAGCATGACCTCCAGAAAGTGGAGTTTTAAAAAAATCAAGGAGTTAAAAGCAAAAACATAATTTAAAAAGCAGTGTTAGATAAATTATTGCAGGTTGAAGCACACATATGAATGTAAAGGACTGTGATGGGGCTTGGAACACCCTGGTCTAGTGGAAAGTGTCCCTGTCCATGGCAAGGGGTTGGAACTGGATGATCTTTATGGTCCCTTCCAACCCAAACCATTCCATCATTCCGTAATTCCATCATATTGCCTCTCCTTTACATCACCTGGTACTGGAAAAGTATAACCCAAAGAGGACAATGACCCCACTGAAGGACAAAGCTGACCATCAGTGCTTTACCCTACAGCAGCTTTGGAAGAGCCCAGGTTCCTCTCCCCATGGGCTGCTGGAAATGCCTGTATTGATCCCAAATTTTAGTGTTTCCTTATTCAGTGCCAGAACAAACAACAGAGCCAGAGACAGGAGGGCTCTGCTGGAAAAGCCAACAAGCACAAGGTGGTTTTAATAAGTAGTGTAAGGAGTGTAATTGCTAAATCCCAATTAAGAAAGATGTGGGTCAAGCAAAGGAAAAAGGGTGGATTTCTGTGAAAGATGAGGAAAAGTCAAAAGGCTGAGGCTCATGGGATAACTTTGTTTTGGAAATAAAGATTCAAAGCCTCCTCCTTCTCCCATTGCTCCCCCAGCATCCAGCCACTCACCACTCCTGCCCCAAACACCCACTTCGGGGGGTGCCAGGGGAAAAAAGGAAGGGAGAAAGAAAGAGATGGAAAAAAGGAACCCAAAACTTTACTAGAAGGACAAAAAAGTTTCTTTAGTAAAATAGATATCGGTTTCTCTCAAGATTTAAAGAAAATTCAATCTAAATGCCACCCAGGATGGCTTTCAAATATGACTTTAACAGAAAATAAGGGAAAATGTACTATCTGAACTGTATTTTATTAATTTTTCCATGAGAATGTCAGCTCCTTCTCCTAAGGGGAGATTATTCCCATTATCTAAAAATTTTAACTATTATTGCTCAAATCTAAGGGTTTTACTGAATTTGCACTTCCTTTGCTAATCAGGAAGCTCCCTCTGTTATTTAATCTATTTACATTAATGTGTGCAATTATTGCTTGTAGTCTGTGTGTTTTTTATCTTTGTAGGGCTGAAAATGCTGGATGTTGCATTTCTTTTTTATTATATGAGTTGTCAAGTTCTTTTTGGATGGAAATGAGAGTTCAGTACCACTGTGGTGAGAACTGCATTAATTTAATCAGCTAAGCAGACCTACCAAAATAGTACTGGATATGAAATTCTGTACCTGAATAATAAATTTCATTAATAAATTTCATTATTAAAGTTAATATGCAAGGCAGACATTGTTATGTATAGTTTTAAAAAAATTAATAGATTGTTTTGATAATCACAACCTTCAAGGCACTAAAACTCAGCAGATCTCATCCTTTCATATCTATTTTTTATTCATGGATGGGAGAGGAAAACACATTTTCTGCTTCTCCAACTCCCAATCATGTTTTCTGTTCTGAGTGAATTAGTCATTGACCTGAACCAGCTGAATACACTGAAATGAAGACAAAAATCAACCCAACTTTCTGCTGTTGCTGGAATTGCTGTCACCAGCTTTATCACTTCAGCAAACTATGACTCCTGAGCTGGACTCTGCCACCTCAGATGATCTCAGAAAGCATCTTCTGCCAAAGCCTGTTTTGCATTTAATCTCAATTATTTATCTAAGTTATCAGTTCCCTCGGGCTCCTCCCCATGGCACTGACCCAAAGTGATGGGTGAAATGCCAACCCCAGCCCCTGGAAGTGCCCAAGGCCAGGCTGGACAAGGCTTGGATCTACCTGGGGTAGTGGGAGGTGTCCCTGCCCGTGGCAAGGGGTGGCACTGGATGGTCCTTAAGGTCCCTTCCTACCCAAACCATGCTGTGATTCTATGACACCAGAAGAATGTAGGACAAAATGCTTTCTTATTAAAGATAAGAGAAAAGTGGAAGTGATGATCCAAAACAGTGTAAGTTTGACCTGGAGGACGTCCAGTTGTGACTGCTGGAATGGTTATTTTAGCATCCAAACCTGATCTTTCTGCTGTCTCTTGTATTTGAGCTTACTGTTGGAGTGCAAAGTTCACACAAACCAGAATTATTTATGCCAGCTTCCAGTGAGAACAGAAAATTTCACTACAGAGAGAAAAAAAAATCTTTATTTTCTTATCTTTGACTCAAAATGTGTCATCCCTATAGCATGGAACTGCTGAGTGTTTGCTCCTGCATTGCCAGCTCTAGTGGCACTGTGGGATTTGGTCAAACACTGGACATGATGAGCTCAGAGCTCTTTTCCAACCCTAATGATTCCACAGTTCTGTGAAAGCCCCTCACCTGTGTCAGCCCAGGCAGGTGAGGCCATCCAAAGGGCACAGCCCTCCCTGCCACAGGCTTGGGAGGAAAAGCTGTCCTCCTGAGAACGCTCCCATGGGCTATTCTGTAATATTTGTGGGCTGCACCTGGAGAGCATGAACAGAAGATTAGCTTCTGATAGTTGTTTGCTGGGCTAATTTAAAATATTTGAATGTAAAAAAATTAGAGAAGACCATGTTTAAAATTATTTATTGCAGATTTCTGCATTTGCATCACTAATGTAAATGTGGATCCAGTTGCTTGACTGTAAATATTTATTATTTTTTGAGTCATTCCAGTTTCTTGGTCATGGCATTTTACAACCACTGAAAGCAGAGCATTTTGGATATCTTTATATAAAAATACCCTAAAGAAGGGGTTTTCTTTTCTTAATTTTTTTTCTTAAAAGTGCTCCTCTCTCTGTATTTTCCCTGTTCTCAGTCTCTCCTCGGGGCTGAGCTGCTGAAGGGTCTTAGCAAGTCCCTAGCTGGGGATGTGGAGCTCTGGAGAAGGGACTGGCATGGGCGATGAAGGCCTGATTTGGACCTGTGTCATACACAATTCCAGCTGGCTTGGGCCAGCAAATACCAGTTCAGAGCTGAAAACTCGAAGGTGAGCAGTTTTCCCACAAAAAAACCATTAATTTCTTTTTGTATTTATATATTTTGTTAAATACTAATGTCTTTGGGTCCGTGCTGCTCCTGTGTCCCTACATTTGGTCCATCCGAGCCTCTGGCTGGTCCCTACCCACTGCCACTTTGTTCAGGCTGTGTCTTCAGAGATGAATTAGGTGAGGGAGTAGTTAAGGAGAAATCTTGGAAGCCCTTGCACAGATCCTGGGGATAGTACAGCATCTGTTGGATTCATGCCTTGCTCTAAGGTGAGACACGTGGATAAACCCCAAAGGTGAAGAAGCACCATGGACTGAATTGGTCTGCCCAAACAGCCTTGTGAGATGGTTATTAGAGGCTTTATTATTATTATTACTACTGCTACCATCACTTTGACTCATTACAGTTTCAAAGTGCTTTTGTGTCTGTGGACAAAAGCCCCTGGACACAGAGGTGTGCTCAGGAGGAACGTGGTCACTGGCACAGGTTGGGCAGAGAAGCTGTGGCTGCCCCTGGATCCCTGGAAGTGTCCCAGGCCAGGTTGGACGGGGCTTGGAGCAC
>JAWWEE010000159.1:34032907-34040407 GCA_035221455.1 Xenops minutus
GGCCAGTCCTGCCTTGGGCACCTCCAGGGCTGGGCACTCCAACCCTCCCTGGGCAGCCCCTGCCAAGGCCTGACCACTCTTAAAAACCCCTTAAAACTTCATTAACTGTCCTCTGTTCCACTCTGCATCAGCCCAGGCCAGCAGGAAAGCTGGCACCACATCAGTCTGGTTACCTGGGGTGCACCTGAACTGGGGGACACTGGACATCATTTTGAGATGTTATCATAGAATCACTGAATCATTAAGGTTGGAAAAAACCTTTAGGACCATCAAGTCCAATCAGCACCACCACCATGTCCTCCAGTGCCATGCAGCAACAACACCCTCAGCTGCTCCATGCCTGGAAATGTCCAAGGCCAGGTTGGACAGGGCTTGGAGCAACCTGGACTAGTGGAAGGTGTCCCTGCCCATGGCAGGGGGTGGCACTGGATACCCTTTAAGGTCCTTTCTGACACAAACTACTCTGGCATTCTATGAGTCTACTGTGTGAAAAATTAGATTATCTGCTGCATAGTTGTCGGGGGGGGAGGAGGGGGAGAAAGGTTTGAATTCTTTAATTTACCCATTTTTGTGGAATTCTCTCTGCAGCACAATGGGAGGGGGGTACAAGGTTAGTGCTCCAGACATTTATTTCACTGTTTGTTTTAGTGGCAGCATTTGACAATTGCGAATTCCTGTGCTGTGCTTCCTGCTGTGCAAATTGATACCAAATG
The DNA here is from genome assembly GCA_035221455.1 of Xenops minutus. Taxonomy (NCBI): domain Eukaryota; kingdom Metazoa; phylum Chordata; class Aves; order Passeriformes; family Furnariidae; genus Xenops; species Xenops minutus. The sequence goes on from JAWWEE010000159.1 coordinate 34,033,621, forward strand.
CCTTCTTAAAGAAAAATGAGCTGGCTAGTTTTTTAATAATAATTTTAATACTTTCATCCAGGGGAAGACCAGAAAATTAAGCAGGATGCAATTTTAAAAGAATATAGAGGCCCTTTTGCTCTGCATTACAGTCCTATAACCAGAGAGCAATATCTTTCACAATCTATAGAAAGTAAATTACGATTGAAAACCAAATTTTGAACACATATTGTACTTCCAACTTTGCAGCAAGCCAGCACTTTCTCACTAAAAAAAATATTTTATATCTTAAATGTTCATTGTTTTAAACAGGAAAAGGCTCTTTGCCCTAAGGAGCACATACAGTAGGATCCTGCTCTTAAAAAGTGTGGGAGTACTTGACTTTCTGCTCATAGATTACGCAATGGAGGTCATGTGGAGTCAACAAGATTGTGGCTTTTTGGATATGGCCCAAAGGCCCTTTTCTGTAGGCTTGCTCACAGGAGTGAGTCATGGCCATGGGGCAGCAGAGAGGGAAGTGTCTCCTCTGTGAGCTGCAGACCCTGATTAGGTACCGGTTGGCTGAGGATGGATGTGCAGCTGCCACGAGTGCAGCAGGAGGGAGGAATACACACCAGCTCTGGCTGGCATGGCCTGCACCCTGACCTCCCTGAGATCTCCCCACATTGCCCTCTTTTTTGTCCTTAGCCTCTGCCTTCATCCCTGAATCATAAAATCCCAGAATGGTTTGGGTCAGAAGGGACCTCAAAGACCACCTTGTTCCAATCCCCTGCCATAGGAAGGGACACCTTCCACTAGCAAGTGTCTTAGATCTCTTCAGAAAAAAAATCCTGTGTCCACAGACCTCTCCATGATTGCTTTTGGGCAGTAGGTCCTACAGGGCAGGGGGTTTTGGGGTCATGCTTCCTGGCAGCAAGATCTTGCTTCTAGTGTGGTGGTCCTGAGGCTTAGGGTGATGTTAGCACAAGCCATAAGGTGGATCAGCTCAGCCTCTGCTTTATACTTTGTTGGGAGATAAAACAAGCCCCCTGAGCTCCAGGTGGAGCTTCACAGCTCTGCTCCTGTGTTCTCACCATCTTAGGTGTACCAAGAACAGCACTTTGTCCACACAGGCATGTCCTGCAGTGGTTTACCCAGAAGGGATTGGTGCAATTAACCCCAAATCCCTGCAAAAGGACCACCCATTTCTACATTCTTATCCATTCTCATCCATGTCCCTTCTTATCCATAAACTGCAGATTCACCTCAGGTGCAACAGTGAGCTCTGACTGCCCTGTTGGCTTGACTAAAGGTGTGTGACCATTGCTAGCAGTGCAGACTCCTCAGCTGCCACTCAGCTCCATCACTTCCCATCCTGGGATGAGACTTGAAGATCACCAAAAAAATTTCTGCTGCGTTGGACTGCAGCTCTTGAATTTCAAATTTTAATTATTGTAGAAAATGTGCTGATCAGAAAACTCTCAAAGTGCTTGTACAGTGTCCAGAAAGCAACTAATTAAACTTTAAAAAGGACTCACCATCCACAAATGACTAAGAAAACAGGAATAAAGAAGCAGAAGTCCCCTAAATAACTGTATGGCTCAAATGCAGTGTAAGTAAGCACCAACACAGGAGTGTTGGTGGCTTTTCTTTAGGACATCTCACAGAGGAAGGAGATGACAAACCCATCCCTGTGGTGCCACTCAGTTCTGGCTGCAGTTCAGTTCAAGGCAGTGGGTGAGATCTGTGAGGACAACTGGGTGAAGGGTTGTCAGCCTGAAACCTTTTGTGAGTTCAGTCTGAATTAACTAGGTGGTGCTTAAGGTGCTTTCCAACCCAGCCCGTTCCAGAATTCTGAGATTCTGTGCCAGCTCCTGAACACTCAGGATGCTGAGCATCGCTTTGTGGTGCTATTGTGCATAAATAATTCAACTTTTTGTCACAACCCTGCAACTCACTGCTCTAATTACCAGACCAGGGGGACATTCTTCCCATTTCTTTGGGTCATTCAGCTCAACACAAAATGATTTGGTTCAGCCAGTTGAGGGAAACATCACAATTTTTGTCTGTTTGTTTATTTTCAACACTTCTGTTTATTTTCAGTTCTGCTGCAGAACCAAAACCCAAAAGGCTGACACCAGGTCTGCTGCTTGGATTGCAGCACCCCAAAAGCAGGGCTTGGGGGGATTGGTAGGTCTTCACTGGGCTGCCTGGCCATGGAAAAAGCTTAGCCCAGAGCAGGGCTGGGCTCAGCCTAAGAGTTAAATTCATTACTTATTTAACAAAATCGGTACTGGCTGTTTCAAAGTTGTTTTCTGAGCTTTATACATAAAGCATTTGGCACTTGAGGATGGAGTTTTTTATTGGGTGCTGGGTGTAGGCACATCCAACCCACCCAGTTCTCCTTAAAACCCCACTTGGCAGTCATTTAGAGCCTTGAAGTACCTAAACCCTCGATTATCTGATGGGAAGCCCCTTATTTACATGCTGAAATCAGAGAAATTCAGATCGCTTTAGTTTAGATCTTTAAATAATTGTGTTTTTCAGAGTAAACCAAAATCAACAAGTTAATATGAGTACCTATATAAATATCTGCTACAGAAGAATTGCCTCAGATCTGTCATGTGTTAGCACATTTATATTATTTTATCTTTATTTGTTTATTTTCTTTATTTTATTTTATGTTTATTATTTTAGTTTATTTTATTATTTTTATTTTGCATTATTTTCATAATATTTACCATATAATTATTTTGTTTTCATTATTTTATTTCAGTATTTACTTTTCATACTAGTGCCTTTTTACAAAAACAGGAAAGTAGAACACTGGATTATTTTATGAATGGATTATCCTCTCTAAGAACATGGGTATAGTTTCCTACTTACAGTAGTAAAATAGTGAAGCTTCCAGGAAAGAAATATGAAATAAAGTGTTAATCTAATTATCCTTTTCTTGAACATTCCTCCTACAATTAGTTTGTGTAGCTGGATCCTCAGCTCTTTGTTGACCTGAGAGCATAACCAGCTCTCAGATGCTTTTTTGGGCCAAGAAGTGAATAACAAACTACAGGAACATTCATTTTGAGGTCCTGGTCTGGAACAGTCTGGATTTGTGATGGACAGGCAGTTCTGTGGGATTGGGATTCTGTCTCCCCAAAGTGCCTTCAGACCCCACAAAATGAAGGTGTGCAGAATTAGTTTGGTGAATTAAAATATGTGTCCTGTGTTTGCCTGTGAGTGCTCATTGTGTGATGGATGGCATGCTAATACAAAGAATAAATAACACTGTGCTGCTGCTTCTTGGCTGAGGAAGCCAAGAGGAGTGATGACCTCTGGGTGTGAGTGCCCTCAACCCTTCCTGGTTTCAATGGAATTTGAAGTGCTCCAATTCACTCCACAAGACTCAATCAGAGGCAAACAAACCTTTTCAACAATTCTAAACCATCTACAGTTTTATCTTCTAAATGTTAAAATATGCCATAAAAGTGTCACAATAGGACCTAAGTCTTCCTTTCTAAGCAGTCTCCTTTGTTCATGTTTTTGTTCTTCCTCCAAACACACACCGTATCATAATTCCTCTTGCCCCAACCTTAGAAGGTGACCATGGGAATTCTGCAACTGGTTTAGAAGTCGTTCCTTGCACTACCCACACAAAATCACCAAAAAAAAAGGGCAAAATATTAAAATTGCCTGCCTCAGTTAAAATACTGAGTTCATTTAGAGATGTAACCAATCTAACACTGCAGCAATAGAGTGATCTGGGACCACCAGAGCAGGCAAACCACTGCCCACGTGCCACCTAGTCCAGGGGAAGGTTAAATCCCTGAGTAAGAGCTCAACCTGATCTATATTAATTTGAGATATTTAAAATCACTATTGCACCCTATGTAACACCAGGAAATCACACCAAGTCCTGCCAGAACACAGCTGGGTTTAAACATCCACAGAAACATGTTCAGAAAACATACAAACACAAGGAGAACATGAACCCTCCAAGAGGCATTCAGGGATACAGCATTCCTTTAAAATTTAAGGCACAAACTCCCAAGGGAAAATGACAGAGAAACAACTACTGTTTTCTCTAATGCAAGTTTTAAAAATGAACTAAAAATCTCAAAATCTCAGCAGACCATTTGCACTACCCTGTTTCTCCCCTGGCTTTTACATCGCCACGAGAGCACCAGAAACCTAAAACAAAATTAGCCAGGTACCTTCCTCCCAAAGAAACCATCAGGACTCGAGTGCATCGCCCAAAAAAATGATAATAAAAAAGCAATAGAGAATTAAGAGAGATCCAGCTCACCTTGAAGTCCATTTCCATTTGCACTGGTGCAAGATGGTGGTGGAGAGGCTTGGGGCCTGACAACAGGAGCGAAGGCGCTCTTTTGTTTCACTGCAGAGATGACATTGGCAGGTGAGAATGAGAAAATGCCGTGTGTACTGCTACAGTTTGAAGGGAGGGTGACCGAAGAGGCTGCCATGGTAGGGCTTGACGGCACTACTGCAATAAAGCAAAAATAATCAGGACTCAGATTGAGGTTTTCACGGCAAACACGGAAAAAGAGAGTGATAGGGCCTTGCCTCTTAAAATATATATAGAAATATATATATATATATAAAAAAAATATATATAAAAAAATAAAAATGAAATGCCTTGGCTTGGCCACTCTCTGGATAACAGGCAAACTCTTTTGTGTTGGACTTTTGTTACAAATTGCGCAGTCCAATTTTTATTTTGTTTTATTTTTTTGTTTTGGTTTGTTGTTTTGTTTTGTTTTGTTTTATTTTTGTTTTTTTTTTTCTCTATCTGAGATTGCATTCTGGCACAAAACAGATCAATTTATTATTTTCATTTTTACGTCCAGCCTCCAGAGTCACCCCTCCTTTTATCCAGTAGCTGACAATAAGAGGAAATCAAAACAATGCAACGAGTTGATTTTGCAGTAAATATGAATCTATATGATGATGTGTTACCAAAAATAGACACTTACTGCCGTAAGGAGAGTTAGCTGAGGAGCCATTAAGAAATCCAGGGGAACCTGGTACACCTAGATTGGGCATGCCGGCATTGCCATATCCATTCATGCTATTGCTGACTGTGTTGTAATTGGACTGCTGAGGAGTACTGCTGGGAACATATCCTCGCGGGGAAACACTGCTTGTGTTGCGACTGTAACCTACTGTGTTAGAAACCCCCCCACCCCAAAAAAATAATGTTATTTTATAAGATAGACTTAGGGCTGGGGGGTTTCCTCATGCAGCATATATTACACAGTTTTAATTGATTGCACAGCTTTGCTCTGAGTTGTCTCTCACTGCCCTATCAACTCTTGCAGCTTGAGATAACCTTATCACGCCAACCCTACTTAAATCATCCGCGAGCACTCTATGTTGTCTCTCCTCTTAGCACAGACAGCCAACAAAAGCTCTCTTCGATCCAGCTGTGTCAGGTGCCTTCACGTTTGTCTTTAGGAGCAATTATCAACAGGCTCGAGCCCCGCTTTGTACCAACACACTGCGTGAACTTTCAGCCTCTCCAGACCTTCAAATGCCAGAGCTGACAAGAAAAACTTTTTTTGTTGTAGTGATTTACTTTAAAAGGCTGTTTTGGGGTCTTCATTTTGTGATTGAAATTTTTATGCTAACAACAAGCTTTCGTAAGGTGTAGCCATCAGTGAAAACTGATTCAAGAGCAAGTACAGAATTTTATAAGGCTTATTAGCTTGGAAATGCATTAAAAGACAATCTTTTTAGAAGAGGAAACATCACAGAATCAGGATTTTAAACAACAATTTGTTCCTATCTGAGCAATCAATTTAATAATTACGTTGCAAGCAAAAAAAAAAAAATGCGTTTGAACATATCTAATAATCCTGTTTCCCTCATTAGTACCAAAATTAATTTTAAATGCAATATGCTACATGCATTTTCAATTACAACAGGTAAATTAAATCAACTATTACTTTTATTAGTAACATATATGTCACACATGCCTACAAACAAAGTATTTTAAAATCACAGACATCAAATTAGATTTATCTGTGTAAATATTCCAAAACCAGGTGGAGATACCTAGACATAATTATTTTATAAAGAAAACCATACACATTGTATATTTACTGCCAATAACAAAGACCTTTCTACACTTTGCCAATTGTATTTTTTTTTTCCCCACTGGAGATGCTTTTTGATAACAGTAAATGAAAGAACAGGAAGAATTAAATATTACGAGGAAGTTAAAGACGGCGTCTCACTGTGCGCTCAGACACACGACTACGGGGACAGGAGGAGGTAGGACATGGCAGTGGCATCAGCTCAGCTTGATGGCACTGGCCAAGAGCAGTCACCAAGGTGAAGGATTAACTCTTGAAATGCCGCCTACCTTGGTCGTTGGCTTGCGATGTTTCGGAGACATTGACGGCGAGCTGGCTGCTGAAGGAGTTGACCCCCATCATGCCGGTGTGAGCGGGAGTGTTGGCTAGAGTGGGGATCTGGTTGTGGTTGCGTGGCACACTGTACAACGCCTCGGCAATGTCGGCTGCTCGTTTCAGGATTATCTCCTGGGAAGACAGAAAAGGAGCACTGACAACTCAGGCGCTGATTTGCACAAGCAGCCCAAGTTGCAGTAACGCCAAAATTTGCCGAAGGTGTTCACGTGGAATTATAGGGAGGGCTGGGGGGTTGCTGCTTGTTTCAACAACACCTCCTGTTTTCCTCCCTACACACAATGCCACCTCAACACAGTAAGTATAAAGAAATCAAGAAATTAACATCAAGCCAGAGTTCAGTGCTGGAAGTCATGTAAAAATCACAACACACATTTTATTCA
>JAWWEE010000159.1:34045407-34047907 GCA_035221455.1 Xenops minutus
ACGAATCATCCATTAATTATTTTCAGAAGGTTCTTGATGGAAATGGCTGCATGTTTGCAAGGACTTTATATTGAGGGTGATAACATTTATATATATATACACATATATATATACTTGTATGTATATCAATGTATCTATCTTATATATATATATATATATATTTATGTATACAAGGAAAGCCAAGAAGAAGTGATGTCATTAATACCTATATCAACTCAGAGGCTGCAACAATGGCAGGAAGAGGCCTATGGGTGATAACACTGATGGTTCCAGCTCTCCTGGAGAGAAAAAGTTGTTCTTCTGGGCTTCAGCCTCCAGGAACAAAAACCCCTCAGTGAAACACCCCACATTTGAAAAATCTTCCCGTCTGCCTCCAATTATTGTGACAGTGAATGTCTGATATGAGTTGCTGGCACGCTCACAAATTAAAAGAGAAACCTAATGATATTGCTTATGTTCATGCTGAGCATTAAAAGGTAATGTCTAAAAGGTTTTATTGTGTTAATAAAACTCAGAGGTGGTCAAGACTTGATGCACACAGGAACAGAATACAAAATAATCAGTCATAATGTTACAACTTCATTTTTCATTTGTGTTTTCAAGTTTGCCTTGAAAATCAGAGATTGCACTGAAGGAAAAAAGACAATATTATATCAAAGAAAAAGGGAAAATTATAAGCATGACTTATCTTTAATGTTTTACATCAAAATGAAATTTCTGTGATACGTGTCATGTGCATAAACAACACAGGCAGCTTTTGTCTTTGTTGAATTTAAATGAAAAGTCCCTCTAGATATTAATATGTGGACTTCATTTGTTAGCCTGCTAAGTCAGGGACTTATAACAAAAGCTTTGTAAACAAAAGATTAAACTGAATCGAGCTTTAGAAAATGAAAGGAAAACAAGAGTCAAATAATCACAGATCAGAGTGGGGCTGCTTAGATTGAAATCACTACAAGCTACTGGAGTGGAAAATGTTTAATTGAACTATTTCATTACGCAGGAAGTTTATGTCCCTCTTGTAGAATCCAAAATATTTGTATCAGAAAATCCATTCTCCTTCTTTAAAATACTCTCCTGCAAGTATCAGGTGTGATCTTAAAAACTGTCGATTAACTTAATGGCAAAGAATTAATGTGGAAAAGGGGTCAAATTTCAGAATACAGGTTGCTTGGGTTTGCAGCTTGAGGTACCTACCCAAGAAGTTGATCAGCCAGACTTCTTAGGTGGTGTTATTTTACAAGTGATAAGCAGTGTATGGCATCGCCTAGCAACATATACTTAATCAGAAAAAAAAGAGACAAATCCTTTTTGACTCTTTACTAACCTTTGGTAACCTTTCGGGATCACCTGGATGTCGTGGAATAACTTTCTGCAACCTCTGGAAGCCATAATCTATGGTGGGTTCATTAAGCGCTGCAACACAAACAGATGAGGTGATTTAAGTGGCTTATATTAATAAAGATCTATATCCCAGCAACTGTTTGCCAGCACAAATTTACACCCAGCGTGCAATTTTCTCCTCAGACCTTATCCCGGCTGCAAACCTCATTTTACAACCTGTCCTGAGGAAGAGATTTTTATTTTTTCCCTCCCTTCACAAAGCAATGATTACTTCTATTTATAATTAGTCTGGAAAATAGTCAAAGGGTTATCCAATATATTGCAAAAATGATAGCGCAGTAACAAAGTTACAGGTCTGGAGGCCATATATAGCAATCACTACAGTCATGATATGATGTCTGCATCACGGGCTGCTTTCTATACTGGCTGTGGATTTATGGGAAACTGGCAATTATGACATATGTCCAGCTATTGCTAGCTTCAGATTTATCCCTGTGGTCCTTTTTTGTCTAGCATATTGCCTGAGCACAAACCAGGCAGGAGGAGCACTTAATCTTGCAAAGCTTTAATAATCTGTGAATGGCTGACTACAAACTGATGTAGAGCACTATCATTCTACAGCTGCAATCCACTAGCCTCATGAAATTGCAGGCCACAAATAGTAATTAATCTTTTTATCCCTCAAATTGTAATTTTGACTATGAACTGTGCTTGGTCATAAATCAGCAGCACATGCTGCTGTGTACAGTGCATGAATCATGATCCTGACTCAGTTAGACTGCACACATTGTGTTTAACAAGCTTTATAAGGAGTCATAGGGCTTTATTATAGCTCTGCCTGACTCAAACAAAAACTGAGCCTGGAGGCCCAGTGACTAGAGTTAAGATGAAAATACTTATTAGAGTATATTACTCCTTGATGTAGATATCGTTTTCAGCAGACTAACTCCGTGGTGCATGGCGCTACATAAATCAATGGGTTTTCTGAGACTAATCAGAACTGCCTCCATCTATTCATTACTCAGCCCGCAATTTAGGCCATCACTCATTAGTCAGCATGTAATTTGATGATTAACACGGTACAACTCAGCAGGTTTGCCAGGACACAAAGGCTACAACTTACTCGAGGAGAGGGACGCGGCGCGGTGTTGGGAAA
>JAWWEE010000159.1:34052907-34054389 GCA_035221455.1 Xenops minutus
AACATTATACAAAGTCTGCAAATGCCTGTTTTTTCTCCTTTTTTTTAGGCTTTAAAATGATGCTAAGTTCACCACTTTATCATCAACTGTCTCTACCAAGTGCATTTCATCTATAAGAAATTCAGATGCTCGGGAAATTAAAATTTCAAAGATCTGCTGCAAAAAAAAATCAATGGGTAAAGATCAATGCTCATAGAAATTTCATGAACTTTGAACTGATATGGGCATGATGATGAGAAGTGGTTGGAATTTCAGGTTGCTGATTGTTCCTCACCCAGATGAAAAGCAGCCTACGGGGCTGAGAGGAGGGATATACATTGGAGATGGGTTTTCGCTTTAATATTTTGTCAGACAAAAAAATTAATTTTTAGTCTATTTCGGTAACAAGCACAAATAAAAAAAAATCAGCCTTTCCGATGTGACTTGTAATACCACCACTTCTTAAGAGCACCTAATGCTTTGCACATTAACACTGCAAAGAAATGAAATCGGTTCCCTTTGCAGCCGATTGCAGGTGCAAATTAATATTGTAAAATGAAGATCAATACATGGACAGGGCAAAATCAATAGTGGCTAAATTATTGCTGCATTTTCCTCCTCATTCAAGATGAGTTGTGTTTTCCTCTCAAAGTCAATACTTTGCAGCTTTTCTCATTAATTTCTCAATAAATTTGGCAATGAATTTCAATCACAGAACTCGGCAGGGTGAGCCAAGCATTGTGGAATGCATAGGAAATACAAAGGCATGGAAGGGTTGAACACATCATTCATCAGAAGGCACTCTTGCTTGTTGAAGCAGGACTAATATCCCTGGACTTACTAAGGACAACCTATTTACTGTAAAAAAAAAAAAAATAGAGAAAGAAAAAAAAAAGAAAAAAATTTAAAGGCATTTAAGTTCTCCCCATTCCACAAAGAAGCTAAAAATAGATTTTTCATTAAAAAACCAAAATGACACCTTTGTCTTTATCTCTCCGATTTCTCGTAATTGCTTCTCTTTCCCTCAGATAGCAGGAAGGGAAACAATGGCACTCACTCACTTGTTTCAATTACAGGCCTAAAACTCACAGGTCAGCTCATAATTGCGCTCAATCAGATAATGGTATAGAATTTTCCTTAAAACACTCATATTAACATGGGGCAAACTGCCTCCATATTGTTTGCTTATTTATTTATTTTCCTCCCTGGAAAGCAAAGCCCACCCCCCGTGTTGACATCCACAGTGCTGTTTGTTTGCAGGAGTGGGTGGAGGGATTGTCCTCCCATTCAGGAGAACGTGGCAGGGACTGGCAGGGAACAACAGCACTGGGATGTGAAGCTGCTCACGAACAAGGAGACAAGAACATGTGGTCACAGAGTCAGTGGGAATGGTTTTAAACTGAATGAGATCAGTGTTAGATTGGACATTAGGAAGAAATTCTTCCCTGGGAGGGTGGGCAGGCCCTGGCACAGGGTGCCCAGAGAAGCTGTGGCTGCCCCTGG
>JAWWEE010000159.1:34054489-34064489 GCA_035221455.1 Xenops minutus
AGTGTCCAAGGCCAGGTTGGATGGGGCTTGGAGCACCCTGGGCTGGTGGAAGGTGTCCCTGCCCATGGCAGGGGTGGCATTGGATGGGCTTTAAGGTCCCTTCCAACCCAAACCATTCCAGGATTCTATTATTACAACTCCATTGTCTTGTCACCACTTCTGTTTACATATCACGATCAATGCCCTTGATTATGGTTATTACAGTATTGATAAAATTAGAGTTCCTCCATCCAGCCCTCAACCAAAGAACTCCACATTGCAGCAGTGCCACTCGTGCCTCGGCCTCGGGAGGGTGAGCTCCTGAGGGGAACTCAAAACCACACAGGAGATACCCAAGAAATATTAAAAGAGTGCATCAAACACTCATTTGTAGCTTTGACATCTTTGAAGACAAATGTCAAATCACTCAGTCCATGAATGCTCTGTCCCAATCAGGATCTTTTGTAGCGTAGGTCAGAACATCCCCAGCAGAACAGGCTTTGTCCTGGAAAGTGGACTGGGAAAAGAAATAAGAAAGACTCCATGGCCTGTTCCAGCCACCTACCAGACCAGCCACTGCCTTCCTCCTCCAGGAAGGATGGAAGGAGCAGAGGAATGAGGGAAGGAAGGGAGCATGCAGTGATGAGGGGCCAGATAATTATCAAAGAAACAATGTGCATCTTCCATAACTGTGCAGCAAATTAAATTTTAAATATACTTTTTATCTAATAATCTGTCCCCTGATCTTCAAGAGCCCAGTTCCAACATACTCATGGAGGCTCAGCAGGGCTGGGACACCCTCACTGCAGGATGGGTTCCAAGAAGCACCTGATGGGAAGACCCTGGTGGGGGTCTCCAGCCTCCCCACTGCTCCCAGACAATCCTCAGGGACCACCTGGCCTCTCCAGGCTGTCCCACTGCATGCCTTGGGCTCTTGCTACATGTTTTGGTAGTGGCACTCAGGCACAAGTAGAGCACTAATATCTCATGACCCTGGATTCCTCAAGGACGCCTGTATTTCCACTATGACTGAGAATGATTGTGTTCCAGGCTCTGATGTTTGCCAAAAAAGTCATTACCATCATAATAGCTGCAGATTTACTTTAAATGAAGGAATGAATGGATGAGATGGAGAAAGCAGGAGAGTGAGAGGGAGAAAGCAAGGGAGAATGAATGAAAAATACCTTTACATACCAAGCAACCTACTAAAAATGGGTGAAGAACATGGACATCCTGAGATATTAGCCCAACATAGTCTCTTGTATAGACATCACTCTGCTGCTGTGACAGATATTTAGAGTCAGTGATACTGAATTAGAAAAAACTATTTAAAAGGTGAAGTATGAAAAACCATTTGAAGGACACCCATTTGGTGTATTGGTCAACTGAGTTACTGCATCAGACCACATCACACATTTCAATGTGAGAACAGTTTGCCATGTCAAATATCTACAAATTTACCATCATTTAAACTTACAGAATGAGCAGATCATGAGAAAATAAGGATCACACCAATAAAAAACATCCCCAAGGAGAAGGACTTGGGGGTGTTGGTTGATGAGAAACTCTTCATAACCCAGTGACACACACAGAAGGAATCTTTAACAATCAGGGTGGGCAGGCCCTGGCACAGGTTGGGCAGAGAAGCTGTGGCTGCCCCTGGATCCCTGGAAGTGTCCAAGGCCAGGTTGGACGGGGCTTGGAGCACTCTGGGCTGGTGGAAGATGTCCCTGTCCTTGGCAGGGGTGGCACTGGATGGGATTTAAGGTCCCTTCCAACCCAAAGCATTCCAGGATTCTATGATCTTACCAGTTTTCAGCAGGGAATATTGCAAGGTAAGGGATAAAGAATGAAAGGAGGAGACCTGTGTGACATCAAATCATAAATGCTCTAATCATGCCAAGGAAGTACCAGACCCTAATACATATGGAACTGCAATAAAACCATGACATTTTATGAAAACAACATCATATGACTAATACAACAAAACATTCCACTCCAAAAAATAAAGCATATTACTGATTTAGTAAAGCTTGTTACCATGTGGTACTACATCAAAGCAGCAAAATGTTACATTTCAACTCTTTAATACTCCAAGGTACTTTCCTAATTAAGATATATTTTATTGGAATAAATGGAACTTTTATTTATTTTTGTATTTGTGGTATTATTTGGGAATTTATTCTTCTGCTAGGCCACACAGCTGAATAAACAGCTCCTTTTTAGGGATGGGTCTGTGTGGATCCATCTCCATCCTCTTTCTCCCACACACACTTTGGTGAACTATGCTGGAATTCTGCTACAGGAGGAATTCCTCCTGTGCCATAGATCCGGATTACAACATTCATGTGTAATACAAGGTTTGCAGGTACTTTGAATGCAAGAGTAGTGAAATGCAAAAATTTTAGGCACTCTGCTGAAAATGATGCCTGATCACAGCAAAGGGAAAACCTGGTCGTTTGCCTCCCATCACTGGCTGAGCTCTTCAAGGTATTTATCCATCTCAGAAGCATATGAAATCTGTGATGCCTCAGCAAACATCCGTAAGAGCTGGTATTCTGCACACCTTCTCCCCATTTATATTCACCCAGCATAAGAATATAATACTGTAATATTTTAATATAATATTTAGACAAATAGGATTTATAATCAGATCCTTAATATCAGCTAACACAGCTCCTACAACTGTATTCCTCTGTTGTGTAATAATTTAAACAAAAATAGATCTTACTCAAAGTCCTGAAATCTCTATATTTCCTGTGGATATTGGAAAAAACACCTCAAAAAACTAACAGAATTCAATGAATCTATAAAAGCTCTATTAAATGCTTAAGCACAGTGGATGTTGCCACTTTAAAAAAGAGAGAGAGGCTGTGTTATTAGTTTTTTGGCCCTTCAGAACTGTGTAAAACTAATTGTTTAGGTTTCAATGAAAGTTTTTAAATATTTGTGTATAGTGAAATATACGGGTATACAGAAATATACAAAATAACAATATTTTTCTATAGTAACATTTTTTATCTTAGAGGAAACTAAATGCTGGAGGTTTTGACTCAGGTAAATAACGAGATTAAGAGTTGTCTGAGGAGCCATAATGCACATTAACATGTTCTCGAGATTGCACTAAAAATATTCATTTATTTCCCCCCTTAACCATTTTACCTGTTGGAAATCGTGGAATTAAAAATTTAAAATATTCAGTCCTAGACTGCAACTTTCAAGCTTATAAAAGACCAGGATAATAAAAGGAATTCAGCAAGCATGGACTGCCAGCACAGCTCCCTGCATCCCTCCATGCCTTGCTCCACTGGCACGTCCACAGCCAATAGGCATCCATGGCAAAGACTGTTCCAAATTGGCCACCAGCACTGGGATCATCATCAAATGACACTCCACCAACACCAGAAGAGGAACCCCTAAGAAGGAGCTCTTCTCTCCATGTCCCTTTTCTTGGCTTCAATGGAAATTTGTGTATTCAACAATTAATGGTCACATATAGGAATTTGTCATTAGCTTGTAAATAACAACCACAAAGGCTTCCATGGAAATATCTGTATTCCATACGCTTATGAAATGGGTTTAGCTTTTAGAAACTTTGCTTTTTGTTAAGAAGTCACATAATGGACAATGTCTTGGAAACTATTATAAAATATAAATAATGGTGGAAATCCAAAATATTTCAGAAACCCCTTTTGACGTTTCTCCTTAGAAAATTGCATTTACTACCATTGTGATAATTATTTAAAATATTTTTTTTTAAATATACATGAGGCTCCAGGCCCAGCCAGTGCCTTTTAAATCAATTTTGATTAAAATCTCTTGGCCAAAAAATATGTCTATAGGATGCAGATTTCTGACATGAAAATGCTTCCAAGCTTACACATTAGAATAAGTTCCAAAATACAGTAAACTCACTATTCTCTTTAACCCCGAGCTTCTGGGTGTTTTCCTTATTTCAGTGTTACATTAGATTCAACACAAAGGCCATGAAGTCAGTGGACATGTTTCCTTTCAGCTCCATAGAACTTCCATGAGGGCACAAATTAATTTAATGGGATTACTGGTGTAGGAATGTGTTGTGGATAACAGTAACTAGCCAAACCCAGGGATTCCTATGGGTATCTTCCAATGCAACTCAGATTTCTGTTTGCTCTCTTGCTTCCATAGTACAAGAACAAGATATACATTTTCAGTGGGATATCTTACTTCCTCTCCTTCCACCTATTTTCTTTGACTTGGAACTTTGGGAAGTTTTCAGCCCGAGTGGTACAATCAGGCTACAGTAATAAAAAAAACAGAAATAAAGCTAAATTTATAGAAAGCAAGATAGAATTAGACAGTTTAATATCCAGGCAACTGATTTCACTATTTAACTGTAGGCTACACACAAGAACAAAAAAAGGAGAAAGGCCCTTTTTCCCCCTTCTCGGAGAAAACCACGTAAAGGTCTTATTCAGCACTCAAATTTTCCTGATTATTACGTGAAGCCAAGATGACCCTTTTGTCCTTTTTTTTAAGATGAATTGCCATCGCTTCGGTGCTCCATTTTGTCAGTTTGGGCACAGCAGAGTCAATACCTTCACCTTGACACGGAAACTTTGTGATTTATCAGTTGTGCTGTGACTCAGTGCTACCACGACCTGGCGAGGTGCAGCCACTCATGGCCCTGGGAGCAGACTTTGGTCACAGCTACTTGGAAAAAAATAAAGCACTCTCTGATGATAGACAAATGTGTCTTGTTAGCAACAGCCAAAAAGCGCTTGACTTGTACTAATAACAAAAAGGCCATGTTGGTCACCATGGGTCTAAAGACGAAGCACCCTGTCACTGCCTTGGTTGGGAAATTAGCAAATAATGTTCCTTTTCCTTGATAAATGGGTGACAGTTCTCTCTCACCAATCATTTTTTAACATTTTGATGCATGTCTATGATCCCGCTGGAGGAACAGAAAAGTTTACTGGCCCTCAATTTTCCGATGATGAATGGAACACTCTAAATGTGCGATTTCTGTATGAGGTATAGTTCATTTTAAGCAATTCTAGTAAATGGGTGTCACTGATTAGGACAAATAGTCTACTTGTGCAATAGCACAAATGGTATGTCTCATTCTTCTGGCCTCCTTTGAGACAGAAAAGAAAGGGGACAACAATGACCCTGATAAACCTGGAATTGCTACTGTTTAAAAAAGAGCTATTATATAATATACATTATCCAACACACTATTGACTTGATGCTACTAAATCATTTCTGTATGTTTAGCATTGCCCTATTAATTAAAAATGTATGTCAGGCTGAAAAACCTTCTTTATACGAAAAGGCAGTTCACCAGAATCCCTTCCCCTTTGACTTACTGATTTCAGAAAAACATGTTTTCCTCCAGGCCAATAAAGCAGTTTAACACATTAACAGAGACTTTCTGGGTCTGACTCTTGAACACTAAACTTTGACTGACTTAGACAGACCCAGCGTGAAGAAAGGGCAAGAATATTTGTTCTAGCTGGATTTTTTTTCAGCTTGCTAACAACTGATACTGACACAAGGTCCGATCAATAAATAACCAATACTGTAATAACAGTGACTGTAAGTTGCTTCAGGACAACAGCACTTAAAAGAAAAACAAAAAAAAAATAAATGCAATATATATGAATTAGAAATGCTGAGGATTTCATTAAAATGAATGTAACTGTGCTTTTTTATTTTTTTTTCAGGGCTTTCCAATAAAATCCTGGATCCATTCTATATATTTTTAGCCTTCCTTTCACAAAGTCACCAGAGTTCACCCTTCAGAACAATAATTGAATATGTACAAGAAATAATCAGGTGATTTAAATTTAACTAAGGCATTCGTGTGGAGTTTAGCATAGTAAAAATAGTATGATTTGTGGGAGGCAATTAACAATCATTTGCTCTGTGGATACAAGTAATTTGTTTAAAGAGCACTGACCTATGAGACAGCTAGTTTGTGTTGGCTGTGATGGAAGGGAGCTATTGACTCTAAACAGTGTAACAGCGCCATTGACAGAATCGCATTTGAATGCGCACAAAAGATCTCCAAAATACTTGAGGAACATGAGATCTTTCAGAGGGGGAAGTGGGCTGGGGGTGAGCCGAGGAAAGCAGCCAACACTGAGGTCTCCACACCGAGGGGAAAGCGAGCCAAAGCGAAAAATCTGGACAATGTAGTGAGTAAGGAGGGCTTCCCCCCCTTGGTGCCGTGCCAGCCCGGCCGTCCTCCGCGCCATAAATACTCCATCAGGAGGAACACAAACCCTGAGCGATTGCTGCTTGAGTAATGGTTTCATAAGCTTAAAATTGAATGCGAGTCTTTGTGCAAAAGAATCATTCTTATGCTCACATCCAGCAAATGCATTGCAGGCCTGGGAATGGGTCCATGTATTCAACATTGAGGCGCTGGGGACACGTTGGCAGGCGAGTGCCAATGGCTCGTGTGGCAACCAGGACAGTCCATGGTGAAGGGGATCGTGTCTCCTGCCAGCTTGGGGCACATCCTCCACCGAGCCAGAGGAGCCGCCGGAACAGGGACGTGCAACAAAAACCTCAGGGTGGAAAGTTCCAAGTGCCACAAATCATTCTTTGGAACTATTTTAATACACTCCAGGCCGGGCTGCGCATCCTTTATTTGCCAGGGAATCATTATGCAAAATACGGACTCAGGGAAAACAGTGGCACAAACACACTGTAAACACAGTCCTGCCGCTCAGCTGAGAGCAAACCAACAGGATCTGCACAGCTTAAAATATGGGTGTAAAGGTGCAATTTTATCTGTAACATAATTTCATTTCGAAGCATACAAATCACAATTTGCCATAATCAAATAAGGCTGCAGTGCTTATATTCTAATTAAAAAATAATCTCTGATATTTAATTTAGAAACCTGGAAGACTTTACCAGCAGAATTATGGCTGCAACCTGCACCAACCACTCGATTTACCCACAGACAGCAAATTTTTCAGGTAGCTTTTTTTTAAAAATTGTTATTAAACAAGCAAACACTGCACCACTCGATATGTATTAAAACAAGTATTGTACCCAGTTATTAATTTGCACTATTCACTTTTAAATGCAGCAAATACCTCATTAATTTAATTTTAGGTGCCCACCAGTTTATATTGCATTTTACAGTCTAGAAGGCAATTTACTATTAACTGGCAATTACATACAGAATGATTGTTAATTCTGCTCCTAAGTGCTAGCTGCTTGAAAATTGTTATCTCTCTCTAATTTTTGACCTTCTTACAACAGGGGTGAGGTACACTGGGAATACAAAGGACTAGTAGAGAAGAGCTGGACATGTCATTTGTGACTCATTCTTTTAATTCACCGTGCTAATCAACTGAACTGCCACAATCTCCCAAGGTAATTGTATCTTTATAATAGTTGAAAGCAGCGGGCAAAAAGGCATGGATAGATGGGGAAAGGCCTTGCCTTTGCCTGCTGGGAGACGCCGCGCTCCTGCCTCTGCGCCAGGCTAATGGGGGCTTGGGAGAAAAATCTGGAACTTTCGCATCTCCCCACCCTGAGCGTTTCATGTCTCAACTTCTGTGCTCACAAAGGCTTTGTACACCACACTACACTCTTGTTTCATTATTCCGCAGCCTTGTTGCCCTATGGTCCACCTCCTGCTGGGAAGGTTAAATGTTAGAGTGCCAAGCCAGGCTGCAAGCATGGTGGGACACTGATGGGAAACAGATGCCCTGGGGACCCGGCCCCTCCCTCCGCCAGGGCTGCAGCATTTTCATTTTCTCAAATACAGCCAGGCTTGGCTTCCCTCTCAATGGCAGCTGTAATTTCCAAAGACTGTCTCAGCCACCCTATCACTCTGGGATAAAGCAAAGCAGAAGTTTCTCGAGCAGGCAGGCACTGACTCTATCTCTTTATTTTGTTCTTGCTGGGATATTGGCTTGTGTTTCCCCAAAAGGTGTTTTAAATATATATTCCCATTAAAGTAATGTAACTTTATTACAATTTTATTCCAGCGGGAGAAGCTCATGACAGTCTCACAATCCTTTTGAACATCTTTACTTAGCAATAAAGACAAAAGACAACCCCAGCAAAGAAAAATAAATGGTTTGTCCTCACAGTTCCATGCACATGCGCAGTTACACATTAGAAAGAAGTTCAAAACAGCAAAATTAGCCACATTTGCAAAATCTGCACCTAAGAAATCAGTTAGAGACATTACTCTAAAGCAAGCCAGAATTCCAGGCCCCTGCTCCGAGAGCCAGAGCGTCATCTGGTTCAAATCTGCAGCACTTCCCTGCACGGGGTGGAACTGCACCAGCTCCCAGCAGCTCAAATATCTGGAACTTGGGCTGAGGCTTTTAATTCATTCATTTTTTATTCTGTTGGACACTTATCTTAGCTCATCATGCTCATCAGGATACTCAGCTGTAGCTTTGCATGAAATATCTATATATACATATATATATATATATATATATACACACACACCCTCCACATATAGGTATATATATTTATCTATAAAACATAGTTCATAAGAGCATTTTTAAGCCTGCAATACTGATGGCCCCACCTGCAACTCACCACCTTTGCAGCAGCCTGTGGAACAACTCTGGCTTTTGAGATACATCATCACCACCAAAGACACCACAGTTTTCACCATCCCACTTGGAAACTCTGGTAAAACCCAATCCCAAAGACCAATAAATGTCAATATTCTCTCCCTCATCAGCCAGAAGTGAGGCACACCAGCCAGTATTTTTGCTCAGGTTGTGATTTCTTTGAGAATAGCCAGAACACAGGAATCTCAGGTGGTACCAGCACTTAAAAAGTTCGTTTCAACAATAGGTTTAGGCAGACACAAAAACATATCCACGATGTGTTAACCGTTTTATAAGTCCTAGCTTAGAACTACCCAGGAACACACTTTTCCCATTAGATCTAAATTAATAGATAGAAACAGTTGCAGTCTAGTGGGAAAATATTCATCAAAATGCACATCATCTGCACATCATCTGCAATCTGCATTATCTACCCAATAAGCAGCGAGGACTCTCCCCAAATCCCTGCAGTCTGTCGAGTAAACAGTTAAAGGCTCTTTGTTTTCAAAAGAGAGATTGATTCATCAGATCAAATTTATTACCTAGAATCCTCATCCAAAAATACAGTAAATTAAATCACTCTTTCTCCCTTTTCCCTCCCAGCACCTCAGTTCAATTCATTGGTAAATGCCAGAAAAGCTCTAATACACATTTCAGATAAAAAGCCAGCAATACTTCATCCCAAAGTAAGAATTTTCATATTAAAACCACTGGAAACCACAAAGTTCCGACTTTTTCTTGCACTGTTGTAAATTGAAATCAAATGTATTTAAAGGAATTGGCACAAATAAATCATTCCCAGGCTTATGAGCTTGCATCCCAAGTTTCAGGTCTGAGAGAATCTTTAGAGCCAGATTGTGAATAGGGTTGGATAAAGTCATTTGGATCCAACAAAAGCTCCTTGAACCGCTGCCTGAAACTTCAACTGAACCTTTAGGGAAGTTCAAGAAGTTTGGATAGACGGCCTGAAAAATATTTTTCAGCACTGAGTACTTCTTAACTCCTTTCTCTGGCCGGAGCATTGTAGGAAATACCATTGTTAATCTATTTCTGGCCAATATGAAAACAGGAAGTAACAGGCATCTTGTGAGAGAGCTTGATCCCATGGGACATCAAGACATTGTTACACCCAAGAGGCTGGATGGGCACCAATGCTCCTGGGTGCCCATGTGAACATGTATTTTGAGATCCACCTACCACAAGTTACATTTCCTGCAAGACACGTCCACTATTTAACAGCATTTTTGGTCGCCTGTGTGTCATTAAGAGACAGGATTTGTCATCCCAAAAGGAGCAAGGAAACCATACACTCACCAGTGTAGACGAATCGGCCGGGAGCACCTTTGCAGAACTGTTTGGATTTGTAGGACAGAGTTACTTCAACAACTCCTGGAATGTGCCGTGGTGGTGTTTGAACTCTGATGGCGTGGGGTGTTATC
>JAWWEE010000159.1:34070468-34077968 GCA_035221455.1 Xenops minutus
TCTATTCTATTCTATTCTATTCTATTCTATTCTATTCTATTCTATTCTATTCTATTCTATTCTATTCTATTCTAATTCTACCTCATCCTATCCTTTCTATTCTAATTCTACCTCATCCTATCCTATCCTATCCTATCCTATCCTATCCTATCCTATCCTATCCTATCCTTCCTTTATTAAAAAACAGGTTCCTTGAGAGCTGGTTTATACCCTTACACTGGTATATTTTACAGTGCAAACGAAGTGATATTTAAATCTAAATGATTATTTGGGGCTTTGCAGGGGAATAAATACATGTGTTCACGTGTACGGGCGCAGCTGCGATTGCATGTGAGTGATTCAGAGGCTGATGGGCTCCAGAAAGATAGGATTTCACAATTCTGGATTTCCAGGGACACTTTCCATTCTCCTCTTCATCTCAGACTATCTTCTGTTAGCAGTTCAGGCAAGAAGTCAATCACATTGAGTCAGGCTAAAGAAAAACATTTTATGCTGTTTTTCTCATACAAACCCCCTCCTGCCATAATCTGCAGTAAGGCCCAGCCACAGGAAATTGACCTCACAGTAAATTCTTTACAGATTCGGTCATGTTTTTACCATCCACTTAAACTTGCATACATAACCTGAGACTGTACCTCTGGATCAAGGAATATGACAAGCCAAAATAAAATCAAGTCAAATTAAAGAGCAAGAAAAAGCTGCAAGCAAAACAAGACTGAAATAAAAAAATTAAAAAAAAAAGAAATAAAAGAGGAAAAGATGAAAAATTGGTTGTGACTGCAAAACTGTAAGTATTAAATAAAGAAAGGACTCAGAAGCAAATTCAGAAGCGTCCATATTCTAGTTGACAAGGGCTGAGAAATACTAATGGACTTTTTTTTAATGGGTGGTTTGATGGATGGGAGAAGAAATTATATAAAAGTAAATGTAGTGGTGTCTCAACATAAAGTATGGTGCAAAAAAAAAAAAGTTAAAAATAAAACAAAATTAAAAAAAAAAAAAGGCATTGCAAATAAAAAAAAAAGACATGTAAATGTGTGCCTACCATTTTCCAGATAAGAAGGGGCCGTACCTTCTGAGGGGTCAAGGCGGCGAGCCCGCCTCCCGTGTTTGGAATTGTTGTGTACAAACATGTTGTCTGAGACAGCCAGCACGTGGCCATCCACATTGACTGTTGTTGATACAACAACCTGGAAAAGAGAACAAAACCCCACATTTAAAAAATCCTGCAGATTTGCACCGCATCAGGGCTCGTAAGACACGGCGACACCCTGGTACTTTTCTATTTCTATTTAAACCAAGTGAATGACATCTCTGAATACATCTTTGTTTACGTGGGGACCACTGGTGATTTTTAAAGCACAATTGTTTCTCTTCAGAACCTGCTACACTAATTAGAGTTTAATCTCCTATTATGCTAACAAATGAATTCAATTCAGGGAAATATTCTTCTAGCCATTAGTTTCAGAAACACCCCTCTAGCCACTCATTTTAAAAGCTGCTGTTTTGATTGATCTGTTGATATATTGATTAGATAGTTTATCTAATTAAAATTTGTTCACTTGAGACTGTCTTCAAATGAAGGGTTGTGAGGATTCCAAATAAAAAAAAAAGCTTAATAAATCAGGAACCATCGTAACTCCCCATTTTTTCTTCAGTAAATGATCTCCAGGTCAGTTTTACAATTACATTTAATGTCTGATAATGAACTTTTTTGCATCTGAAAAGACCGAGTTGAATATGAATAGTGAAAGTGTTTTCAATCCATGAAAAGTATCCCTTCTCAAGTTCATTTGGATGGTGATTGACCCTGGTATGTCAATGGAATTTCCTCCTTTATTTTTGAGTGAAAGGCTCCTATTCTTGTGTCCAGGTTCAGAGTCCGGCCATAGAAGAGATGATGGATAGGGCCTCCTTTGGCTTCCAGCTGCTTCTCAGTAGAAAATGGCAAAGGAACATATGCAAAACGCACAACCTTCCCGATAAAAACACCTACACAATGGAGCTGTGAGACTCCTTCCGGAAGCGACGAACACAAGCCAAGGAGAACCGGGGAGCTGCGCCTGTGTTTGTGAGGAACACGGCTCCGTGGGTCGAGCACTGTTATCCCAGAGAGGCGTTTACATCTCATTTAAATGCTCCAGCGTGGACCTTGTGCTGTGGGTTCCAGGTTTTCTACACGAAGCAGCCACTGCAGCAGTTTCTTTGGGGTTAGTGGAGTCCGTACAGTCAATGGCTAAGTTAGACCTTGTCAACCCAGCTGGTGACGGCAGCAATAGGTAGGACAAATTTTAGCTTTCACCCTCCATTTATTTTACTTTGGAATGGAACAAAGATGATTGCAGGGTTCTCCCACCAGCTCCTCAACCCAAACACTTAACAAACACATGGAAGGGGAGAAATGAGCCCCCTTTTGCACAGAGCTGGTCCAAGGCATCAGAAGAGAATTCTTGTCTGCTTCTATGTTTTGGATCACCTCTGATCCTGTTTCTTATTCACAAGCCATAATTAGCTTTCAGCTATCACAGCACCTTTGCTGTGTATCCTGCCTCCTTTGAGACAGCCATCTGCGGTACCCTTTAGAACAGCCCGAGGGCAGTTCTCTGCCAGTCTGCTCCGCTTCCCTCCTCCCACAAGTGGACACTTTCACTCTTGTCAACATCCACTTTGGAGACTGCTGAGGTTGCATGCTCACCTCGGCCACAGAGCTGCTGCCAGGCCACTGGGCTATCAGCTTTCCCTGCTAATGAGATTCCCAGACTTTAAAAAATATTGCAAAACATAAAAGCGTGATTTTCAGCCAAGATCTCTGGGTTTGGTTCCTAGAACACAGTGCGTTAAAAAGACAGACCAAGGTGTATATGAAAATGACAACTATTTTTGTTCTGTCATGTATATATAGGTCAGTCACCAAGGGAAAATAGTGTAGTTCAGCAAAAGAAAGTCGACGTGCTACGCTTTGTTATATCGCCTTCTTCCTGCAGTGCACCTCCAGAAAGGTGCTGAGACAGTGAAACCAGGTAAAAATACTGTTCAAGATCTGACATCCTGTTAAGTCCAGTTAAACCTTCTGAGAGGCAGGAAGATTAGCTAAAGAGACCCAGAAAAGTCTTTCTAGTGCCTACTGGCTCCATTGTCGACCACAAGAGCACTCCTGACTGATGCTTCATTTAGTCATCGGTGAGACAAAGAGGACATTTCCACTCATTCCAGGTTTGACCTTCTGTTCTGTTCAGATGGATCAATACCACCGATGCCACGTGAAGCTGAGATGCATGAAAAATGGAAGCTTGGCTCAATTGTTTTGAAGGAATATTTTTTTTCCCAGCTACAGATCTTTTCTGTTGGCTGGCTCAAGGGTGCTGGCTTCCCCGGTTGGCTGGCTGTGCATGAAAACAGATGTCACATGTTTTGCTACCAAGTTTAACCACAAGTTATTCTTCTCCAAACTAAGAAAATCTCGAACATCTCAATACTATTTGATTATTAGACTCAAATATGAATTGCTGTGAAATATTTTGAAATGAAAAGCATTTGTTTCCTAACAAGCCTTTCGAATGACCCCCAGATAGAGAGAAGACCACTTGTCCATCCCATCAGCTGTCTCTCTGTAGTGCTATGATTCACCACAGGGTATCTCAAAAGCTGTAAGGAGAAAGTGAAGCATTAAACATTTTCTAACACAATTGAAACCAAAATATGTGGGTTGGGCCACTGCTGGTGGATTTACAAGTTGTGAACCTGAAAAACCCCTGTGTGAAATCCAAACTTCCCTGAGTTCCATGGTCGTGTGGTTAGTAAGATCAAACTACTCGGTCTACATAAAACCTCTGCAGGTCTGAGCACACTCCAAACTACTACACGAGGTGTTAGTAGGAAGGAAAACTGGGGAATTGCTTTCTAAGGAGTGATCCATTTGCTTCAGCACTGATCCCTTACAAGCCACTGCAGAACTCAGTGCCTCCCAAGAACCAGCACTTAAGTTAGAGGGGGAAATGTAAAACACTGACAGCAATTCTAGTTAAGCATTGGAACTACACTAAGTAGAAGCACTGACTCTGTTTTTTCATTATAAAAACTCCAAGATGAAGATGTGACTAAGCCTTTTATATACTGTTTATACTTTTAAAGGGATCTGTACCTGGAATCTTCGCATGTCTCGTGGGTTGCCTGCATTCTTCAAACAGTTCTGATTGCACTTGAGGAAAAACTTTAGAAAGAATCTATAAAAATACAAAATTGAAATCTATTAGATTCATCAAAATGTAAATCCAATTTTAAAAAAGTTTAATAAAATTTAATCATAAATAGTTATACCCAAAAGAATACTGGTAGTGAAATATTACTTTCCTATTCGTTAATGAACTTATTTTAAAGCATAAGAATCTCTGTCATAAACAGAACATTATTGCCACGGAAAGGCAAATTTATATTTTTAATTTTTCAACAACTACAAATGTATTGACTCCAGGCCATATCCTCAGCTCGGTGTGGGAAAGTTGATTTCAATGACTCATTGACTTCAAAGGCAGTGACTTACACCAGATGAGAATTTGTCTCTATTTTTTTAATACTTTTTATTTTTTCACAACTTATATTAGCAGTAATGACCTCTACATCGAAAAATTCCAAAGGTAATGAATGATCAATCTTCTGAAAAACACTTGGCTTTGCCTCCGGTTTGGAAACTCTCGCTATTCAAAGGGACTCGATCCAACTCCTGCTGACTCCAGGGAGATCCAGGCAGGATCTGCCCAACGGCAAGGCCCCAGTTCCCTCATTGTTTTTGAAAGGAAAGGAACATGGCAAATTAGGCCCTGTCTTACGACCTCTTCAACCTTTGCCAGCCTTTAGCTGTGAGGAGTTGCTCTACCCAGGGATCGAAATCCAGCTTATTTCTGCTGAGCGGCAACCAGCAATTATTTAGGACTAACCCTTATCATCCAGGCATCTCCCCATAAACCGTTTTTGCAGCAACGCTGCCTCAGGGGAGCACAGCAAGCACTTAGAGGAAAGGGGAAAGCTTGGAAAGATGGAAACTCCTTTATGCCGCCCTCCTGTACTGGAGGAAGGAGCTGATCTGGGAAGTCTCCGCCCTGCAGGTGAAGCAGAATGGGGGACCCTCACTGTCCTGCCATCACACCGGAGGACATCCACAGTCTGACAACACATCTTTTCTTTATCTCATGTTATTTTCATGTTTCATCACTAAAAAAATGTTCTATGGGTCTGTTTTCTGGCTAATGACTGGCAGGTCTGTCTCCTCACCCAGAGCTGCTCAGATGCTCCAGCCCAGCAGCTTGTGCTGCCCAACTTCATGCATTGAACAGAGAGGTCAGCCAGAGCTCTCACATTTACAGTATGAACAACTATTATGTGGTTATTTATTTTTGTTGTACACACCTCATAGGAATTTTCCTGTGCCAATATCATTCCTGGCAGGACTCAAGACAGGCACCTCTTCCTTTCTTGAGCACCCAACATGAATCAGCCATGGCCAATAGAAAGAACAACTGTGGCTGCACCACATTGGGCTTCCTCCTAAGAAGCTTCAAGGGTCACATAGGAGCATTATGGAATTATCCCCAAATCACAAACTGGTGTTTTTCATCCCAGCTCTTCCTTTTCCTTTAAACCTTGAGCAGGACACTGATATCCTTACAGGACGATAATGCTGAAGGAGCAAGCTCTCATATCCAAGAGGCAAGGGGGGGAACAAGCAGCTTTATGAAACCACATAAATAAATGGACGCTGTCAGCTCAGCTGAATGCACACTTCTTTAAAAATTCCTATCCCAAACCTTTAAGGGGTTTTAGCTGTCAAGCTGTAAAAGATGGGGCTTTCCATGGTGGTTGATGTGATATCCAAGCTCGGATGCTCAGGTCTTCTGGACACTTGCAGGGGCACTATCAGCAACTCCATGAAACTGCATCTATGTTAGACACAACTTCCCCCTACATTTATCTGCACTGGCTGGCTTTTGGGTTTTTTTAAGATACTTATTCTCTGCACATCAACTGAGTATAGGCAAGGTTCCCTTCCCATGGCAGGGACTTGGAGTGAGATGTTCTTTAAGATCCCTTCCAACCCAAGCCATCCCATGATTCTCTGATTCTAAATGCAACATTTCTGTCATACCCCTGGTTTTGCACACCTTCCACTGCACAGACTCTGTTGATGTGCAGGGACCAGCTGATGCCCACGTACAGGACCACCTGGCACTGGGGATTGAGGAGCTGGGACAAGCCTCCAGCTTTATGGCTCCTTAGTGCCACATCCAGGCTGAAAAGCAGTATCTTATCTTTTTTTTTTTTTTCCCTGATCTCAAATGGGTGTTGTGAGGCTTATTGAGCTAATGTTTGTAAATTGCTCGGAAATTCTCCAATGAATTGTGCACTAGGAATGCTAAGTATTGCTCCTCGTGGATTGTTTTTAGCGTGAAGCATTCATGATGAATTGTTTCTATACAGAGAGCTCACATCCTGTCAAAGAAAAAGGGCCATTAAGCACCCTTTCACTAAACATCAACTGGAACTGGTATTTGTTCAATTATTTGGTGAAAAGGACCCACTCTTGGTGAAATTAGACATCATCAAGTTTATTTAGATGCCCTGAGCACTGGGCTAAATACTGAGGCTGCAAGGCTGGGGTGAACACGAGCAGCACTTTTATTTCAGCTCCACTATGTTTCTTGATGCTGAGATATTTTATTTCATGCTTTAATCTGTGCTTTCAGAGAGTTAGTGGGGCACAGGTGGCCTCAAGACAAGATTTTTAGAGGGAGACAACTGAAGTTAAAAGCCACATTTCCAGGCAGGATGTTTCTCCTTGCCAGGAGGAGACAACTGTCTTGGTTGTTCCTCTGCCCAACAAGGGCCATGGGCAGTACCAACCCACCCTTACCATGCCAAACATTTTCTCTGCGAGCCCTGAGCTCCAGAGACAAGGTCTCTGTGGCACAGCAAGAAGCAAGGATCTGGAGCAGAGGTGACCTCTGTTTGGTCATGTCTCAAACTTCGATGCTCCAACAGAAGGAGAACTCAAACCTTTCTAGGTTTGGCTTTCCATGCTATATTTTGGATCATATGCACAAACTGTAGAATATTTTAATACAGAACAGCCCTCCCCAAACGTGCTAAGCTGCTCCTAAAATACTGACACAGAGAAAAATGCAGTCCTTGCGATGTTCCCCTGCTCTGATTTTTTCCCACTGCTAGAGAGGGGCCTGCTACCATCTTAATTAAAATGTATTACCTTCCGCAAGACTCCACTATTTTAAGCTAAAATTTACATCTTTTATTAACTCACCTCACCTATACACTTAGCTGGCGGTGCCTCTCACCGCCCATCTGCCATCCGCATACAGTAAGTCACTTGATATTCCACCCACCAATTTTTCCTAACAACCACTGTGCAATTAAACTCCACACGTTCTGTTGCGAGGTAAATTAGGCACACCTGCGGCCAGCCTGCATTTGAACCGCATCAGAAAAGGACCT
>JAWWEE010000159.1:34099874-34107374 GCA_035221455.1 Xenops minutus
TTCAGCCTCAGGTTTTTTGCATGTGTGGAAAAAAGACAACAAATGGAAAGGGATGGATGACCACTTCCCATTTATGCAACCAGAAAACTACATTCTAATGCTGATGTCTGGAAGCAACTGCACCAGCTGCAGAAGGACACAAAGAAATAAGTGTACAAGCCCCTGAGTGCGATTTGGGGGCAGGAGGGAAGAAGAGAGTAAAAATGGGATTTAAAATGAGCCATCGACCTTGGCCAGGGGATGAGACAGGCAGGGCCAAAGTGACCAGGAGTGACACTGCTCTGCAGGAACAGCCAGCACAACCAGCACGACCTCACAGGGACACCCCAGCATGGTTCTCCCAGGGGCCAGGGGGCTGTGACTGCCCCCATCACCCCATGGAGGATAGTTTGCCAAGGGATTTTGGGATCTGCAGGCAAGCGGTCTGGATGTGTGTGTTGACACAGATCCAGCCATGCAGCTCTCCCTGTGGCAGCAGCTCCAAGGGCTGGTGGTTGCCCATGGAGCTGGTGGTTTCCCACAGACCTGAAGGACCAGCACCATTCTGACCACAGGTCACGTCCCACCCTGCACTTCTCCACACTCAACACAACTTGGCCAAGCTCTGCACCCTGTGCTGCAGCAAGCTCTTGTCCTGCACCATTAGTATCCACAGGATTTCTGTCTCTGATCTCACTTATTGTGTGGTCTAAACCCAAGAGCCAATTATTCAAATTTTACACAGACGCAATGAACACTTGACAACATAAATAAAAGTAACTCCGCTGGCATCGATGGATTTGCACATGCTTTTGCAAAAGGTCATTTTAGGCCTTAATATTTTATAAGTTTTTACTTTGATGTTGTAGTTTTGTCGGGTTATTTAAGTATTTTATTGCAGCATTGGTGAAAAATGCCTTGTGAAGCCGCTGTGAAAAGAATTTATTTCCCATTCGCTTCGGTGAAAACGAAGGTCCGTTTACAGATAACGTGAAACCTGTGTTCTAATAAGAGATACATCTTTAATTATTCATTATTACACTTACTGGTATCTTACACTGCACTTAACAGCAGAGCAGATACCTGCTCTCTGCTGGAGCTCAGCGACAGCCGTGGGGACAAGCGGAGTGGTGCCAACACAAGCGATTTCTTGGTGCCATTTGGCATCGTCCTGTTGCTTTGCCACCTCTACCATCACCACTGAGCACCAGTGACCTGGCTGTATGCACCACAAAAACCAGAGGCTGTTCTCAAAGGCTGTGATTTTCTCTTCATGGTGCATATGGTGTGTTCTTGGTCTCAATGATATGGTTTAATTTGAGGCCTGAGGGCTTGGGCAGGGCAAATTAAAGAGCAGACAGAGTGTGCCTTGTAAAAAGGAGTTTTGTTGGTGTCACTTACCCTGATAAACACAGGTTGGTTTTCCTCTGAGATTCGGTTGTTGCAGTTTGGATTAAACATCAAGTAAGATCAAAGATCTCTCAACAGTTCATATCTTAATTTAATTTTTACTTCATGTTTACCAAAACACATCTAAAATGCCTCATGACAGTGATATATAGAATCAGAGGATGGTTTAGTTTGGAAGGGGAGCTTGAAGATCTTCTAGTTCCAGCCTTGGACATGATGTCTGTGAGCACTTCAGGGCTGCAATAAAACACACCAGGTGCTGAGCAGAGCACTTTGAGACCCAGCTGTTTCAGTGGGAGTCTCCGAGCCAGCAGCACAGAACCAGGGCCCAGGAGCATGGGTGCACAGCTCACTCCATTGGAACAACCCAGCAGTCTGTTCTCTGCCGTGAAAGAGCCAGTCAAGGGAATTCTTCGTCTGGAATCTCTAAGCCAGCACTGAGCCATCGTGCTGAGATCCACAGGAATGGCTCCACGTGTTGCATTCTCAGCGTTCACCTTGAGGTTGCCACGGGCTGTTCTCAGCTTGAAGCTGTTGTCTCTTCCCCAAGTGACTTCTTCAGGATGCAAGAGGGAGGTGCAACCTCACACCCAAAGAGGGGAGTGTCCTCCTTGCCTGCAGTACCACCACCCTGGCACGGTGGACAAGCTGCTGGCGGGTGCCTTGTGGAGAAGACAAACAGTGGTGGAAGTAACTGAGCTCCACATCCATGAGGAAAGGAAAGAGCCGCGTCCGTATCGAGGAGGAACATCTGGGCTATTGTCAGCATCTTACATGCATTTACTTAATTGCAATCTTGAATGAAATTGTCCGTCATAAAAGATGCCTCGAGAATTTTGATCTCAGCTGTCTGTCCACAGCGTATGCTCATATCGTTTGTCTTAATTTTATTTCACTAGCACTAACTGCAGACACTACTTCAGAAATATTTTGAATTTAGTTTTAATTGTACAGCTTTCAACTCATGCAACATTTCTCTTTGTGTTGAAAGCATCACGGTGATTTATCCTCATTATTGTGTAAATAGGTTTCGGCAGTTCTCAGTAAATAAAACAAAGAGTGACAGGAGGAGAAGGGGGAATTTGCTTTCCTACCAATTAGAGTAGCCTTAGGCAGTACTTTTAAGAGGAGATAAATCCTGCAAATCACTAAAATGATCCTGTCACATGCACCAAATATTAAAATCACACAGCGGCGCACTTCATACAGTTTGCTTTGGTTTAATGAGTTGGGGTGGGCTTCGTCATGAGGTTTGCGTCTCGCAGTTGGGGACTGTTGATTGACAGTGAAGATCATGCCCAACTGCAGCTTCCTAACCAGTAGGGCCAGATGGAAAATCACAATTCATGTTTAATATGCAGTTTTTCAGCTAACGAAAATTCCCAAATTGTCTCCTCACCACCTACCTGAAATTTTTTTCCCCTAATAAATGCAAAATATGCTTCGTATTAGCCAAGAGTGGTTTTTTCCCCCTTCAAGCAAGTTATTAAAAAAATCCTGTATAAACGATCCCTATTAAGTGAACAACCTGTTAACTTCTTCAATTATGTAAGTTATTAGAAGATAAGTTTACCAAACATCTGTTGTCACACTTAGTCACTTTTCAAAGTGAGTAAGTGGCCTGTCAGGATAAAGAGAAGATCACAGAAAAAGAAGACAGTTTCAAAGAACTAAACAACTAAATGAATGCTTTATTCTACTAAACGTTGTGCTCCTGTACCACGATGGTGAGGATGCTGTGGCACCTTTATGGCAGAGAGCACACCCGGGTAAAGCCTGCAAGGGCATTTTTAGCCACTGGAACAAAACATGATGACATAACACAAAATATGTAATAAAGAGATGGTTGATCTCAGGCTGTTAATGATGAACAAGACATAGCAGCCCCATTGCATGATGCCAGAGAAGCCCTTATAACTCACAGCCTCACTATTATAGCTCAGAGTGTCCTATTTTCAATTATTATCTCCCCCTCCACTGTTCTCCTGCAGTCAAGTTTTACACTCTGACATTTATACTTAGTATATTGAGCAATGATTGTTACCTTGTTCCAGCATTTTTTGTGCAGTGCTTTATGAGAGTGGAACTAAATGTATGACAGGAACCCCAGTAACCTGAGACCCTGGGTCAGTAATGTATTAAAACAAAACAAGACACACATGGCTTCGGCACAGCAAGAAATCATGCAGGAATGGGGACTGAGACAGGCTGAGATAAAGAAGGCCCTACCTAACAGCTGCAATTATAGCCTTCGTTATATGAGTCAATCCATTACTGCATATAGGCTTGACAAATTACCATAAATGCCACGCCAGAACAACAGCGAAGTAATTTAGCTTCATACTGGACACTTTGAAAGTTGGTACATCTAAATATCGCAGTGAGGCTTAATTAATTAATCAGTCTTGTTGGTGGTGTAATGATTATCTTTTTTTTTTTTTTAATTTAAAAACTCCCTCCAACTAAACAACTGGCAAATTATGATTATAGCAGTTAGAGGATAAAATCATTGATCTGTGTTCTCACTCAAAATGGAATTGCACATCAATTTGTAAATGTCCCAAAATAAATGCAAGCTTTTCATTGCTCCTTTCAATAACGTGTATCTGCAAATTAAAGACTTTACACTAAAGAAACGCTCACCATCAACTACCCACCAGGTAACAAATGCTTGAACAACCTCCATAGAATATTGATTTATAAGTATTAAATTATATGATTCTATTTTATCACTTTCTCCTATGTAGAATAGCTGTCCTGCTCCACGTACAGGATGGGGAATGATGATTAACATTACCTCACACATTTCTATTCCCTGAAAAATATGTAGCACCGTGACTTCCACAGGGCACATCTTCCTAACCTTGCAATTTATTAAGTCAATGTCTTATCAACCTCCGCATAGACATTTCCCCATCACATTCAAGCATTTCAGAATTAACAGCCCTGCCCTTCCAGGAGGTGAAATTACCTCTGTATCGCTGATTTCAGTCAGGGTGAAACACAAAGAGATGGAAACCAGCTCTGCTGGGCTGGGTGTTGTCCTGACCACCCAGGATGGGTTTAGCACTGACCACCACTAGGGCGTGGAGACCTCTGGGCTGGCTCCACCTGGACCAGGTCTGCTCCAGCTGAATAATCTTATTTAGGTTATACTTTGTGTTCTCTGAGGTTTTCCTCTGCCCCACCTCCCAGTTACCCTGAACAAACAATAGTGTTTCATAGCATGGTCCACCCATGGTCCTGCCAACAGCAGACTCCAGGTGAGCACCCAGCACACCCACAATTGAAACTCCGAGTGGCTGTTACACAGAGAACCAGGCAGGAAGGATTCTGCAGTGCTGGAAAACTGGCTGTGACACCTTCAAGATGACACAGAAAATACATGACAGAAATAGACACAGAAACCCTATTTGAGACTAATCAGCAGGACCCAACTGGAGGGCTGATTCTTTCCTTCCTCCCACCTCAGACACTAAATGTTCCCTAACCTCAGCAGTTAATGGATAGAAGAAGGCACGGATAAGTCTCCTTCAATACACAATCCTGATTTACACCTTCACAAATATGCACAGTGGGCATCATGCACAGAAAGGGTCCTGGATGCCAGAAGCCATCATGCAGCTAAAGACTTGTCAGATCTTGTGTCCACAAAGGGCATAAAATTCAGGTCAAAACAGACAACTTCAATGCTGCCAAAAATGAAACGCTCGGTGTTTGGCTTCTCACCTTAAGATATTTCTCCATGTGATTTCTTACTCTTAAAATTGCAATTCCGAAATGTTGTTACCTGGAACCATGCAGCCTGCTCTGTGAAACGCCAGGAGAGGCAGAGCTCGCAGGGATCTCTCCCCCAGCTGGCAGGTGAAGGCAGGGATGCTCCCAGCCCACTGGTGGGGTGTGTGTTTGCCAGCCAACTTTGGTGCCGCTGGGCTCTGGTAGCTCAGCACTTCTCACATGACAACTTGGTCTAATTGAGTGGGACAAATTATCTTACAATGGACTCTGTGCAACAGCAGCAGGACTAAATCTATACTCCAGTTAACTCTGAACACGTAATTTAGCCATAAGAGACTCGCAGCATCACAGGTTTCCACAACTATTCGCTAAAAGCAAAAGAAAATTAAATCTCAAGAAACTGCATTTTCAGTTCCAGAGAGCAGCACAATATGTCCATAAGACGTGAGCTCAGAGTTAGAAAAACAGTTTTCTTCTTGCACAGCCTGTAGTGCTTCTCTCTGTCATTGCCTCTGACTCCTTGCACCATGATCTGTGCTCCACGCTGCTGGTGGTGGAGAGCAGGGCAGGAGGGATATTGCCTGGCTCCCAGCAGGACAGCTCTGAAGAGAAGGCAGTGCCCTGCCCTCCGGCCCTCCAGCCCAGTACCTGCGAGTCAGGAACAGCCACCAGCAAAAAAAATCACACTCTAGCATTTACATTCATTATTGGCTTCTCTCCCGCTATGAATTACCCAGAGAATCAAACATCTACTTTTGTTATTTGATGCTAATCCTGTTGGTAGAGCTCCACTTCCAGAGGATGTTTAGGCTGACTGATTTAGTCCTCTGCACCTCTGACTATACGTATTCTTTGTAAGAATAGAGTCTTTTTGATGTTAACGTTGAGAAATTTAAATGAAGGGCTTGAAAACACAAGTACTGACTTTTCTGACTCATAATCTTTGACAAAAGGAGATTCTGGGAACTACTGGACAGTTGTCATTTGCCATCAGATATGGCATTTTACTGCAGGGGTTTTTTGTCTTTTACGTTTTTGTTTTGTTTTGTTTATTTCTAATCTCTAGGCAATTGGTGGTGTCAGTGACACTAATTTGTGAGAAGTATTTAGGAGAAGCCCACTTTGTGCATGTAAAAGAGATCAGTGTTAGTCCATCCAGCCATGGATG
Source organism: Xenops minutus (assembly GCA_035221455.1). Taxonomy (NCBI): domain Eukaryota; kingdom Metazoa; phylum Chordata; class Aves; order Passeriformes; family Furnariidae; genus Xenops; species Xenops minutus. The sequence goes on from JAWWEE010000159.1 coordinate 34,106,170, forward strand.
GGCTTCTAGGAGCTCTTTGTGTGTACAGCCCCTTATAGCCTGACTACAGACATTACAAGAGGGCAAAGAAATAAAAGAGAAAATAATTAAATTATTATTGCGTATGTTTCTCACACCATTGGTGGGAGTAATTAAAAAAACTGTGTACCCACTGCCTCAAAGGAAAGGGAAAGCTCTACTTCAAAAGGAGTTGCTCACTATCATGTTGATGTCAATTCTTTATTTGTATTTATTGAAACACCTTGAAAAATATTTTTTTTTACAACCCAGCAGTAACACAAACCTTGTCCTTTAGAGCTATTACATTAAACGCTATGCAAATTCTTTCACTGAAGTTGTCTGACCAAGGTGCTGCCCACACCAAACCGTCTATTTCATTCTATCTATGTTTTTGGAACGGGTTCCTGTTCTTAGTTCCTATCTTATTACAGAGTGAATGCTAATCCATGACACAAATCAATCTGAAATTACAGAGCCAGAACTATGCGTTGGCTGAAAGGAGAATTCCTGGAGGAGGGTCTGGGACAGTGAGAAAGGGGAGATGGAAGCCGTGCTGAGATGTATCCAGCCAGGAGATTTTACTAATTTTCCACTCTCTCATTTTCTCTTATTTTCCCTACTTATTTTCTTCCCAAAGAACAGTTACATTCCAGTGATGCAATTTTTAATGACTGGCCTACTTTCCCAGGAGCGTGTGCTGGGCTGTGGTGGCAGTTCTGACTGCTCCTCCTCAGCCCTACTTCACCCACCCACCTCATCCTCACCAGTGACCAGGCTGGATTCCGCCTCTTTAAAATTGTGCCCCTGCGCAAAAGGAACCTGCCCACGGCTCACTTGCTTTGCAAAGGAGCTGCAATGCAAAGCAGAGCCCCAACTATCCCTGCTCCTGGGCTTTGTAGTGCCATTCCTTTATTAATTTAATACCTCTACACTCAGCTGTGGTGCAGAATTCAGGATTGATTCCTACACTGATTTCCACAATATGATTTACATAGGAGCTGAGTGTAAATTTAAAATAATTTGGACTGAATGATCCTTACTAGAATAGATGGCCTCAAGAAAAGGATGGAAAATAAAAGCAGCTTTAGTCAGAATCTAAGCAATTTGCTGCCAAATACAAGCAGCATTTCCCCAGATTATAATTTACACTGTATTAACTGTCAAGAGTACTTTTGAGAAATATAGATAACAATTCAGATGCAATC
>JAWWEE010000159.1:34112374-34118651 GCA_035221455.1 Xenops minutus
CTGAAAAGAAAAAAAAAAAGGAAAAGGATCACTGTAGAAAAGACGCCGCAGTTATCTGGTTTTGTACTAATAAAAGACTTGCATTATTTAAGGATATTTCTAAAACATTCACAGAAGCTTTAACTAAACTAAAAGTCTAATAAAACCACAGAAAAAGCTTTTCTTCAATGCCTTCAGTGAGAACCAGCAAATATTTTAAGGAGCTGCCCATCACAGCAAGGATGCTCGGGGCAGCCCTGAGCCCAGCACGGCACAACCTCGTGGGGTTTGGCGTGTCGGGCTGTGCTGTGGAGGCTCCGGGATGCCCCGTGTGAGCCGGCCCGTGGTCCCTGGGCATGCAGAGCCGGCAGGGATGTGTCTGCAGGGCCGCATTTCCCCCGCCCGCGGTGCGCACCGAGCGCCGCTCCTGCCACAAAGCAGCTGCGCAGCATCCCTGCCTGACGTCACTGCTCTCCACTGCTCCAGCCTCCCAAAATCACGCCGCAAACAGCATCCTGCTAGTAGCAGGAGCATTTCAATATTTTTTTTTTTATTTTTTTTTTCCCTCTTTAATTAGAAGGAACTGGGAGTGCGGCGAGTGCGCCCCGCTCCCCTTCTCCAAGAGATGCCTCCAACACATGGCGGGGGTTAAAAAATGCTAAGAAAAATGTCTTCAGCTTCCCTCGCTGCTATCAACAGTTTGGAATTTACACTAGCGCTTTACATCATTAGCCCCGTCGTTCACAGCTTTTTAAGGCTTTAATGCAAACCACATGCAGAACCGGGCCCTCCCCGGCAGCGCTGGAATGGGTGGGATGGGAACCGGCGGGGAGGGGAAAACCAACAAACAGATCTCTTGTCTACAAAGCACAACTCAACACATTTTTCATGCATTGTGGGCTTCTCCAGAAGCAGCAAGCTGTTTAAAAAAATACCTGGCCCAAATTGAGCATTTGCTTGACATGATGGAAAAGTGAGTGCTATTTTCTGTTATATTGCCCCTATTCTACATCAACAAGAATATATTTTTTTTTTTTTGCTGTTCCCAACTGATTTCACAGTAGTGAACTCCGTTTATGAATTATCTGACACATTTCTTGCAATTCTTCTGACAACAGTGCTCAGTGGAAATTTCAAGGCACCTCTCTTCTGACAAGTAGAAATATCAATATTTGAATAAATTGTGGATTTTAAACTTCTCACTCTGATGCACCACAGCAAGGAAGACTGAATTTTTCTTTTACTGGGTCTAATCCCCTTGAGCCTAAAGGAAGAAATCTGTATGCAGCGTTTCATTACAAGAAAGCTGTACTGAGTGACATTTGAAGCACACATCTAAGTCGACCTGATGAAGTTTACTTCCTTCAAACAACAAATAGCAGCTTTGTATTATTTCCCCTTCTTGGGGGAAAAAAAAGCAAAAGCATGATGTCTGAGCAAAAAGCCGAAATGTTGATTCACAAATTGACAGGCCAATCTTTAAACAAATGTGTTTCTTGGGGGAAAAATGCAGCTTTGTTCAAGCTGAGCATTTTTCTTGTGCCTGACAGAAGCATTCCGGGGCTGATTAGAAGGAACTTGTTAGGGCTCCGTCTCAGACACTCTGACTCCACTTTTTAACAAGCATGCAAAGAAAACAACATAAAGATAACAAAACATTGTCATTACCATCTATGGGCTCTATTTGGGGTGCTTTTTTTCTCTTTTTCTTTTTTCTTTTTTTTTTTTTTTTTCAATTTTAATGCTTGCCCTCTGAAATTTCTCTCGCTCATCTTGCACCAGCCACACCAACCCCTGGGTGTTTGGGGCTCCATGCTCAGCCTCCTGCCCTCACCCCGGGAGCTGTGGGGCTCCTCCACACCACCCAACATGCTGCAAGGCCTCCAAATAGACACAGGAACAGTATAATCCTCCTGCCAGAGCCCTCTCCACCTGCCCACGAGGTGCCCATGGTGGGACCAGTTCTGCTCGCCTGGTGCCAATAGGTATTATCAAAAAACCTTCGATAAATCACTTATCAAAGCCTGGGCAGTCCCAGGGTTGTCCTCACATTCCCTTTAACATTTTGGCTGAAGGGTCTTGTGTGACAAAACCAGTTAAAAGGTCTCAGTTTATCATCTTTCAGCCAAAAGAACAAGTAATGAGTCTTGATGGCTTTACCCACAAATGTCTTCTCCATGATAAAATAACTCTGGCTGAAATGTATTGGAAAATTTGTCTTGGCAAAGAATCTATTTTACTGGTCCGGGTGGATGGGGCTTGGAGAAATCTGGACTAGTGGAAGGTGTCTCTGCCCATGGCAAAGGGTTGGAACAAGATGGTCTTCAAGGTCCCTCCCAATCCAAACCAGTCTGAGGTTCCATGATTTTATGAACAGGCCAATTCCTTGGAATGGGGATATATGTGACGCCACCATATTTACCCCCTCTCATGCACATTGTACCTCCAAAACTCTTAGCTGTAATAATCAAAATAGTGTCTAAGCTGAAATAAAACAAGAGGGAACAAGGACAAAGATCTGAATAGAAAGATTTCTCCCCAGGCTTGAACACTCCACAGAAGGAGGATTAACATAAAGGAAAACTTTTGCTGAGACAGCCAAGAGGTCACACCTATGAAAATATTTTATTCCATGTGACTACAGTCACATGTTACTCAATTCACACTGATGGAGGTAAGAAAACTGTCCAGAAATTTTTCTAATTGAAGCAGACAGTTTTGAGGAACTCTTAGACTAAGTAGGAGTGTGGAGGCTGCATTGTGGTGTTTGGATTTGGTCCTGGGATGTTGGAATGCAACCACGAGGACAGAGACAGTAATAGATGGGCAGAACCTCCCCCAGGAATGTCTCAAAGGATGGAGTGAGTCCAAATGTCAGCCCTGGTCCAGACGTGATGGAAACCTCTCATCCCTCCATCTGAAACCCCACCAATGCAACTGCAACATTTGTGGCAATACCTGAACTATAAAAACATGTTTCAGATGTAAAAAATGGAGTTTAGCTCTTGTTTTCTGCCTAAATATTGGCACAAGGGGTTCCTGTGGATCAGGGCAGATCCTTGGTGCCATTGTCAATGAAAAATGATGCTGTGGGGAATTTCTCACTATGTCAGAGTCACTTGGGCTTCTCTGCTTGTTCAGTCCCTAAGGTGGCACAGGGCCAGCCTGACACTGATCTGTCTCTGCAGATGTAAAATAATCTCTTACAAAAAAAGCCCAAACCCTGAGCACTTCATCTCAGCAATTATTATTTTTGTAATTTTAAGAAGGAAACACAAACCAGTATTTATGCACTGTATGGTTTGAAAATTCTCAAAGCTCTTGGATTTGTTTGGCCTCCATTAATTCTTATTTTCACTGTCATGCAGTTCATCTGATCTCCCTCAGTTCTGCTGAATGAAAGGGCTGATAAACCACTGGTGTTTTGCATATGCCTCTCTTCCTTTCAGGAACACTCTTGAATGTCTCTGATAACTTCAAGCAGGGTAAATTTAGAGTCATGTGCTTGCAATTTATACTATCAACCTGCAGATTTTTTTCCTGTACCTTTCTGCCAGATTTCCATTAAGATTTATGCTACTGAAAAATATTGTTGCTTTAAAACTATGTATTCAGGCATTCGCACACTCATTTATAAATATAATGCAAATTATCATGTCCTTTTTTCCTTCTATCAGTGCACACATTCAAGTTGCATATTTTTATCCTTTTCTTTCTTATCTCCCCTTTCTCCCCATTGAAGAAACACGCACAAAACATAGGGAGCAAAAGCTTCTCCACTCGTGATGGGAATGGCACGTTTCAGAGAAAATGCTCTTTTATCCACTCTGAATCCTGTGCTGAGGAAAACTGCAACAATCCAGCTCACCCAAATCACCTTGGAAGGTGCAGTTGTGCTCAGGAAAATAGCCAAGCGAGCCTGTCTGCCCAGCCAAGTCACAGAGCTGCACTACAGGTGAAGACCTGTCTGTTTTTGGAGCCCCCTTAAGAAATGTCACCAAAATATCCTTTGGAGGGGGGAAAAAAAAGAATAATTGAAGTCAGAAATGGGGCTTTTTTTTTTTTTCCCTCTCAGCCTTATGAAAGACAGTAAAACTAGTGTAAAATCAGTGTAACTTAATTGACTTTCCAATGCTAATTTATGCTAATGGAGGTTCTGGTCCATAGTTTTCACCTGGGAACTCAATAGCAATGAGTGATGGCTCCAATTAGTCATTGTAATTGTGAGTTGCTAAAGCTAATATTAGTAGAACTGCATGACATTCTGGGTATCTCCCCAAACTTTTCCCATAATAAGCACTGTTCCACACAGCTGGATCATATTTAGCTGCAAATATGTCTCAGCTGGGTTTCGTGGTCTTTTGGGTCATCTCTGAGTGTTTGCAGAGGGGTCTCCTTCATCAAAAACCTCTGGTAAGTGCCCACACGTCCCAGTCCAATTGTAGGTACAACCAGATGATATTTGATGGTTGATCCCCACATTAGGCAACTTCAATATCCAGGCATATATCAAATAGCCGGATATTTTATCTGATGAGATCCATGTTGGATAACTAACACAAGTTGTTTCAAGCTGTATCTGCCAACCCTCCTTCAGCTTTGACATTCCAGGTTGGGCATGAAGGGCAATCCTGTCCATCAGACACAGTCAAATTTCAGTATTTTACAGTAAAGTCCCTGACCTCTCCAGGGGTACTGTGATGTCTCTGAGATCCTGGAACAGCTTCAAATTTGTGTTTGGACAATGCTCTCTGGCACATGGTGGGATTCTTGGGGTGTCCTACACAGGGCCAAGAGTTGGACTCAATGATCCTTGTGGGTGCTTCCAACTCAGCATATTCTATGATTCTAAATACATTACATTAATTCAGACACTGTCAATCAAATGAATAAAAATAAATAAATTATGGTATTTTCCCCTCTTAATTAGTTAGATATGAAATTTTACACCACTCATAAGTATTTACACTCTGCCATGATGAAGAATTTCAAATTCAGAACACCCAAAACTATTCACAGGACCCATTTTAATGGATGAGTAAATTCAACAGATGAGTAAGTAACAGGTGGAAATGTTGGCACCTAATCTGAGGCAGGATTTCTGGGACAGATAAATGTCTTTCCATATCTGTAGGACTCAGCAGTGAAGAAGCTGATAATAGTTTGATGACAGGCAAGAGCTGTAATTTGCAGCTTCAGCTTCTCAAACTCCCTTTCCATGGAGATGGATGGGATTGCTGCCACCTCCCAGGGCTGACTCAGGCCGGGTGCACACCCAGGTGGGCATTGCTGGGCTACTTACACTGCATTTTGATGGGTTTTTCACACCAGGCTTTAAAACAGGTCCAAAATAATCACCCACATATGATATCTTTATTAATTAGAATTAGATGTTGGCCTATTTTTAAAGGAGGCTTCCTTGGAAAGGTCCTTTGTTCTTGTTCAGCCTTTGAAGTAAGTTCTCTGCTCCCCATGCCTAGAAAATACAGTTTCCTTTGATGGAAGCAGATGGAAAATGGATGAAATGTATGTACCAAGGGTTTGCATTTTCTTGTTGCACACAGCTCAGCGTTACCACCTTTCACTAATGAAAGCAGAAATCATTGTTCATGGAAGAATGGACAAAACAAATGGATTAATTTTGCCCTTTATGCAAGGCTGTGAATATATTTCCCATTACTACAAACTAGCAGTTTTCAAGCCATCATCTCCTCAGACAGCAACAGGCTGCTGTTCCATGAACACTTCAGTGTGCATCTCACTTTCGTGGGTAAGAACCTATCCAGGGAGCTTAATTAAAGTGTAGAGAGTAAAAAAGGGAGAATCAACTTCAGCTCATTTGAAATAATTTGCTGAAGACTTCTTTTAATTCAAGTGCAACAAATTTAACTTCTCTGGTGAACTCACCATGTATTCCTTCTAATAGCATTAGCCAAAGACAACTTAATCCTTCAGGGAGAATCACACATGACTTCATCACATGCTTTAGTCTCATCCTCTCCTTCACCTGTGATGAAGTTCTGTAAAGGACTTCACAACATCTCCACCTCTAAGTTACAGGGGATTTTCTTTGTTGAAATAAAAGTCAAAAGCTAAAATCTAAGTGTAGAATCTAGATTAATTAACCATGCCTTAGACATGTGAGATAATAACTGATGAAGAACAGACCTTCATAGAATCCCTGAATTATTTGGGTTGGAAAACACCTTGAAAATCATCTCTCCCACCCCCTGCCATGGGCAGGGACACCTTCCACCAGCCCAGGTTGCTCCAAGCCCCATCCAACCTGCCCTTGGAC
>JAWWEE010000159.1:34134908-34142408 GCA_035221455.1 Xenops minutus
CCACTGTCCAGATCAGTGCCCAGTGACCTCCAATTGTTGGGAGTAGCACCATGTCCAATCCAATCCCCCACTTGTTTCCTAACCCAATCTTTCTCATGTCAAAGGACAAATTGCTTCATTCAGAAAATGGAAATAGATGGAGGGAGCTCACTTTGGCAGCATTTCCAATAACCAAATATCATGAAAGAAATGACATAAGAGATCCCACTAAGGGACCACAATATCCAAGCATATTGATCTGATTTACAAACCTTTTCTAATGCGAAACAAATGCTGTGGGTGTGAATTCATACTTAACCATAAAAACCCTTGCATTACTCTGTCTCTTATTAAATACCACATATAACTCTCAGCAGGTTTTATGTTGTGTTTTACTGTCAGGACTGGTTAAAGCTGGCCTAACATTTTGTTTGGCAATTAAGAAAATTTGTAGTTTAATTTATTAAACCAAAAGGGGAAAAAAACCCAAACCAAAACAAAACAACAAACCAAGCAACTACACAGAGCACAATTAGTTTTGTTTTATACTGTAGCTCAATCTAACTTCTAATTATTTATAATCATTCTGGTTTACATCTGAAACTCCATTATTCCCAAGTTATGTGGTTTGGAAAACAGACACAGATAAAATTACAGCAGTCAGTCACTAAAAAGGAGAGTGCTGAAGGAAACTCCAAGAGTTAATGCTGCTAAAGAAAAGATGGCTCTCTTCCAGTACCTGGATATACAGGGGAGGAGAGTGAACGAACAAAACCTGGAGAAAAACTCGAGGTAGCTACAAATCAAAGAAGGTAAAATTGCCCTTGGATTTCTGGAAGTACTTGAAGCAGGAAACTCCCACACCAGACCCGCAGTTATTCAGGATTATAGAATAAAAAGGAAAAAAATATAGAGAAAAAAATAATCTTCAGAATTATGGATGGCATTTTTCACAGGGACCAGGCACTGCCCAAGCCACAACATCTCCCCAGGTCTAAAATCAACCTCCAATGGAAAGAAACAAAGTTTTGGTGGTGCTTTTCCCTATCATTGACTTTCCCTCATCCATGTGAAGCCCAGTGACCATCAGACATCCAGCCATCACTTCCCTGAGCAATAGTGGGGGGCTGCTGGAGAACTGTGGAATCACTCCCCAAATCCCTTTGTACCTTCAGCTACTCAATTGTTTGTTTCCAGCAGGACAGACCCAGCTCCAGACCCCCCGACAGATCCGTATATGGCTTAATAAGCCTGTTTGGATTAGCTGGAGGCAGCTCGCTGCCCACCAGCATCTCGTGAAGCACAGAAGAACTGCACAAATATAAAGAGGAAATCCTAATCAAATTTGGATTGGTAAAGAGCATTCCTGACAATCCACACAATACCAAGACCAATTCAATTTTATTGGTTGTTATTCAAAAGAAAGGGCACTCACATCTCTCCTTTGTGCATTAATAACCTCACTCCAACTAGAGGATTGGGATTTTTTTTCCCAGATTGGGCTTTTTGATAGGGCTCGTTGTTTGCTTTATAACTAAGCTGAGGGCTCTGTGCAGCCACGGGCCCAGGGAGCAAACCAAGCGAGTGGTTCACATTTTCAGTCATGAATTCACCTTTTAAATGAGAGCACCACACTCTCCATACTGTCCAATTAACTTCTTCTTGTGCACGTGTCACAATAAAACGAGTTTATCCCAAAAGTAAGGCAGGACCTCTGATTTTCAATAACTCCTTCAGCTTTCACATTAATTTGCGTTCTGATATTCTTTCTTCTTTTTTTTTTTTTAGAAACTTTTACAAAGTGCAGCGGGAGTTTGACATGGGAGCCCTTGTTTGTATTCCTACTTTGCAAAAGCCTCCTTAAACACTGCTGGAGGTTTGGGCCAGGTTTCTTTATTTCCTTTTCTATTTCTTTATCATTAAGGCCGAGGAGTTTTTAGCGAGCAGAATCCTGCTAATCGCTTGCCCCAGCCCCCATGGCTTTGTTTCTGTCAAAATAGCTCCTTTCAGCGGCTGCAGAGCGAGCTGTCTGGGCAAATGAACTGCTCTTTCTCACCAGATGTGCAACCGTGTTTCGTCTTTCACGAGAGACAAGCTGGAGCCGACTCCTTCCGCTAGCTGGGCCTATGCTACATGTCTTACAACAACACAAATGTAAGCCCCTTCCTTTCCACACATGTTAAACTCATTTCCTAGTGAATTATTGGGAAAACACGGCGCTGTCCTCGCCGCCGCGCGTGGATGCTGCAGTTTGCTCCCCGCTCCTGGCACCGCCGCCACGCCAGGATGGCCCCCGTGGAATTTTCTGGCTGGGAAACTTTTGTTGCTCGAAGCATCACAGGTTTTTATTTTTTATTTAATAATAATTATTATTTGTTTTTGTTTTGCCTCCCGCCTCGCCACACCAGGACCTCCAAACCCTATGGAACAAACCTGTTCCCTTTCTCCCAAACCAACGCTGTTTACACTCTGGATTTTTATCACGCTGGGGGAATAAGGAGAGTTTGTTCAATAACAAAACAAAACCTAGAAATGAGCCAGCTCTATTCTGCTTGAACCGAGCTGGTATACCAAGAAACCAGCGAGTTTTCCTCAACTTAAACCACTGAAGAACCAAAACAGTTAACAGCAAACTCCAATCTCGTAAAGCCCAGAGTGCCCCTCAGCCTGTAAAATTCCCCGGCTTCAGCTCTTTTTTTTTTTTTTTTCAGTCACATCTTTATTTTAACAGGGCATTAATAATGCCAGCATAAGGTGGTATTATACCCGTTTGACCACAACCGTTTTTGCGCGATTTGCTGTGAAGATAAACACGCCAGCAGAGCGGCTCTGCTGGCAGCGGGACCCGAGTGAATGGCTCTCATTTTCCCGAGCTCCGGCGGGGCTGCCAAGCGCAGGTTGAGCTCCCGCGTCCCCTTCCCCTCGCCCCGCGTGTCAATCAGCCCCTGGCATCCCCGGTGACAATTTCCATCCTCCCAGCCTGGAATTTCCACCTCCTCCAGCCCGGCAAAGCACTCCCTGAGCCCTGCGAGTAACCCAACACCGGGGCTGCTCCTATCCCCGGCCCCCCGAAATCTCTCTGCGTTAGCAACGGAGCCTTATTAAACCCATTTCTACCACTTTGTGTTTCACAGGTTGTTTTTTTTAATTATCTGCTGTCTGAGAGTAATTATTTACTTCCTGGAAGCTCACGTACCAGAACTCTGAGTTTGAAAGATTTTTCCATAACCTAATCCAATTCATCAAAGGCATCCTAACAAAATTACAGGCTCTGGCAGTATCTTTGCTTTTCACCTGATAAGGCTGCAGCAGAAGCCCGGGATGGTTTGTATCAGGGTCCCTCCTGGAGTATAGTTTTTGACAGCTTTGCTTAAATCCCTTCCCCCCTCCTTTCCTCTCTCACAAAAGCACGGGATTTTATTATTCCCTCCTCCTACAGCCGTGCAATGCTCTGGGCTTCAAATAATCAAGTATTAGACAAGGGGGAGGAAGCGGTGAAGGAGTCTCACCCGGCACATTTGGGATTCGCTTGGGAACGGCGCTCCCGGAGCCGTCCCCGAGCGCAGCGCTCCCCCAGCATCCCAGGTATTCCCACAATGTCCGGAGCTGCGGGATGTGCCGCGATTAGGAGCAGGGATTAAGAGGGAGCGATGTAAACGCTGCGCCTCAGCTGACCCGAGGGAAGGATAAGCCAAAGGGAGAAGGAAGCACGCACAAAGTCCTGGTTCTGGGGTGTTGCTGAATCACACAGATTACTCTGATTTGCCATTTCCCCCCTTGTTTTTATGCATATTTTAAGACCCAACACGTGCTGTGTCCTTGCCTTTCCCGGCACAGGACACTTGAACAGGTGAGAGGTGTTGATACCTGGGTGTGCCACAAACCCCAATCCAGCTACCCCTGTGTGCAAACAGATCCCTCGCAGCTACACCCATTAATCTACAATAAACCACCCTCTTAAGGAGGAAAAAAAAATCAATGTCGGGTTCCTGATGGCAATTTTTTCAAGCTCTGGTTACCCAGGAAAGTCGTAGTTTTTTAATATACTCTGAACTTGGTAGCACCAATAGGATGATGAAAGCAAAAGAGCAGCTGAGCTATTTTAAGGTCTGTTCTTCCAGCAACTTGGTGCACATCTTAAAGGAAAATAAGAATTTAAAAAAAAAAAAAAAGACACCAAACTGGTCTGTTTTCATTGCATTATGCAGATGAAATGACAAGTTGTCATTTAAGAAGTTAATAAACAGTCACCATTTTGCAGGTTATCCAAATGCTACTGAATAGAAAACCTTGGATCCCTAAATGATGTGTAATTAAAATTATTTAAAAAATCCTCCTTGACAGGCCAGGGCTTAGCCAAAATGTAAATGACATTAAAGAAGACAATGAATTTAATTTTATTTAATGTCCCTTTTTGCAGATCCTCATTTACATAGCATTTTTAACAAAAGCGTTGACCTTATAAATGCTGGCATTTGTACAGCTTCTGCAGAGTTGGATTTAATCATGCTTTCGCAAAGCCATAAGGGAAAAAGCTTTAAGTTCTCTGGTTGGATATGGAGTAGGAATAAAAACATTGGGACTGGTCAAATGTTTATCCTCCTTGCTTCTGAAAACAACCTGACAAGAAGATGTAAAGGTCTAGGGAATAACCCATTGCTGTTTGTAAGGCTTGGTAATAATCATACATAATCGTTTGGAAATATAGCTAATAAAAAATATAATGAGTGTTCAGCAAAATCGGCATTAGGCCCAAATTACATGATATTAATACTTGAACAGGTGCAGAAAGGCGCTTTAAATGAGGTAAATGAATAAAATGTCCCAGAGCACAACTGTGTGCACTGACAAAAAGTCAATCACATGAATAATTCAGCGGCCGGGACTGCCAGCAAAGGTCAGCGGCTCTCACCTTTGTGACGGGAAGTGAAAGGAAACGCTGCTGCTGACGAAAAAGAGCCCCTCGCCCTCCAGCCACCACATTGCCACCCCGCCGAAGGTGTAAACTTGGAGTAGGGAGGAATTAAAGCGCTGCACCGGCGAGCCGGCGTAAAAAAAAAAATCATAATAAAAAAAAAATAAATAAAAAAAAACCCAGTGTGAACAGCCAAGTCATTTAGGGAAAATAATCTGAAATTACAGCCAGGGAAAGGTTAAGGGGGGTGGCTACCAGCAATGTCAATTATCTCCCAAATCTGAGGTCACTCGAAAGGTATTTTAAGAGCCTACGGGATTGAAATTTTGTAACAGCTGTTAAATATGACAAAACTTTTTATTCCCCCAAACTAAAGCTATTCCAAACTCTGTATGAAAGAAATGGGATAAGCAGATGTCTGGCTTCCATACAGGAAAGTAGGACACACTTGGAATGATAAGTCTCCTAAACTCTATAGAATAATGCCAGATTTATTGGGGAGGGGGGTATTTACTACCCACAGAGATGCCAACTAGCAGTAGGACTGTGATGGTACCATCTGGAAACCCGCTGCAGAGCAGGCGCTCGGTGATGCTCTGTGAGCACATCCAGCTCCACCAGCCCTGCCACTGCTCCACACACCCTGCATGTTCCCAGGACATGCTCCCACCGCCCCACCATCAACAGTTGGACCCCCAGCCCCGGGACCGTGGAGCCCAAGAAGGCAGGGAGAAGTCGAGGGGATGGATCCGAGCAGGAATTTCCATCCCTCCTAATGAAATATATGATGGTGGCACGGAGGAATTATTTTAGCACAGAGTGTGGTTTTGGTTTAGCAGTTACAGCGGCATCCTGTAATCATTTACAGCCCTTGGAATGTATGGGTGAAATAGGAGAGATTTATCTGTTCATAGTTGTGATATGTAGACAATGGGTGTTCCTAATGAGGAACATCTGCTTTTGTGTTTTCCCAGAAAACATTATTCCACTATGAAAATGATACTCCCATCCTTTTCACCAACACCGCAAAGAAAATATGGGCCTTTTCCTTTCTTTTATTTGCTTTTCTTTGGGTCAATCTAATTTCCCAGGGACACTTTTTCTGTGGCATCTTTTTACTGACTGTGCTGCAATTTACGGTGGGTTTGTTCTTTAACACGTGAGTTACTGTGCTGGAGAAACAGCCCTGAAATGCCAGAAGATCCTTAAATGTGTACAGTAATAAAAGCCTCCACACTCAGCCATGCTCCGTGAGAAACATCCAGGCGACGTAAATAAAAATTCCCAGTGAATTAAAAGGTCGCGGAGGCTCCCGACACCCAAAACCGCTTCCAAGGCCTCAGGTTTTGCTTTTACATTTTGAGCCCACTGCAGGATTCAAATGTGTAATTACTCAAGTTTATTTAAAATATCACCACTCTTAACAAATTATTATTCCTGAAGTGGATAAGGGGTTTTTTTTTCCCTTCTGGGTTTTTTTTTCTTTCTTTTTTTTTTAATCCCAGCACGATAAACAATTCAGACTATCACAGAGTCTCTTAGTGTGGGCTGGAACAAATGGGTGGCCATAGATCTCAATTCAGGATTGAATTATTGGTTCATATCCTGAGGACAAATATGCCTTATCTGGTCAAAAGCTGCTAAATGTATCCAATGGACAAAAGGATCTAGTGGAGCATATTGAATATAATTCTTTTTTTTTTTTTTTTTTTTGTTTTGTTTTGTTTTAAAGCCAACTAACCAAGTGGTTCCACTTCTTATGGGAAACTGTAAATTGACCCCCAAATGTGATGGGGGAAGCTTGTCTTGTGGTGCTCAAGAGGGAAACGCAAACCCGAAATTCAATGCCGACAACAAATTTAGGCAACAAACTCTGAGCACACGGGTCGAGCCAGCACAAATACCGGGGATTTAAAATCCACGTCAGGGCTTTCAGAGGGCGATTGCTCCTCCAGAGCTTTCTCATGTCCACGCTTTCCTCCTACATTTGCTGCAATTTGCTCGTAGCAAACATCACATCCGACAGTCGTTCAGCAGCACGTCTGGAGAGGAAGAGCTCCACACCAGCCTCTGTGCCGAGCCCAGGGCAGCACGCCACCAAATTCTCCCAGCATTTTGACATGATAAGTGACAACTCTCTTTAGAAGGCTAAAATACATGCCATCCTCATAAACCCCAAATCTTGAAAATTCCTAATGTAGCAGGTGATTAAAATTCCCATAAAATGGTCCTGTCTTTAAATTTAGAAGCACAGCAGATTTTTCATCAATAATTAAGATCACTAAAGCATTTATGCTGGGCATAAATGGAGTTTCAATCTTCCTTATTCAAATAAACATGATAAACCCATTAACCAAATGTTTTCTGATTTTTTTAATCTCTTCTCATGCTTCTGGAATATCAAATTATAACATAGTTCTGATAGTTTGGGGGAGGTATAAAAGCATTGATGTTGTGTATCTTGGTTCAGTTTTGCCAGGACCACCCTTTACACAACCCATGTAAATTATCTCGCAGCATTTCCAGGACATTGTTATGTACATATCATTATAATCCCCCAAAACTTCTGGTTTGCCACATTTTGTCGTGTGCAGCGACCATAGGCA
>JAWWEE010000159.1:34147408-34151023 GCA_035221455.1 Xenops minutus
TGCGAAGGTACGAGCCGAAATGGACAATAAAAGTGCACTTCAAATGTATCCTCTTTGCTCCTTTATTCGGCGCTAACGAAACTTATAGCCGCCTATGTCAGCCTCTTAATTACACTACTACAGCGATTTCCGAAAACATTTAGCTGCTGTATACAAAGGAAATAAACCCACATTGTCAACTCGAGAGCGCTCCGGAGTTTAAAAGGCTCCTCTGTAACCCAGCGAAATAATTATTGAAGGGTACGACGCCTCCGTCTTTGTCAGAGTAATTGTACTTGGCCTGTCAGCTCTGCTTTTCTCCGGGAGGAAATCCCACTATTTTACTCCTGGAGGCGTTTAGATCCAGCCCGGGTTTAGGCAGGAGGAGTAGAAAGTTTCTGCGCGGTGGCAGCGCGGCCGTGCGCGCAGCTTGCGCGGGCCCCATCGCGACCCGGGGGACTCTCCTGCCCCTGCCTCGGGGGCTGCAAAGTTCCCAAAAATAATGGCAGGCCGGCCTCGGCCGGGAGTGCAGAGCACGCAGGGGTGTTACAACCCGGCAGATTGGGGGAATGGTTTTAATTTCCATCGCTGGGATCTGATTTCCAGAACACTGTAAATTATTCCCCATTCTCACCTTTCTCCCCACCCCCCCAAAAAAAAATTGAATAAACAATAATTTAAAAAAAAATCATTAAATGTCACTCCGAAAAAAAAAATAAAATGAAGAAAAAAGAAATAAAGATGATTAAATCCCAAGCTCTGTCTGTAATTGCTGTGGTGCAACGCTGATAACACGTAGTTATCGTCGGAAAAGTTGACCAAGACAGGTTAAATAATTTAATAAGGAACTGCTTGTAATTATGTTATTTACAAGGTATGACAGAGGTTTGAGGAAGAAACAGAAGCTGATCTCAGGGAAATGGACGGGTTTGGGTGACCCCTGGAGCATGGAGTTTGAATTATGGAGATGGGGGGCTGAGAGGTGAATATGGACTAGAGGAGAACAAGATGACTTTTCACCTCAGCACATTTAACTTTTAAATCCAAATAAACGTCTCGCGTTACTGGATCGTCGCATTATAAAAGAAAAAGGACTAATCCCGGCCAGTTTCGGAGTGTTGGGAAGAGGGCTGCCCTTTCCTCACCGAGAAAAAATATCGCCAAAAAAAAGTTACAAAGGGGAAGAAGTTCATTTAAAAATAAATCTGGGCAACTCGATGGGATTTTTCCCCTTTCCTTTCTCTCTCGCTAAATTAATTATATCAAACATCTGTTCCCATGACGTTGTACTCAATGCCACACACACTATTGAATGATGCCAACGCTGCCTCGAAGAGCAACAACACACCTTTTTCTCTTTCCCAAATATCCTCCGGTAATAGGGATCTCAAATAG
The DNA here is from genome assembly GCA_035221455.1 of Xenops minutus. NCBI lineage: Eukaryota > Metazoa > Chordata > Aves > Passeriformes > Furnariidae > Xenops > Xenops minutus. The sequence continues at coordinate 34,148,783 of JAWWEE010000159.1, forward strand.
CAGGTAGCTGATTTTCTCGCTCAGCGAAATTAGAAGTAGGTGCACTCTACCGATTTACTCTCCCCCGCCCCCCCACGCAAGGGCAAAATACAAACTTAGCAACTCGCGCGGTAAGAAAAGCATAAACTTTCTCACCTGTTTGGTCATTGAGTCTATTAGACGAACATACAGGTCCTGCTCTGTCCTAACTCCTGGGGAGGGAAAGCAGAGACAAATTCCGGTCAGGATTTCGGTAGCAACCACCCCAATTCCACAAGGAAAGGATGAGGTCAGGCAATTAACCGCGGCGGGCGGTTAATCGGCCCTGCGCCGGCTTAAAAAGAAAATTCAAAATTAAAAAGTAATAATAATAATAAAAAATTGCCAGAAATCGGCTGGTGAGGGAGTCCTGCTCCCCTCCTGCTCCCGGCGCTGGGGGGCCGTGCCCGGGCCAGCCCCCCGGCCGGGCTGTGCCGGCCCCACGGCCCCGGGGAACACGCGGGACCCCCGGCGTGGGAGCCCCCGGCCCCCCGCGGGTGTTCCGCGCCCGAGGAAGCGGCTCCGCGGGGCCGGCGCTCCGCTCACCCCATCCAATAATTACCGCTAATTCCCAAAACTGCGAAAAAGTCCCTTAAAAGTGCCGCTGTGCCCGAGCAGCCATCGATCCCCTTTTTCTACTTTCCACTTCAAGCCCAACCGGTTAATCATGTGAAGTACCATTGACTTATCGATCTTTTACGTTTTGTTTTCCTTATATGCCAAGGAAAGAGCCGTGTTTACACGCGTGTAATTTTAATCTCGAAATCTTTATATCCTTTATCCTCCCTTCACCTCCCCCCCCCCCCCAAAAAAAAAGGCCTCGAAAAGGAAAATCAGACTTTTCTGCGGCACACGGACGCTCAAAAATGAGAGAACGACAACTTACCATTGCTATACAATAACTGAAGTTTATAATGAATCCCATTGTTAGTTTTTTCATTGTTTGGCTCCTGCAAGTAACGATAAATAATTACATTTAGCATGAAAAATATTGCCCTCCTCCTGACGCACATTTTTCTCGTCCCTGAAGCGGCTCGGAATTAACAGTTTGCAGAAATTCAGCCCACGGTCACTTTTTTTTTTTTTTTTTTTTTTTGGTGGATCGTTGATGATGTCATTAGCTCGGTGCAAATATGTCATGTTTTGCCGTTTTCCCGGTGTTTAAAAATAAGTCGGGGCCGCGGCGATAAGTTTCTAACCCCGGGGTCTGTTCGGAGCGGCCGTGAGACCGGGGGGACTCGCACGTGGCGTGGGCGCCGCTGGAGTGCCGGGAGGGCTGCCGAGGCTGGGAACGAGCTCGGGTCAATGAAATCACGCTTAAAAAATAAGGATAATAATAAAAAAAAAACAGGCAGACTTACTTTCTCTTTCTCCACAAAGTCCACAAAAGCTGTTCTCTCAATCTCCACCGGCTGTCCCTGCCTGTCGTACAGAGCTAAGACGAAGTGGAAAAAATTGGATTTTCTGAGATTGGAAGGCGGCTGTTTCTCGAAATGTGCCCGAGCCAGCCCCACGCCGCTGCGGGAGAAAACAAGACAAGGCGTGGGTGAGAGCGGCGGGAAGGGGCGCGCAGGCTCCGCGGCCGCGGGGGGATGCGGGGGGATGCGGGGAGCGCGGAGCGGCGCGGAGCAGGGAGGCTGTAACTGATACGGGGCGGGCGGGGGGGGGGAGTTGAGGGGGGGGGATTTACGGCCGGGATGAGAAATACAGGAGGAGAAAACCGCCGGGAGAGGATTTGGCAGACGTACCTTTGGGCGGCCGTGTTAGCATCCACTACCCCAGCAGTATGCATCCATGAGCGGACCGGGTTCATCCCACTGCCCAGCGGTTCTTCTTTCATGGTCGTCCCACCTCTTGGTATATTTTCCTGAATCCCAAACATTAAAACAAATTTGGGCAAAACCAGCTCCTAACCAAAAGGGGTTAAAATTGAGGGAAATGTCAGATACGGGGTGGGTTGGTTGTTGCTTGATTTTCTCTCTCTCTCTCTCTCTCTCCTTGGCGACTGGAATATAAGAGATGACTTTACTCCCTGTGATCAGTAGGAGAAAAGCTCAGTTCAAGTCTTGCTTCCTTCTTCAATCTGTCCTGTATTGGCACGACATAAACAATTTACTGAGTACTTCTGTGCGGCGAGTTGGATGGCGTTCCAGTTTGGTGGTTTAAAAAAAAAAAAAAAAAGAAAAAAAAAAAAAAGAAGGAAAAAGTATAACTGCAGCCGGC
>JAWWEE010000159.1:34163523-34175003 GCA_035221455.1 Xenops minutus
GGGCAGTGCCCACCACCCTCTGGGGGAAGGACCTTTCCCTGAGATCCCCCCTGCCCCTGCCCTGACACAGCTCCAGCTGTTCTCTGGGTCTTGTCACCAGAGACCTCAGGCACATCTCATTACACAAAACAATTATTTATTACAATCTATGTTTTGCTTGGAATCTTCATTGCACTGACTGATCCAGGAGCAGGTGAGCTGTGATTCCAGCCAGCCCTGTGTGTGGTGTTTGTCAGAGCATCAGCAGAACACACTCCTGAAAATGCTTTCTGCCTTGCTTTGAAATGCAATTAGAAATGGTTATGTTTGTGCCTCCACCGGGAGCCCAAGTTTTCGAATTGCTGAGGAGTTTTCCCTTATTTGATTTTTTTTTTTCCTTTCCTTTAGCCCTAGAGAATCTTTATAAAACAGCCAAGTGCTTAACTTTGAACTAGAAGGCAGGAAAAACTGGGCTGTGTGAAAGCCAGGAGGTGGTAATTTAGGCTCAGTATTAAGTGGATTAAGAAATGCCAAAATAAGAGAAAATGGACAAAATGATGAGGTCAGACAGGGAGGAAGAGCTGATCCCTCCAGCAAACACCAGACAGGAGATGGGGTGTGGGACTGCAAGTGTTGTCCCCTCATCCTAGTGCTGCTGCTCCAGTTTATCTGTTGTCTTGCACTAAAAATTTGTCACCGAGTCTGCAATGGAAATACTTCCGTAATTGCCTGTATTATATGGATCATTGACCTTCAACAGTGGAGCTGCTGAAGCAACTGTCCATTTATCTGGAAAATTACCACATGGCAAGAGCACATTAGGCTGTTTCCCTCTGCCTCCTCCAGCAAGTGCCTGGGTGTTTTCAGCCTCTGGACCACAAATCCCTGCACTTGGTTCTGGGTGCAACTTTAGTGCTGGAATACAGCAGGAAAGGGAGAGAGTCCAGTTCCCAGGGCAGCACCTTGGTCTGGTTTAACATCACCAGAGAGCCAGCAAATACTGGCTTTGATTATCCAAGTGGAATAACAGCTTGAAGATGTAGAAGTTGTAGGTCAACCAAAGACTGTCAGATAGATGATGGGCAGCCTGCAGGAGCTAGTGCTCCTGCTGCAGCACATTGCCTAAAATGATAAATTAAGTGATAATCTCATAGTACTTCAAGATCATTTGTTGAGGTATTGGCATGTGCTTGTCTTTCCCAGTTCTCCAGCCAGGAGCATTCCCAGAATTGTAGCATGTCAAATTCCAGCAGCTCTGCTTTGGGTGGAGTTTGTGGTGGTGGTTTTGAGGTGATCAAGGTTTAGCATTTTTATAGAATCTTGGACTGGTTTGGACTGGGAGGGAACTTAAAGCTCATCTCATCCTGCTCCTTTCCATGGGCAGGGGCACCTTCCACTAGCCCAAGTTGCTCCAAGCCCCATCCAACCTGGCCTTGGACACTTCCAGGGATGGGGCATTTTCCCCAAATTGTCTAGTTGAGTCAGAGGAGGTTTGATCATATCCTGAGCTCCATGAGCGATGTTTTTGTGCAAAAATTTGTTAATTTTCAGCACTTTGATGGCACTAAAATTCATTTTTCAGCAGAGTTCTGCTCAAAACCCTGTGTGTGCACAGCCTTGCCTCCCATGAGTGGGGGCTGTGCAGGGGCTCTTGTCCAAATGGATTTTGAGGGGAAAGCAAAGCCCATTTGCTGTTTTGTTCAGAGAAATGTATTTATGGAAATATCTTTAACTAAAGAACTTCAAGCAAAGAGGGGGGGAAATGAAACTATTCAGCCACAGTTTCCTAAAGCCCCCCCCAAAAATACTAAAATACAGCATATTTTCTGGCAAATGATTGTTATTTCATTCCCATGTGTGGCTGCAGCTCTCAGCTCTGACTTTGTAAGCTGATGTTTACGAGGCAAAACAAAGGGTAAAATTAGATGCTTGTTAAGTTTAGTTGCACTTGTGTCTTATCTGGTAACTCTGTCTGAGGGTTTAAAAAAAGCCAAATGAATACCCAGCTCATTGATGCCCAAGGCCATGTGCTGGCCATGCTGGGGTTCCTGGGGCAGAGCATCCTCCTGTCACAGATCCTGGGTGTGTAAAGGAAAACATTTAGTGCAGTCTATCTTAAAAATACATGTTTATCGACTCTACCTCAAGCACTCATGCTGCCTTGAGCTGTAGACCACTCTAGATTAATAATCTGTTTAAAAAGAAGCATTCCCCCTTTTCCTTGACTCTTGCACAGTCCTGAAGCAGGTTTTGTTAGGATTATCCAGACAGGTTATTTCTTTGCCTTGCCCCATAATTTGCAGCACTTTCCCATGAGCACAGCACCCCATAACAAACCCCCTTATCTTCTGGGTTAATTGTCTCCTGTGCATATTTGTGTTTTCACCCATATCTCCGGTGGGGAAGGTACTGCAGGAATGTGGAGGTGATGGAGCAGATCCCTTGATGCTTCATTTCTTCCTTCTAGAAACTTATAATTTTCAGGTTTTTTTTTCCCTCCCCAACTGACATTTCATCTAGAAACTGAAAATTTTAAGTTACAACACTTTAGTTGATGATAATATTCCTCTAGAGCAGGATAAGGTATTTCCTGGGTGTCACACAGTTCCTTGTGACTTGGGTTGTCCTCATCCCTCCTCTGGCACCCTGGAACACCCATGGGTGGGGGAGCTGATCTGGGAGAAGGACCTGGAATTTGCCATGTCTGACCCATGAGTTCCCAGGGAATAAAATAGCGACTCTCCTCTGTGTGTATTTTTTCTCTTAATCCCATATTCAAACTTTGTACCAAATTTCCATGAGCTTAGCAATGGGAAAAAATCAAATCTATTTTTTAAAAGATGAATAACTTATAAATATAGTTTATAGTTAATAGCTTTCAATAAGGTCTTTCAGAACTCATATGGAGAGTTTGGAGATTTATTTTTAGATATTGCAATTAGTTGTAATTTGGTCTGGCCCTGAAGCAAATGCCTCAAAACAAATCTCTGGTATTCTTCTCATTTCCCATGATTTTTCTTATCCTGGGCTGTGCCAGGATCAGGTATGGAATTGTTGCCTGCAGACCCCCCTGCATCAGGCAGCTGCTCCCATCACACTCTGCTGGGACTTTGGATGCTGCTGTAAATAAATATACTCCTAATTTTAATACTGTCCTATGTCTCCTCCAGCACAGGCTCCTTCCACTGTGTTGTTCCAGTGGGATAAATCTCTGCTGAATCCCATGCTGGAGGCAGAACATGAAAAGCCTCAGGAAGGGGGCAAAAGCAGCAGGAATTACCCTGAGGGGCTTGTGGTGGCTGGGAACTGGGATCAGCAAAATTGGGGTGAGTTAATGGAAAACAAAGGGTTCTGATACAGTATTTGTGTGGAATTCTGTGCAGAACTTGGGCCAAAAGGAAAATATTTAATCACAGGATAAACTTTAAGGTGAATTTAGTGAAGGTGTCCCAGGACAGGTTGGACGGGGCTTGGAGCAACCTGAGCTAGTGGAAGTTGTCCCTGCCCATGGCAGGGGGTGGCATTGGGTGGGCTTTAATGTTCCTCCCAACCCAAACCAGTCTGGGATTCCACAATGGTGGTGGGACCAAGGAAGGAAGTTCCCCTTTAGCTGCAGACCAGGGCACAGATTCTCCCACCCATGGAAGGGATGGGCCAAGCAGAAAATGGGGGCTGAGTTTTGTTCCCAGGGACAAATAAAGGCGGTATTTGGGCAATTCTGGTGTTTTCAGACTTGCATTTGCATGAGCAGCCTCTCTGAAAGCCAGGGAGGGTGTCCTGGCTGGGAACTGGAGTGGGACTGGTGCAGGGAAGAGAGGGATGGTTTGGCCAAGGACCCAACAGGGGGACTGAAAGCCACCACCCCTCCTTCTGTCTTGTGTTATGGTGGTGAGGCCAGGGCTGGTATGACTGAGGGAACTGCAAACACAGAGCACTTTAAATATCCTTGAATTTGAGAGTCTATAGAAAACTGCAATTTATCTCTCCCAGGCAATCTCTAAATATTTGCATTTTACTCAGTAGCTGCACAGACACTGAGAGCAGGATCAGGCCACAGCCAGCCTTTGTTTTGTTAGTGAGAGGAGTTTGGAACAGGCTTCATTTTCACTCCATAAGCCTCTCTGTGATCTGCCTCGTGCATCTGTTTCCCCTTGATCTTGCTGTGTGACTGACAGCTACTTTACACCAGCATTATCTGTCAAAACATTATTTAATGGAATCCCTTCTAGAAGGAGTTTTTGTTATTATTAGAAATCAAAATGCGGCGATAATTGAATCCCTTTATATTCCCTGTGTAATGCAAGGAGTAAGACATATTCACACCTAAGGGGAAAACACATCTGGATTTCCTCTTTGCCCCAAGACCAGGAGCTCTGCCTTTCCCTGGCATGGCTTTGATTTGCCGCAGCTTGGAGGGAGAGGAAATTTGCAGTGTGTGCATCTCATCTGAGGGAAACAATGCCATACACCCACGGATTTTTTTGCTATAGGAAGCACATTAAATAAATATATAGCGAGCTGCAGTGTCACAACAAGTAGATGTACAATTACGAAGACAAAATACCCCAAGGAAATCAACACAAGGCTTATTAATATCCAGGCCTGCAGAAGACAACTGTCAGACAATTGGTCAACAAGGTACATGGTATCTGTTAGATACTGACTAACCCATTATGATCTTTATGAAGTGTCCTTTTGGGGGTCTAGATCTTCAAATATGAGTTGGAAGACCCTTTTCTTTTATTAGTTGCTAAGCTCTTTATACTTTTACCATATTGCGGCAGGTTAGAAGTCTGAGCTTTATTGTCTTATGTTATTGAAAATCCAGATTCCCGCAGCCTTCTCCCTCAGGTCAAGATTTGTCTGAGAATACATTCTCATTTCTCCATGTACAAAGGCTGTCTGGAGAGAGGCAGAAAAAGATTATGACTGTAATATACTTAAATCCAATTTATTTGCCTGACTAGAAACTTCCACACTTCACAATTGCTTCCTACAGAAGATTTTGTATTTAATTCCTTCATCGCAGTAAGGAGCGGGAATGATCTTAGTCCTCCAACAGGTATAGGCTCCACACACACCTGAGCCAGAGGAAGGAGACATGATGAAAATAGCAAATGGACACTTATTTTACAAGTTTGTGGTTTATTTTTGCTTAAGGATAACGAGCTTGAAAGGGATCTTTAGAAAGGACCTTTGCAGAGCTGGTGTTTTGGGGTGCTGAGGGGGTTGTGAGCATCACCTGTGAACTGCTCAGTGCAGACACCCTTTGGCTCAGTGACTTTATTTTCATGCTCCTCTCTTGGTTTGAGAGAGCCCGTTAAGCTGCTGTGGTCACTTACCAGGTCACTGGGGCTATTTTAAACCTTCATTTGAGAAGGCTTGAAAAGCCCTGGGTCGGGTTTCCTGCACCCTTTCCCTAAGCAGAGGTGGCACCAAGCCCCCTGTGCCTGGCTCACAGCACTGGCCAAGGGAAACAGGCACAGTCTGTAACACCCCAGGCCATCTAAGGCCACCTCCCCAAGCCACTTGTTTAGGGGAAAAATGTAAAATGGGATGAAAAGATGCTTTGAAATATGCAGTGCTCCCCTTTGTGCTGCAGTTGGAGGACTGTGGCTGAGAGCCCTGATGGTCCATAACCCTGTCCCAGGCTTGGGGTGCTTGTAAAGGATGGATAAGCTATCACAAAGAGATCAGGAAAGCCATTTATTGTAGCACCAGCTCTTGCTTGCCTTGGATTTAGCTTGTGGTCTGTAGTAGTGTTTGGGGCTTGTTGTTTGGGCAGGGCAATGTCAAAAAGGAGAACTTATCCATGGTTACCAGAACAAAAATGGGACACAACATGATGTAGTGTGAAGGTCGGATTCACTGTGGGGTTGATGGTTTCAGATATCACCTTGGTCCTTGAGCTGGGCTGAGGTGATGAGGGTGACCCTCAGGCAGGTGCCCTGGTGCCAGGTCCCCACTGGGACCCTCAGACAGGTGTCCCTGGTACCCAATGGCCACTGAGGTGCCACATGCCAAACACAAATATCCTGAAGGTGCAAAGGAGGAGCTGCCTCTATCCCCTTCCAGGTTTTCCCACTGCTTGGGGCAATACATCCATCATAAAAGCAAAGAAAAGCCTAAAAAGATGTTAAACTTGCTCTGGGACAGCTGTTTATTTAGGAATACGCTACAGCTGTGTGCTTTAGCCATGAAAAGATCTGGGTTCAGTCCTAACAGAGACAAACATAATCCTCCCAGAAAGTGCCATGGCTTGGATAAGTCTAGGGCAGCTGGGCCACATAAAACTCTTTTTCACAGCAACATTTATTCAGTTGCTCCCAAACTTCCACAACCTGTAAACTTTCAGCTTGTGGATGTGTGGCTGGCTTGCACTTTCCATGAGTACTGTCCCTTCACCCCCTGATCTGAAACCCTTTAATTCTCTTTCCAGTTTCCCCAGCACTGTCTCTGTGCTGGAGTTTTGCACTGCCACGGTGCTGGATTTTTGCATTTTCCTCCCAGTCTTTGGAACAAATTCTCTTTTTCAAAGTCTTCACCCCGTGGGACTCTAAAATCATAACAATTAATGCTGGCAAAGACTCCTGAAGCCACCTAAGCCATCCCTCCTAGGGCAGGATTGCTGGAGCAGGCAAAGAAATTAATGGAGAGGGGAAGCACGGGAAGCAGGCAGGTTCCTCCTCCAAAGCTCAAGTTGGGGTAAAAAGTTGAAATTACTTAAAAGAGCTGTTTGAGAGAAAGTGGCAGAGCTGCTCTGTCACCTGAGTGTTTGATGGTTACTCTGGAAGCTGTTGAAATCACTAATTTGTTCCAATTTTAACTTTTATTTCACTATTTGCTTTTTTCCCCTTTATTCTTACTTTTTAAGGATTTTGTAGCAACAAGGGGTGATGGAACAGATTTACAGTGTTCATCACCCTTCCAGAGGCGATAAGTGGCTCTAAATGCATATGAAATATGTGTGCCGGGTTCCTCGCCTGCTCAGCAATGTGTTCTTCCTACGTTACTAATTGCTCGCAGGAAAAATAGGAGGAATTTGTTTACCAGCTTCCTGCATAATATTCAGACATCTGGAGCTGCTAGGTCTGGATGGCATTCCTGGGGGAGAGAACATACATCAAGGACAATTAGACAACTGGGGAACTGCAGCCTAAAGGGAATTTGCCCAAACATGGGAAACAGCTCCGACTGAGCCTGGCGCTCGCCCCGGCACCCACTCACTTCCATGGGCTCTTGTGCTCTTCCTCCTCTCCCTGATGCAGTTTCCCCTGCTCTGCTTGTCATCTTGGCAGTGCTGGGTGGATGGTTGGCCTTGGTGATCTTAGAGGGCTTTTCCCGAGTTATTCCACAATGTCTGACCTGCTGGGTTTTGGGGTTTTTTTCTTAATTTTTTTTGGCTGTCTGCAGGTGAATTGTCCCCATCCCTGTCCCTTATTCCTGTAAATTTTCCCAAAGGAGGGATGCTACCCTCAGGAAAACTAATTTTTTGTGAAACTTAATTGGAGAGTGTGTGTCCCTTAGGGATGTTATAGGCTCTGTTTAGGGAGAGTAAATACATATGTTACACACCTTGGCTGACTGAGCCCTCTCCTCCTCTGCCTCCTGTCAGACCTACAGGTACAAAATCTTTTTTGTGGCTTCCTATGGGTTTTTGCCCCTCCTCAAAAATCCAGGGGCCACCACATGAGAAACAGGGAGCAGCAGTCCCTGTGGGGCTGCTCCTCATCTGGGCCATGGATGGGTTATCGATGATTTTCTCTGTTCTTATTTAAGTGCTTGAGAACAGCCTGAGACAGGCGGTGTGGATTGATTGAAATCAGCCAAGTAAATGCTTTTAATCATGATTTAAATCAAAAAGTGAGAAGCCTTGGTTTAACCAATAGATTTTGAAATTTGCTTTGCATTTGCGCTTTTTCAGTTTCCTAAATAAAGGTCTGTTTCCCCTTGGGGGAGCCCTGGAACCAAAATTCCCTTTGTAACATATTGGGGATGAACACTGTGGTTTCCACTTCTGTATTATATGAACACACTTTTATTCAGATTCAATTTTTATACAAAAAACACTTCTCTGCTGTATTTTTATTCCTTTTTTTGTTGCCTGTGTTTTACACTTTGTGGCATCAGGCTGTGGCAGGAGGTGACTGAAAGGTGGCCAAGGGACACTTGGGTAGTCTTTGAGGTCCCTTCCAACCCCAACTCTTTTGTGATGCTATGAACCCACGACCAGTGTGGGGGGAAGCACAAAGGGACCTCTCTGAGCATCCACAAATTCTTAATTTATCCCCCCACGTGGCTAATGCTGTGGATTTGCACCGAGGCAGGGGCACTTCTGGGAAGGTTCTTCTGTCAAGGCTGGGCTGGGTTTGGGTGGGCATCACTTTTTGGGCACCTGGCTTTGTCTGGGCTGGATGCCCATGGCCATGGCTGCCTGTGGATATTCCCACTGCTGAGTGGGAGCTGGGTTGCTGGTGTGGCCAGAAGGTTCTTGGTAACTCGTGGGGGTCAGAACTCGGATTTCATTCTGATCCAGCTGGTGCTGCTGTGCCTCTTCCAGCGGGTCCTCAGCTGCCTTTCCAGGGCTGTTGGGGTTCCCTCCAGCTGGTGTTGCCTGCTGGGGACCCGTCCCCGTGCCATCCCGCCAGCTGCTGGGGACCCGTCCCCGTGCCATCCCGCCAGCTGCTGGGGACCCGTCCCCGTGCCATCCCCCCAGCTGCTGGGGACCGATCCCTATGACATCCCACCAGGTGTGCACAGAGCCTGGAGGGCTGATCAATACCTGAGCCGATCTTTTGCTGCCCGGGTAAGGTTATGCCGTGTGCTTTCCCTCCACATAAAACAGAGCGTTATGTCTTCTTTGAACTCGCTCGGAATTGCAAATCCCTCGCTCCTGGAAGGGAGACACGGTGAGATACCTGCAGGCAGCTTTGGCAGCAGCGGGCAGGGCTGGTTTCCAGGAGGAGCAAGGCTTGTACCAGCCAAGGTTCCTCCCCATCCTTCCTGAGCTGCACATCGTGGCTTCCTTTGCTGGCGTGAGCAGAGGATGGAGCTCAGCTCGCTCCGAGAGCCTCAGCCCTGGGAGCGTTTGAGCTGCGGAGAGGTGATGCTCGGGAGGAGGAAATCAGAGCGCAGCAAATAGAGCTGTCTGCGCGCATCCCAGGGAGCAGGAGCGCTGCTCCATGAGCAGTGCTGGAGCTCCTTCCTGTGGTGGCAATGATGAGTTACTCGTGTACCACCAGCCTGAGCGCCCCTCCATCTCCTCCGGCAGGGACAGTCCAGGGAATCCGGAGCTCCGCAGGGCAGGGTGGCTGGCTGGGCACTCCGCTCTGGGAGCATCCAGAGGGCAGTGGCCATTCCAGCCAGCTCTGGGTCACCCGTCTGGTCACTCATGGACATTCCTTACACGGTGCTATTTGCTTACTGCAGTTGTATGTGTTTTCCCAATCAGGAATGGTCACAATTGGTGTCGGGGATGGGAAACCAGAGCAAGGAGGTGATAGCACAGCATGTGCACCACGAGTGTTCTTGGCCTTGGTACAGGCAGCAGTGGGGAATTTGGGGGGCAGGCAGCCCTGGGGAGCCCCTGGGCAGCCCTGCCAGCCCCCAGGAGGCTGCTGGCCATGGTGGGCGAGGGGCTGAGCTGTGGGTCCATCCTGCCCCCCTGGCCACGGGCACAGCAGCACCACTTTGCAAGTAGTGCCTGCAGATCTTCAAAAGAACAGAATTTGGCCCTTAACATTCTTTTGATGTGGTTTTTGTATGCAAATAAGGTTTAATTTCTGAACTTTGAACAGTTTGCAGATGAGTTTATTGGAGTGTTGTGTTATTAAGTTTATACTCTTGGGGTCAGTGCAAGGCAGTTGGAAACCACAGCGAACATTATTTATATTGTTAAGCAAAGTCGAGGAATTCAGGCAGCTGGTATTCACCACCAAAGCAGACAATCAAAACAAAGCCATATTTGTAATCATACTCAGTAGTCTTTTTATGTGGAGTAATTGCTAAAATAATCGAAAGACATGGATCAGATTATTAATGACAGCAATAGCCTGGAATGCACAGCCCTACCTTGCCGAGAGCAGACGGGGAAGGGGGGAATGTAATGAATTGCCCTGGGGTTGTGCAACCCAGAGCTCGCACTTGGAAATCTGTTGTCTCAGCTGATGAGCTCTGAGGGGACCATTAGCAGCCCTGCTGCTGCCTGGGCTCCCGATGGTGATTTTGAACCTGGTGCTTTTCTATCCGATGGACCAGTTTTGCTCTAAAGAAACTAAATATGACCTATTAATGAATTCCTTTTATTATGATCATTTATATGTGTATAGCTAGTGAAATTCAAAATAAGGGAGAACACATCCACATTAATTTGCCTGTGTTGAAGTAGGAATGGGATACTGAGTGGGAGGCTGCCACTGTGGCATCAGCTCCTAGGTGGACTGGGCTTGGAGTAACTTGGGCTGGTGGAAGGTGTCCCTGCCTGTGGCAGGGGGTGCAGCTGGATGGGCTTTAAAATCCCTTCCAACCCAAACCACTCCATGATCCTGGGACATCTGTGGTCCAGGTGGGGGGTGATGCTCACCTGCTCATACTGCTCTGCAGAGCACAGTCTTACCTACACCCACCTGCCAAAATTATTTGAAGGCTAAACCTACTACAGAGAGAAAACAGGGCTATACCAGGTCCCACTCCAGCCCCCTGAACCCCACTGGGCCTTCATGCAGGGCCAGGCACTGCACTGAGAGCAAAGTGGAGAATGCAGGACTGTGTGGGGGTGGGAACAAACCCCTCCCACACCCTTGGAATGGGAGCAATGGGAATAATATGCCACCTCTTTTCTGGCACTAATGAATATGTGGCAGTGCAGGAATAGCTCTGTGCCCATAGGAAGTCTGGATTTTCAGCTGCTGTTTAAGTTTCTCTTCTGAAAGTGCCGGTGAGGCTCAGTCCTGTCAGCCACTTCCTCTTACAACTGCCGTCAACTTCAAAGGAAATCCTGCTGGCAAAATAGCTACAGAATTGTGTCAGGAGTTTATTTGCTCCCAAGATTAGATAATTAATGAAGATGGAATATTAAAATTACATTTACATAAAGCTAAGGGTAATCTTAAAGTGTTCTATTATTTTGTAAATGACCCGAAGTTTGTAACGCATTTATAATGATGAATCAGGAGAAGAGTCCTTTCAAAGGAGGAAGTACAATTTATAATCTCAGTTTCCTTCATTATTTATTCATCTTGCTGTTGAATCATCTGCTCTTCAAAACCTGTGAAGCCACAGTGCTCACTCTACCTGGCAATACTGTTTTACAAGAAAGTTAGACCAAGCTCTGTGTTTGAGTCACTTCAAATCACATCAGAGGGGAAGTCCAAACTGATCCTTTTGGTTGGACCTATTTAGTCCAATTCAATGAGTAACAGACCAGTTTGGGTTGGAAGGGACCTCAAAGCCCATCCAGTGCCACCCCTGCCATGGGCAGGGACACCTTCCACCAGCCCAGG
>JAWWEE010000159.1:34181996-34193840 GCA_035221455.1 Xenops minutus
GCCCAAGGCAGGACTGGCCGTGGCACTCAGAGCTCTGGGCTGGGGGACAAGGTGGGCATTGGGCACAGGGTGGGCTCAGTGATTTCAGAGCTCTTTTCCAACCCCGGAGACTGTGTGATTCTGTATCTTTTTTGCTGGAGTCTGTCCCTAAAACTGCAGTGCTGCTGTGTTTTGGCAGGTCCCTGGTCGTTGTGCATTTCTGGGCACCGTGGGCTCCTCAGTGTGTGCAGATGAACGAGGTCATGGCAGCGCTGGCCAAGGAGCACACACAGGTCACCTTCGTGCAGGTGAGTCAGGCACAGCAGCCCCTTCCCAACAGGGCACAGCCACTGCTATAAACTAAAGCATTGACAAATGTGCCTGGGGTTGTTTCTGAAGTTCCATTACGGCTTCACATCTCAAGGTGTGGGTTGAACACATTTTTCACTTCCCAAATCTGTTATTCTGAGGCGCTGCCACCATCAGTGAGGAGCTTGGTCGTGTCAGACATGGAACCCTGGAATGGTTTGGGTGGGAGGGACCTTAAAAGCCACCCAGTTCCACCCCACTGCCATGGGCAGGGACACCTTCCACTGGCCCAGGTTGCCCCCCCAGCCTTGGGGCTGTTAAAGAATTCACAGAGGTTTTCTGTGAGACTAAAGATGCACCTTCAGGAAGGTGAATTCAGTCTGTGCCACGTTGTCCCTCTCAGGTGACAGTCCTCTAGTGCTGGGTGACATAAACACAACTGAGAGACTCAGTTTTTGAGACTCTGCCCATGCCAGGGGGACATCCAGGGGGAAGGAGAAGGGAATGCACCCCATGCAGGTGCAGTTGGTTTGAACCCAGCTCTGTCCCTGCTGAGACACCTCAGTGGGCTGAGGGCAGGGTGTGCTGGAGCAGCCAGCTGGGCTTGGGATTGGATTCCTTACAGCCTTCAGGCTCTGTGTGTGGAGCTTTTAATGATTCCTCTCTCAGCTGCTGTTTGTAAAACAGGAAAGAACTATTTTAGTGGTATCTTATGACTTAGAGCTCCCAAAGACCACTTTTCAACAATTTGCAAATTCAAGGTGCTTGAATTTATCTGGAGTTTAAAAGCTTTTATTCAGCCCAACAGAGTTGGAAAACTCTCTGTTGCCTTTTTAATATTCATGTATTATTTATTTATGGCCTTTATTATTCAGCTGCAATTCATTTTTTATTAACAAAGTTCCAAAGTGATTCAGTGTTGTAAAACTGAGACAGTGGCACATCCCCTACTTTCCCCCTCCAAATATTACTTGCTTAGAGGGAACAAGCTGCTGAAATTCGTGGGTGAACTTTCTTGATAATTGTTTTGGGAGGAGAAGCTCCTCATAAGGAATGGATTGGATTTTGGAGGTTTTTTGTGGAATTTTGCATTCCAGAGTAGCCAAACCTGCCTTTTAGTTGTCAAAAAGCTGGTAACTCCTCAGATGTTTGAAATTCAAGTGTGTGTAGATCCCAAAGTGCTTAGAAACAACATGGTGGAAAGTTGTGTCAATAAGAGCAACTTACTGAAATATGAAATTAAACCTCTTCTGAGTGGAATTATCTCTCAATTAATATTTTTTATTTATTACATGTATAAATATCAGTAAATAAATATAAAGAAGTATCCAAGCAGGAAGTTTTGCTGGGAAAGAAAATGAATATCAAAGGTAGAATCCCTCACATACCACTGGAAAGAGGATAGATAATTGGAATTATATAGAATTGAAAGAGAATAGATAAGCTTTCAATTCCATTTCAATTGAACATAAGCTTTCAGTTTATAGCTTTAGTTTCTCCATTGGAGCATTGATTTACAGAAGGAAGTGTGAGCCTTGGAAGTCCAGTATTCCTACTACTGGTTTGCTTCTGTAATTCCTGGATTCATTAAGAGCCTGTAGAGGTGCAGCAGCTCAAAACTTGAGTTAATTAAGACATATTTTCAAAGCAAATGGCTCCATTGCATGATTTCACTTTGTGCATGGAATGGTGCACCAAACCAGAAGCAACAACCCGAGTTTGCCACTCAGCAGCCTCGCAGGAGTTAAAAGGAAAGTTTAGGAGGGGCAGAACCCCTCCTTTCTGGTGGATAATTTGCAGGAGGCTGCAAATGTCAGTGGTGATGTAGAGCCCCCGGAACGAGTCAATAGAGCCAAGAGCGGGATTGCCGTGGGCACAGCACCCTCCCCGTGGGCTGCCAGGGCTGGGGGCAGTGATTTATGGATTGCAATATAGTGGGAGCTGCGTAGCACTGCAAATTTACAGGGTCACCAGGGCACCAAAAATTTTATTCGCAGCCTCCGGGCGCCTCTTGAAATGTGCCACAAAATAAAAACCTCTGAACCTGTTTTGACACCGTCGGGTTCGGGGGGGACACCGGCCCAGACAGTCTCATTTAAATGCAAATGTCTCCCCAACTTCAGCAGCAGAGCCTGTTGGAATGTAGAAAATGCCCAGAAGAACATTCCAGGCAGCACTGAGACCCACGGTGAAACTTTAAAGAAGATTATGAAAATAATCTGGGTTGGTTTTTTTTTTTTTGGTTTGGGTTTTAGTTGGAAGCTGAAGCTGTGCCTGAAGTATCTGAAAAATATGGAATTAGTTCTGTTCCAACGTTCTTGTTCTTTAAGGTAAGAGAAAATTCATTTAAGAGCAAATGGATTCAAGAGCAAATGCATTCCTTGTGGACTCTTAATATGTATACTTTTGTGACACTGCTCCCAGAACCTGAAGAACTTTCTCAGTAAGGAGACACTTCTGTGTCTGATTAAACTCTATCCAGTGGAACCTAAAAAAGTAGCTAGAAATGGCTTTTGCACTTTATATGTAATATTTCAGAGCTTCCTTAACTGCTTTGGGATTCATACATAGTTTATGTGTGTAAAACTTTTACACATCCTTATTTATTTATTAGGGAGGGCTGTTTAGTTTGCTTTTTATGTGTTTATATTTTTTTAAGTTGTTGTAACTTTCTCTTGGGTCAAAAAACTTACAGCAGCCTTTCCTTGTCTTGTAATTTCACAACGTGGCCAAACCCCAAGTGAATCGAGTAACAACAGGAGTAACAAGCCTGTTGCAGTTGTATTTGCCTGTGATAATAAAACCTGCAGTATTTTCTTTGATCATGCATTTTGCCTGTGATAATAAACCCCGCAGTATTTTGTTGGATCATGCATTTCTAGTAGCACATTTGCTGCCCTTAAGACCAGTCAGACAAGCAAAGGCTACAAGCCCGGAGCTGCAGAGCCCGAACCCCCGTGCGTGTGGCAGTGCCCATTTCCAGGGGCACACCCTGACTGGAATGCTGTGCCTTGGTCCCTGCAGGACTCGCAGACCGTGGACAGGCTGGATGGTGCCCACGCCCCCGAGCTCACCAAGAAGGTGCAGCGCCACGTGTCGGGCACGGCCGCGGTGCCCGCCCGCAGCGCCAGCGCCCAGCAGGACCTCAGTGCCCGGCTCCAGAGGCTCATCAACGCTGCCCCCTGCATGCTCTTCATGAAGGGCTCCCCCAAGGAGCCCCGCTGTGGTGAGCACGTCCTGCAGGCCAGCTCCCACCCACACCAGGGGCTGTGCTGGGCACTCTGGGGAGGCACATCCTGACAGCGTCTCATTCACTTGGAGAATGGGTGCTGCCTTGGTAGGGTGGGGAAGGGGAGTGGCAGATGGGGGGCTTTCTGAAGCATGTGGGATGGGCAGAGTTAGCCTGGAGCTGGGACGCTGTTCATGTGTTTGGTCATGGCTTGAACGGGGCTTGGAGCAGCCTGGGCTGGTGGGAGGTGTCCCTGCCCACTGGATGGGCTTCAAGGTCCCTCCCAACCCAAACCATTCCAGGATTCCGTGTTTCTGCCCCTGGGGAAATGTTTTTTCTCAAGCCTCCTTCTCTTGACTCTTGCTCACAGTTTAGTTCCTGGCTCTTGGCTGAGTTAGTGTTGACCTCCATGGGAAGCTCAAGAACAAGTGTCAGAGGAAGGTGCTGTTCTTACATAGCTGTTGAAATGGAGAAGTTGAGTCCATAGAGTGAACAGGAATATTCTCCTTAATTTCTGGTGGCTTTCAGTCAGGAGCAATGTTTGGCAAATAAAGGAGCTGAGAGGAGGGGCCACCGTGGTGGAGCTGCTGGTTTGGGGTTGAATTTGGGGTGGAATCAGGTGCTTGGACTGACAATAGTGTGTATTTTCCTCTGAAGTTCCATCTATTTCTGTACAGATAATTCTGCATTTGTATCATGTAACACTATGGTTGTAGGTATGTAGAAGTTCCATACCATGGACCTTATCCAGCAGGAATTTTGGGATCCTAGTGTAGTTTTTGGCATTTTTTCCTTTGAAGAATCAGCTAGCAGAGACTGGAGTGTGGTTTGTCCCCCTGGCTGTGTGTTTACTGACACTTGGATGTGGTTGCTGCAGATGTTGTATGGATTTATTTGGTGGTATTGGTGTTTATTTGGTGGTGTTGGTATTTAGTTGGCAGTATTTGTTTATTTGCTTCATCAATAATTTATTCAGGGTGTTCTTATTGCTGTGGAATCTGTGATCACCCAGATAACACTTTAAACCATTTTTCCAGCAGTTTAATTATTGCTTGTCAGGCATTTCTTCAGAAATTCAGCCTAAATTCCCTTTTGTTATGGAAGGGAAGCTGTTTGGGCATTTTATCCCTGAGCACAACACTTCCAAATGAACCCCAACCCATCCACCTTTCTGGTTTACATGGAATTGCCTCCAGCTCAAATAAAACTGATTTTCCCCCCCTCCCCAGTTCCTTACAGTAGAAATGAGTTCATATATTGGAATAACCACCAGCAATCAGCCTTCAGCTGTTTATTAATGAACTCCCCGATGCAGGAGAAGTTCCAGGATCTGTTTGACTTCAGGCTGTGCATGAACTCAACACTTCAGTGGTGCAAAGAAAAGCAACTGGGATGCCACAAGTGTAAAAACTGCTGCTTCATATCTCCATAAATTACACATGAAAACTGCAGTAAAAACCCACATTTCAAAAGCTAATAGCTGAAACCAGAGGTTATTCTGCTCTGCCACTTCCATTCTTTTCCCCATTTAAACCTTGGGGTTTTTATTCCTTTATTAAAGCCTTTAAGGATTGTCTCTCCCTGTTTTTTTCTTATTGAATATTTGTATAGAGGTTTTCCTTTGTCTGCACAGCATTTGTTGGAATTCTTCGAGGGAATTGGGAGGATTGCAAGGGTGTTTGAATGCAAACCAGGACGAGTTGGCAAAGATATAAAACCTGATTATCACATTGATTTATGGGCAAATTCTCACGGATCCTTTTTGCAAACGATGGGATTGTGTTGTCTGGGAGGTGCACAAAGATGACTGTAAATTCCATACTATTAAAATTTTCATACCTACAACTTTTTACAAATAATGTGATGATTTTCTTGGGAAAAAGGTGCTTAGTTACAAAAGGGAGAAGCTTCTCATGCTGGCCACTATTAAACTTATAAAATCTGCTTATAAAATCACAATAGTCAGTGCTTAATATCCTGCTGAGATCATTGTCAGGGCAGGACATAAGAAAATCTGTCATAAAGGGAAACAAAACGTGCTATTTAAGTGTCACAAGGGGAGTAAAATTAAATACTCATGAGGACATAAACAATTTAAAAAGGAATTTGCCTTTTACCATAAAATAGGAAAGGAGGCTCTTAAAGCAAAACAGTAGAAAACATAAAAGTCAGATTTCAAGTTAAACTAAATAATTTAACAGTAATAAATGTGGGTTTTTTTCCATTTATAATATTTGAGGCTATTGAGGGAGCGAAGAATAACAACCAGGGCTATTCTGACCTTAATATGTAGAAGAATCAAGTTTTTGAACTGAGTAGGGCTCAGCACAGACCTGGGAAGCCTGTCTGAAATCCTGTCTCGTTCCTCTTCTGCCCCTGCAGGTTTCAGCAGGCAGATGGTGGAGATCCTGACCAAGCACGGCGTGTCCTTCAGCAGCTTCGACATCTTCTCTGATGAAGAAGTTCGGCAGGGGCTCAAAACTTACTCCAACTGGCCCACCTACCCTCAGCTCTACGTGGCTGGGGAGCTCATCGGGGGGCTGGATATTGTCAAGGTCAGCAGGTGGGACTGGCTGAGCATTCCTGGGGGGCACAGCCTGTTTATCCTGCCTTTAACACGTGATTTTCCTGCCCAATTTTCCCTAGGAGCTCGAGGCGTCCGGAGAGCTGGACACGATCTGTCCCAAGGCCCAGAAGTTGGAGGACAGGTGGGGTGACTTTGGTCATTCTTTGCAGGGTCATTTCTATTTTTGAGTTTGTTGACAGAGGGAAGAGCCTCATATAAATCACTGCTCTTTGATTTTACCAAAAAGGCATCAAGGATTTATTTACTTACAGAACTCCTGCAGTTGTTTCCAAGCTCCTGCTTTTTATCCAGCAGTCCCTTCCTATAAAGTCGTACTGACCCCACAGTGTTTAGTTGTATCTGTGCTTTCATTTTCACCTGTGGCAGGAATACAGAGGTTCCTTCTGGTCTCCCTTTTAAGAATTTAGTCTTTAAAGATAACTGGGAAAATCATCTTTTAAACATGAGTGGCTTTTATCAGCTTTATTTGTCGTAGACCTCTGATGTCACTGGAGAGAATCCCTGCTCTTGTCTCCTCCTTTTCCTTGGTTACTCGTGTCCTTCAGAGCCTGTTTTCTCTCACCTTGGCCACCCCAACCCGTGCTGCAGCACTGGGAATTCTGCTGGTTCCTGATGTGGATGGAATGTCTGGGAGCCAGTTTGTCCTCCTTTAACCTCCCCAGCTGCAGATCTGCTCCCCCTGGGAATGCTGGAGTCAGGCTCTGGATACCTGGTGCCTGGGTATCAGTCACTGCTGCACAAGTTGGGCTTTGAGGTGCCTTTTTGCCCCAAATTTTTGTGGGAACAGTGCCATCAACACATGCAAAGGGGGTGTTTTTCCAAGAAGGTGGACTGTACCTGGAAGGCCAATGTGCCAGCGAAAATTCCATGTTTTACAGTGGGTTTTTTTATTCCGTGTTTTATAGATGTGACTGCTCCTGGTTCTTTCCCCTCCTCAGTGCAGTGGAGAAATCATTTCATACATTGCCTTTCAGTGTGCTGATAATTAACACTTCCACAGCTGGGGATTTATTAATGCCTTCATTTAATCTTTTTTTTTTTGTTAGTCCACTTGTCAAGTGTTTCACTGAGGCCACAAAACCCAATCACTGCCTTGTACAGTTTGAATCTCGAGTCATCCTTCCACTTCTGCATTTTGTTTTCCTCTCAAAACAAACTTTGGGACAATAACCAAGCTGTTTTATGTCTTTTTCCTTCTTTCCCTAGGCTTAAATCCTTAATAAACAAAGCTCCTGTGATGCTCTTTATGAAGGGAAACAAACAGGTGAGATCAAGTCTTGCAGAATATATTATATATATTTTGTTTTTAAACAGTGACAATTACCTTGTTTTTCTTTAATTCAAACTAATGGTGCTGGAAACTCAGTTATTGGTCTTTTTATTTGGTGCTTCCATAAGCCATAGAACAGTCCCTGTTTTTATTATTGCTGGACATAAATTCAGTGTATAAAAAAGTAGATATTAATAATTAATGAATGTTAGTTGTGAATTGCTGTACTTGCAACTGTTTATTAGCTGTAGTTTGTTGGAATGGCAAGTACAGAGCAGCAATGTCTCAAAATAAAGCACATTTATTCTACAAAGCCACATAAGGCAGGATAGAGAGGATGACAAAGGGATTAGGCAGAATCACCCAGCAATGAATTGGGAATAGCTGAGGACATGGAATGTTGTGGATTAAATACAACAGATGTGTGTGTTAATGCATGTTTTATATTTCAGATGGCAAAATGTGGCTTCAGCAAGCAAATCCTAGAAATTATGAACAACACTGGGTAAGCTACTGAATTTGGGAAGCCATTTTCGCTTTAAAAACTGCATTTTATAAATGAAGAGGTTAGAAAATACTGGTGGAATAGTTCCCTAGATGGAAGTTTCTGCTTTTCCATTAGTATTTAGAGCAGTTGGCTCCGTGACTGGGTGTGAGGATGGGCTTGTGGAGATCAAAAATAATTCTCTACCAGCATACAACTCAGAAAGAGGCAGCAGATCCTGCAGTCACTGTCCTTGTCCACTTGAAGGATTCCACATCCTTCCAAAGTGCCAGTCCTTAGAAAAGTAGGGGTTGCACACCAAAATTCATAGCAGAATCAACCAAAAAGTGAATTTCCCCAGAGGTTTTACCCAAGCACTTGATGGAGGTGGTGGAAAGCTGCAGCATTAAAACTCCTGAGTTTGTGTGTCTGTATCTTCAGTTTTTCTTTAAGCTGGCAGTGAACAGAATTAACTGGGACACATTTTGGCCACTTAGAGCAGAGTCCCTGTGGCTTCATTTGGGAGGGTGTTATCTCTGCATTGTAAGCAATGTCATATAAAATTAGACATTTTCACATCACAGTTCCTGCCATAAAACTTGGCATTGGAATTTTACCTGTTAAATGTGAATTGTTTGGAAGCTGGCCTGTAAATACACCCATTTTTGAGAAGTGGGAAGGGGTTTTTTTTGAGAGTTTTGAAGGGGTTTTTTTGAACATTTTTGAGGCTTTTTTTTTGTTTGAGAATTTTTCCCAGCCTCCACAGTGAGTAATTAATTTCTTTTCCTCTTTCCAGCATTGATTACGAGACCTTTGACATCCTGGAAGATGAAGAGGTACCAGAGCTCCTCCATCACTGGGGGTTCCCCTGGAGCTTTTGAGAAAAACCTAAATTTGCGTTTCTCAGGCTGAAATTCACATTTCAGATTTTCTTCTTTTAGGTGCGACAGGGGTTAAAAACCTTTTCCAACTGGCCCACGTACCCCCAGCTCTACGTGAAGGGGGAGCTGGTGGGAGGGCTGGACATCGTCAAGGTACGAATGGGAGGGAGAGTTTGGAGATTAAAGGGACTTTTTATTTCAAAGAACTGGGTTTTTTCCTGCCCATAACCCACAGAAATTGCTGTGCTGGCCCCAAATCTTGGCCCCAAAAGACCTGGGTGCTTTTGCTGCTGTTCCTCTGAGCTCACACCCAGGGAAAGGAGCTTTAAATCTCCACCATTCCCATTTAGCTGTGGAATGTATTTCCTTGACAACACTCAGTTACTGTAAAACCCATTTCTACCCGTTTTTACAGGTTTCTCTTCCTTAGTTTTACTTCTGACATTGCTTTTTTGTCAAATCAGGTGGGTGAGACTTATTTTTCCTTGCAAACAGTCTCATTCCTGGAAGAAAATCAAAGTTTATTGCAGTTGTTTGAACAGCCCCTGAAGCAACAAAATAGATTTGCATCTCCTCCTCTGGCTGTTGGTTTTTGTAACAGAGCAGGCCCTGAGTTCTCAGCCCAAAATACTCCTGAGCCCATTCCTGTCTAGATGGTTTATAGCCAATTCCATGGACATTGTAACTCCTGGGAAGGCACAATCCATAAATCTCATTTAGTTCTAAAAAAAAGACTGGTATTACTTAAATTATCTGGATTAATTTTATTTATGTAACAAGTGTGGGTATTGCCTAAATTATATAGATAATTCTATTTATTTGACAAGTGTGGGGACTTTTTCAGTGATCAGTAAGTGGAGTCTTGGGCATTGTGAGATGCTGCAAAATCCTCTCCGTGGTATTTAAATAGAATTGGTCTGTTTGCATTGTTGGGCTGCATTAATTCACACCATGGGTGGATGAGTGTTGTCAGGGGTTTATATTGCATTTTTTAATGCAGCATAATATGGAATGAAACTGAGACAGCTGTTTCTTTTGAGATGTGGGGAAAAGAATATATATTCTTTGTTATTTTAAAACTCTTTCCTGGTGTTATATGGCTCTTTAACAAGTTAACAGCCTTGTAATTTGAATTTCAATCATCAGGCTAATATGGGCAAGCACCTCTTATTCAGAGTCCTTAGAATATTTTATTATCTTGTTGGTTTTAATGGGTGGGAGGAGCAAAATTTATCAATGCGTGGTATGTTTTCATTTTTGGGTGGCCTTTTGGATATTGTACAGTTTTGTGGATGCCTAAACCATGTCTGGAATTACATTTAGGAGGAGAATCTGGAATTACATCCAGGAGGAAATAGCAGGTTGATAACGAGCAGTTCTTCTGAAGGTGTATCTTTCCACTAAATATTTTGCCTCTCTTACTAAATAGAAACAAACCAGAATTTAAATACATTATAAACCTCAGTGTCTTTGTTGGCCAAGAGGGACCTCTAGTGAGTCATCAATGCATTCCCTCCCGAGCCAGGGAGTTATTTCCTTAGCCATCCACATTCCCTGGTGAAATCCTGTTGGCATAATCCCAAAATGTCCATAATTGCTGTATTTATTTCTTTCTTTCCAGGAGCTGAAGGAAAGTGGTGAATTGCTGCCTGTGTTGAAGGGGGAAAATTGATGGGGAGCAACATCAGTGGGAAGAGAAACCCTTGGAACAATTACTCATTTAGAGATTCTCTTGGAGCAATACCCGACTTAGCCCTGTGGAACATCAGGAGTAAAGAAAGGCAGTAAATAAATAGTCTCTGTATTTCACCACATTTAAAAATGTGTTTCCACTGGAGAGACAGAACTGTCAATTAAAATCTGATGCTCCAAAATTTTGCTGTTGGAAATTCCTGTGTGTTATTTGCAGCTGGATGTTGAGGAATTGAGTATTGACCCCACTCCCCATCCCACAACTCTACAGGGCTAAACTGCAACTGGTTGTTTTTGGCTCCACTCTCATTAGGAGAATATTAATGGACAATGTTGTGGAGCATCATAATTTCCTGTCCCTCTTAATTGTTTTCATGTCTGGTGAGCAAGGAAAATCCTATTGGAACCTTCATGCAGAGCAGCATTAGGAAGTTATTAACGAGTTCCCGCTCTGTGCTCGGCAGCTTCGTTAAGCAGCCCCAGTAATTGCTGGTTGCAGGTGTTTAATATGGGTTTGGGCAGGTTTCAGTGAGCCAGCACACAGTGATGAGCCCATTGGTGCTGTGTCCTCAGTGATCCTTTGGTGACATGGAAAGCTGTGACTGGGAATACGGGAATCCTTCACTGCTGCATTCAGAGCATTTGAGTTCAATCCTCCTCTGAATACCCGAGCCTGCATTAGGACTGTGGCCAGAACCTGTTCCTTGGGGGACCTTTCCAAGAGTGCCTGGAAAAAGAGAGGTCTGAGGGAGGCAGGACAGAGTTTTAGGGAGCAAGTTTGGGGCTTTGTTCCTTCAATTCTAAATATAATGTAAGTCTTAGACCCTGAAACAAGACTGGTGTTGGACCTGATCCCAAACTGGGAAAGCTTGGCTGCAGGAAGAAGGTTCTGACACTTGTTAAGGATTCCTAGTGATTGATACTTGATTCAGGTATCAATTCTCGAGGATTAGTCTTAGGAATTACTAGAAAGTAGTATATGTTGTAACTTTAAAACCAATTTTAATTGCTATAAAAAATCTTGTCATGAAGACAAGCCTTAGCTAACCTCTCTAAGTGAACTGCAAGTGCATCCAGGCAGTTGTCAGCAGGAAAAAAATAATAAATTCTATCAAAACATACCATCCCTGTGGTGAAATTAGGACTAAGAAGCTTTAATTAAGTACTAAATACCAAATGCTGTTTTCTCTGCCGTAGTTTTCTTTCAGAACTCACTGCAGTGGAATTTATTTGGTGTTTATGGAGTCCTGTTAATGGATTTAGAGACATGCAGGAGAGCAAAAGGGAGTAACAATTTATTCTCTGACAAGGGATATTTTTACATATTCTTCCAGTGTTGGATATTGGGAAGGAATTGGTGGCTGGGAGGGTGGGCAGGCCCTGGCACAGGTTGGGCAGAGAAGCTGTGGCTGC
>JAWWEE010000159.1:34208852-34220446 GCA_035221455.1 Xenops minutus
CCCTGGAAGTGTCCAAGGCCAGGTTGGACGGGGCTTGGAGCACCCTGGGCTGGTGGGAGGTGTCCCTGCCCATGGCAATGTGGTGACTGGGTCACCACATGGTCCCTTCCAGCTCAAACCCTGTGATGGTTCTCTGATTCCATGTTATCACCTTGGGACAAGCCCAGCATTCAGGGGCAGGCACAGGTCGATGCTGTGATTCAGAGCTCAGTTTAGGTACAGTGCTGAACCTCCTGGCCCGAGGTCATTAACTTCTGGGGGAAGGAGGATGAACAAGGCAAATGCAGTAAATCTTCCTAATTTTAAGCCATAAAAGATTCAAATGAATTTCGAGTCCCAGCATAAAATGGCCTTTCCGTTCAGGCTCAGCAGAAGGAGGGTGAGCTGAGGGAGCCCCGAGGCTCGGCTGCCCCAGCCCTGAGCACACTGATATGAGCAGGAGCACAAAGAGCCGTCTGGACAGAGACCTGGGGTCACCCAGCCAGACCTGAGTCACGCTGCTGCATGTGTCAGGACAAGGCAGCAGCCACAGAGGACCCGGGCACTCCTTTTGTCACAAAGATCAGCCTCACTTTGTCTCCCTGTGCCTCTGGTTGTGCTGCTGCTCAGTGTCGGCTTTGGCATTTCCAGGGAAGGCACGGGCAGTCTGACAGGACAGTGAAGACACAGCCTGGCTGCCCAGGGCTCACCTGGAGAGCTGCTCCTGCCCCAGTGGAGCAGGGCTGTGCTGCAGGGCAGGACCTGCCTTTGCAGGTGCCCCCAGTCCACACTCACACCCACCCTGGGGGTCTCCCTTCTGAGATCAAAGCACCTCTATTGATCAGAGAAATCACAGAATCCCAGAACAGTTCAAAGGGACCTTAGAGACCATCTCATTCCATCCCCTGCCGGGGCTCAGCACCCTCACAGTGAAGAATTCCTTCCCGATATCCCACCTAACCCTGCCCTCTGGCAGTGGGAAGCTGTTCCCCCTTGTCCTGTCCCCCCCTGTAAAAGGGCCCTCTCCAACCCTGACGACCATCCTGCAACACCAGGCAGAAAACAGAGCCCTGTTTTGTTGAGTTCTGGGCAAATCCATGCCCAGACACACACCCAGGCTTAAGGACTGTCCCTGAGAAGTGGTTACAGAAGCCAAGGTGAGCCTCCAGGGCTCGCTGGTGCTGCTGATCCAGCACCTGGGGTGGTTCCCCTGAGCACCAAAGGGCAGCTCCAGCCCCACCTGCAGCCTGGTGTGAGCTCAGCCCTGTCATCCAACACACCTTCAGCCTGGTGTGAGCTCAGCCCTGTCATCCAACACACCTTCAGCCTGGTGTGAGCTCAGCCCTGCCATCCAACACACCTTCAGCCTGGTGTGAGCTCAGCCCTGCCATCCAACACACCTGCAGCCTGTGCCAGGGCAAACCAGGCTCCACAGCTGCAGCTCCCAGCCCTTCCCAGCTCCTCCTGACCCTGCCAGCTGCTGCAGAAAGGTGGGCATGGGCTGACACTGGCACATCCTGGGGTGGGATCATCCCAGGGAGCAGCCCCAGAGCACATCCCGGGCACAGCAACTCACCAGTGAACCCACTCGGGACGATGGGGCAGGTTCAGAGCATCACAAACTCCTTGCTGATATTTTGATCATCAGCAGTTTTCAAGCCATCTGTGTATTCCCTGATGATTCCAACTTGCTTTAGCACATATTTAGCAGAGACCTCGTTAGGGCCATCCCAACCCAATCCTGCATCCTGACCCCTGGCAGAGCTGCAGGCACCCCAACCCTGGCTGTGCCTTTCCAAGAGACAAGAAACCCCCACATCACTGCAGATGCCGGAATCTCCTTTTTGTTGTTATTTTTAGCTTCCCCTTCTCCCAAGCCCCCCTTCCCCTCCCTCCCTGCTCTGTATTCCTACCTCCTTCCCTGGTAATGGGCACTGGGACTCTGTGGCACAAGGTTTGGGATAATTCCCTCTTCTCTCCTACCTGCACTAAAGGTCTGGGAACCAGAGTGCTTCCAGCTTAAAAACATCACCCAGCTGCTCCACAGCATTTCCAGGAGCAGCCCCGTGAGGGGAGAGAGAGTTTTGTTTACGTGCAGCATCCAAAGTGGTCCAGGTCTGCAGCTGCATCCCGATTCCCTGCGAGGAATAATCCTGTTATGGCATTCACGGGTGCTTATAAATACCCGAACACGTGGCAGATGACAATGCAAAGTTGCCTGTTGTTAAAAATAAAAATAGATATCTCCTTCTATGCCTTAGGAATCCTTGGGGCCATTGGGCTGCAGCTTTGGGAACCACGGCAGTGGGGAAGGGAAATCCCGGCTCGGTGCATTAAGGACACACACACACACACAGGTCCTGCTGCTGCAGCGCGGGCGGAGCTCGCAGGGAAATCACGGACTAATTAGCAGGTCACAGATAGCGACCTCGGCCAGGCCCCGTGTCCTGCGGACCTCGGGCTGCTCTGCCGAGCCAGGCAAACTGCTTTGCCTTCACTTTATTGCCCTCTGGTGTAGACGCGGGGGCATGGCCGCTGTCACCGCCACCATTGTCACCACCGCCACCCTCACCACTGCCACTGTCACCTGTGCCACTGCCACCCCTGCCACTGTCACCCCTGCCACTATCGTTGTCATCACTGCCACCACTGCCACTGCCACCACTGCCACTGTCACCCCTGCCACTATCGTTGTCATCACTGCCACCACTGCCACTGTCACCACTGCCACTGTCACCTGTGCCACTGCCACCCCTGCCACTGTCACCCCTGCCACCATAGTTGTCATCACTGCCACTGTCACCACTGCCACCCCTGCCACTATCGCTGTCATCACTGCCACCACTGCCACTGTCACCATTGCCACCCCTGCCACTATCGTTGTCACCACTGTCACCACTGCCACTGCCACCACTGCCACTGTCACCACTGCCATCACTAGCGCCTCCCCTGCCAGTGTCACCACCATTGCCACCACACACTCCTCCAGTGCCACCAGTGCTGCCACTGCCAGCACGACCACTGTCCCTGCCACCATCCCTGCCAGTGCCACCCCCACCACTGCCTGGCAGCCTCTCCCTCCTCTCCGGTCCCCGTACAAGCTCCTGGGAGTGGGAACAGGTGCCCACAGGATTCAGGGGAACACTTTCCCAAGGCTCTTTTAAAATGAATAAATAAATGGGATATTTATACAAGACAGTGAATTAAAGTCCATGTTGCCTTTAAAATATAGCCCAATGTTACCATGAAACAGGTCTTAATGATTTCAAAGAGAGAACAAAAAATAAATTAAAAATACAAACAGGTATTAATATTCCAATGAGATATTTACAGACAGGCAGGCCCTTGGGGAGAAAAATGTGTGTCTCCCCCCTTTCATTTCTTTTGCTATTAATTGTTTCTTGTGCCTTTGAACAGCATCATTCCCCAGTTCTAAGAGCCTGTTGGGTTGTGCTGTCAGTCACCTCTGGGGAAGTGCAGCCCAGTGATTTGGGACAACAAATCCTGCCTGGCATTGCTGCCCGACACTGACTGTGATTAGAGCCGACGTGGAAATATGGAGCAGAGATGAAAAGTAACTGTTGTTCCCTGTAATTTGATGGGAAGGGCTTTTTCAAATATTACCATGTTTTGTTCAGATTAACTTATCTCTGCTTTCCCACAGACACCCAAGAGCTGGAGGGAGGCGAGAAGGGAAGGGAGCAAATAAATAAGCGAGTAAACAAATAAATAAACCCAAGATGATGAAGGTTTTGCATTCAAATTTCACCACGAGCAAAAAAGAAAAGGGTATTTGAAATGCTGTTATGCACAAACAATTCTGTTAGAGGATATGTTTTTAAATCCATATTTATTGAAGGGGGAAGGGGGCTGAGGTTTGAGGCTCCAGCACTCCCCCAGCTCTTGGGGAAGAACTTGTCCAGGGGATGGGGACAAACATTTTAGCAGGGCGTGTGGTGACAGAACAAGGGGTGATGGATTTGAACTAAAAGAGGAGAGATTTAGATTAGATATAAGGAAGAAGTTTTATACACTGAGGGTGTGAGGCCCTGGCACAGGGTGCCCAGAGGAGCTGTGGCTGTCCCATCCCTGGAAGTGTCCACAGCCAGGTTGGACGGGGCTCAGGGCAATGAGGGACAGTGGAAGAAACCCTTGAGTACTTGTCCAGTGGGGAAGGGACAATGCACAAATCATTTAGGAGCCTGGATATCTTCCTGGTTCTCAACCCGTGTCTCTGAGGTTTTGTTGTGCAAAGGCACCCACACAGCCCTGCTGAACCCGCCCTGTGCACGCCCAGAGACCATTCCAGTCCCAGCCCAGTGCAGGCACAGGTGACTGGGCAGCAGTGGGCAGCAGCAGATCTGGGCAAAGTGCAACAGCAGGAATGTTAGTGGTGGAAGTGATGGAGGATTGCACGTGCAGTGTTTGTGAATAATTACAGGCACATTTTCTTCCCTGTCTCCTTTGATTTCGCAGCTTCAGTGCAATGAGCAAACAGCCCAGCCTGCAGAGCCAGGGCTCTGCTGGGCTCTGGGGGTTCCTATTGAGCAAGGATGTGAGTGGATTACAAAAGTCTCTTCTGAGGACAAGGTTTCTGTTTCTGTCGCTGGGTGTCTGCAGGTTCACCCTCATCCTTACACAGAGCAAAGGTGGCAGAGAGGGCTCTGTGGGAGAGGTGACCGAGTGCATGTGCTGACACTGCTGCCACCTTGAGCAGGGCACTCCTGGGCCTCCAGCAATCCCTGGGGACTCTGAGCACACCCACCTGGGATGTGCCAGCACTGGGGGTGCTGGTAACTGGAGTCCCTGAGCACTGTGCTCTGGTCAGAGGAACCTTCTGTTCCCCTAGTGCAGCACAATCCCAGGGACTCAGGGATGTGGCACTTGGGGACATGGGTTAGTGCTGGGGAACAGTTGGACTCGATCTTAGAGGGTTTTTCCAGCTTAAACAATTCTGTGATTCTAAGACACAGAAATTACAGCAGTATCTTCCTTGAAATTCTCAAACCCCCGAAGATTACAAACCCCCCTCCTGGTCTAACAAACATTATATAACCAGATTTTTCCCCCTCTACATCTGTTTAGGAAAACTTTTAAGTGCCTGTGAGATGCAGCTCACAGCCTAAGAAGAGGAATGATATAGGGGTGTCAAAGCAATATTGCCAGCAGCTGGTATCAAATTAAGATACAGCTTTGCAAAGCTTCCAGCACAGAAGTGGCCCCACGGGGCACGTCAGCAGCAGGATTGTGTGAGATAATGTGCCCAGAGAAAGAGCTCTCAGCAGCTGCAGGGGATGTGCCGGGCTCTGCAAATCCACGGACCCGATAACACATCCCACACGTACCTGCTTGGCAGCAGCCAGAGAGCTGCAGATGCTGGTTGGTATCCAAGAATTAGAGCAGCAGTGTGAGCACTGCCTCCCAGCCCCAGGAAGGGTTAGGAGGGTTATTTCTGAAGGATTGGTTTGATATCTCCAAGGTATGTCCAG
The DNA here is from genome assembly GCA_035221455.1 of Xenops minutus. Classification (NCBI taxonomy): domain Eukaryota; kingdom Metazoa; phylum Chordata; class Aves; order Passeriformes; family Furnariidae; genus Xenops; species Xenops minutus. The sequence continues at coordinate 34,214,321 of JAWWEE010000159.1, forward strand.
AAGCCCCATCAACAGGTACACAACCCAGTGCTGGACTGGCTGGGGTGAATCTGTCCCTATTTCAGAGCTCTCACAGACCTTCTTCTCATAAGGAATTTGTGCCTGGAAAGGGTGGTCAGGCCTTGGCAGGGGCTGCCCAGGCAGGGTTGGAGTGCCCAGCCCTGGAGGTGCCCAAGGCAGGACTGGCCGTGGCACTCAGAGCTCTGGGTGGGCTCTGATCTCAGAGCTCTTTCCCCACCTCAGTGATTCTGATATTCTTTTCTTAAACGATTTTTCTGCCCTCCCCACCCCACAATCACTTCTCCCAACCTTCCTCCCTTTCCCTGGGCACAGGTAGCCAAGGCTGGCCACACTATTCTAGAAGGAACCTCCTTCTCCTCTTCCCTGCTGTGCCCTGCAATCAGGGACAGAATATCACCCCGTGCTAGATAACCACAGTTTGCAATGCCTCTTACAAAAGGCCAGTTTTATTCCTGCCATGCAAATGCCTTTATTCACCAAATTCATAAGCTCATAAAAGAATGAAATCAGATTTGTCTGACATGACTTATTTTTCAGGAAACACTGTTGACTGGAATTAATTATATCCTTATCTTTTAATCCTTATTGATTCCCATATCAGCTTCCTCATTATTTTGCCCAGGACTGAGGGCAGATTAATCAGTCTGTAAGTTATTTGTTTCATCACAACTCCTTTTTTTGGGGGGATGTTAATGCCACATTCTAGTTATTTGTTTCATCACAACTCCTTTTTTGGGGGGATGTTAATGCCACATTCTGACTTTTCCAGCCTTCTGGAATTCCTTAGGTTTTATCATACTTATTAAGATAATAACAGTGAGAAAGAGATTTTATGAAGTAACTTTTTTTCAGGATTCTTGGCTGAAGTTTTTCTGGGTTTGTCTAATTTTCCCATCATTTTGTTTTTTAAGGAAACCCAGGCTCATGGAGCTGGAAGATGTTTCCTCAGCACTCCTGGACATGAGCAGGGGGTTGGAATGAGAGGAGCTTTAAGGTCCCTTCCAACCCATTCCTTAAAAGCTCCTTGTTGTGTCCCTTAGAGATGCTCAGGATGTGCTCACACCACACACAATTCTCTGTGGTCCTTGAGGGATAAGAACCCCTTTCCCACTGTCTGTTCCAGGGAGATTCCCTTCCATATAATATGGCTGTGCCACCCCTAATAAGAGGGACTGTGTGAGTAGGTGGGAAAACCTTACCCAGATGATTTAATAAATACTCATTAGTGATAATAATACGTTCTTCCTTGTTAATTTTAGTTCTTTGTCTCCCTGCATCTGTCAGATCCCAACTTTGTGCTGCCTCTAAGTAGGTCATTCCTTCCCTTATTCCTGCTCTATAATTATAGGAGGGGAAATTAAAATAGATACACATTTAGTAAAGGTCACATTTTGCTTTTATTCTATGGAATTGGCGCTCTGATAAATTCACCACTTGCATTGTTTATGTGTCACCAGACACAATGGCAGTGACCCAGTAGTGGAGTTGAAAGTTCATTAGTTCTGGTAGATTAGACAGTATTAATTAACCAAGATTAAACATTCTTTTACACCATCCTAAAGTGCCATCTCAGTGTGGCAGCTTATTAAGGACCGTTTTCTGGTGGTTTGTTAAAGCAGGCTGAAGTGACAGTGTAATTATATTTGTTCCATCAAAGAGAAAGGTCAGTTGACAAACCTGATGTTTTCTGCTTAATTACGAGTGGATTATTCCATTGATTAAAAATATGAGCTCGTTGAATCGGTGCGTAGAGCTAAGAGAGATATGGGAAGGCAGGGAGGGATGGGGGGAAGATGTTTTTAAATGTTATTCCTACTCCTTCCTGATCCTTGGAATGAGCAGAAACCGATTCAAGCCCTTCCCCATCCCTGGAAGTGTCCAAGGGCAGGTTGGACGGGGCTTGGAGCACCCTGGGCTGGTGGGAGGTGTCCCTGCCCATGGCAGAGGTGGCACTGGGTGGGCTTTGGGGTCCCTTCCATTCCAAGAGCAGCAGCAAGGTCAGTGACTTTGGAGTACAAAGCTTGAAATGCAGAGGGTTTGTAGGCAGATGGCAGGACTTGCTTTGTTGGACAGAGGGGGAGTAATTCCAGGGAAAAGTGGAAAAAAATCCCTGCAGTAATTTCAGGTTCTTACTGCCATCAGAATTTCAGGTTCTTACTGCCATCAGCCTCCTCCTCGTTGCATGATATATTTTATGTGAGAAACCAAATAAATGTACCTGGCTGTAAAGTTTTATGTAGTCAAAGTGCTTCATAGTGAGAACAATCACGGTGTGACCCAAAATGGGGCCAGTGAGAAGAGTCTCACTGCTCATTTGAGAGGGCTCTTTTACAGCTTCCTTGAAAAAGAAGGAATAAAACCTGCAGGAATGGCCAGGAGAACGAAGTTTCGTGGCACAGAGAAGGAAATGTGTTTGTTGCAACATTTATTTTGTCACCCGGCATATAAATAGTGGATGATGCCTGGGAACCATGTGATCCAGAAACAATGCTTTTGTTGGGATGTGGGCTTTACAATTCCCCAAACTGTTGCATCATTTATTATTATGTTGTTACCTGTCACACCTGGTTACTGCACCTTTTATCAGCCGCCCTGAGTGATGGATCATGGAAATTGGCTGTGGCTGGGGAAATGTTAAATAAACACGGGCAAATGCTGTTAATGGATGCATTTCAAAGGCTGTGGAATTGCATATTCCTCTTGCTCCATTCCCAAATACCACAGGGCTGAGTGGAGGTGTTCCCATGGCAGCTCCTCTGAGGCACCTGGGGGTGAGCAGGGGGGACCGCAGTGTCCGCAGGAGGCACCTGGGGATGTGTTTTGGGCTTTTTTGGGATGAGGGGAATGGGAATGGAAGTGCCTGGAGACTGGCAACGCTGCAGGGTTCAGGGCAGGAGGGTGTGACCACCCGCTGTATCAGCTTCATTGGTAAAACAACCCAAAACAAAACAAAAACAAAGCCAAAAAGACCCAAAACAAACCAGATTACAAAGGATGTTTTAAATAAACATCTAAGAATGTAAACCATGTGTGTTGTGCTTTAGGGCAGGATGGGTTTTTGGAGGTATTTAGGTGTTGTTACATACTGTGTGGTGCACATAAATCTTGCAGAAAACCCCCTGTGTATTCCCAAAGAGAAGGTTCCTGTAGTTACACATTTTTTGGTTATGATTTCCCATCAAAAATGAACTTCTCTGGGAGTGCAGGTTTCTGCTTTTCCCTCCTCCCACCCCCCAGTTTTAGAGCTGGATTTCCACCACGTTGGTTTCTCTGCCCTCTTTGTTACAGCAGGTTCCTTTTGGCAGAGCTCTGTCCCCACAAGGTGCAGTTTCATGCCTGGGGAATTCTGTCTCCCCCTCGGAATGTCGGATATCCTGGCCCCAGCAAACCCCTCCAAGCCACAGGGGTTCCCAGATGGAAAAGCCCCACAATTTACCTTCCCCAAAGGCAGGAACACCACGGGACCTGCAATGTGAGGAGCAAAGGGCTGTGGTTCCCGAAGCTTTGGGCACAGACCTGCAGGCACATTCCAGCTCCTGGTGTGCTTTGGGCTTGGATTCAGGTAGGAAAAGTGCAGATCCTTGCTCTGAACCCCGGATTTGGGCACTAAGGAGCTTTGTTTGGCTCTCACCAAACACCATGACTGAAGACAAGCCCCAGTTCCCTTGTAAAGCCTTCTGCCATTTTTCACCATGAGTTTTGCATCCATCAAAAGGATTTTTTCTTATCTAAAGGGTGGCTGCTGCTCCTGACACTTTGTCCCTGTTTCTCATTAAGCACCTATGAAATTGAGGTTGTTTTTAGGTAATTAGGAACCCTGGGCACTCCTTAACGTGCTGTTTGGGAGGACCAAGCACATTTGGGGGGCAGCACCATCCTGATATTTACCCTTCTGTACAGCCCAGCAATAGCAAACCCCTCCAACAACTTTATTAGCCTCAATATGACATGCAGTGTCTGGCTTAATTATTTCCCTTTTTTTTAAAAAATCCAAACCCAAACTTAATCCATCTCCCTTGAAGCTTCAAATCAATACCTTCCAGTAATTGCTGCTCATAAATGGGTTTCTGGACTGGTGCTGATATTTCAAAGTGTGACTCTTCTGCTGAATAAAATAATGCAAATCTTACAGCAAAAACAATTACAAAGAGTGGGGAAACTTCTACCTCTTCCCTTTTGAGGCAGAAAAGGAGGGATTTGGCCTTTATATTCTGTTTCAGACGAGATGGATTCTTTGCACAACCATGGAAAAGCTGCCTTTTTCCTTTTTTCCTCCAATTTAACTCTTCATTGAGGATGCACAGCAATGTTTGCCTTGCCCGTGAGCTGAGACATTTGCCTAATGGTTACAAATTGCTTTGAAAATTCAGCATTAAAAGCTTTGATCGTGCAGCTCCTAATTACTGGTTGCTTTGGAACTGTGGAACAGTGAGCACTGGCAGTCCTGAGTTTGCAGGAGCTGCTGCCTCCTTGATTGTTCAGCTATGAGTGAACTTAAAAGCCTTATTATTTATATATTATATATGTATATAGTTGAGTCACAGGATTTATATGTATCTTTATATGTGGTTTTCTATGTGCTGTATTTTCATATTCTCAGCACAAATTCGCCTGATTCTCAGGGTTCCTTTTTTTTTTGTTTGCATTTTTAATGATCCTTGTTTTAATTAACTATTTATGCTGGGTGCCATGTGTGTGTTTCTTAGGTTTAGAAATGAATCCTCACATTTGATGTCAAACCTCATTCTTTCCAAGTGACATCACCAAGGCCATACCTGGACTGTGACCTTGCTGAGTAACTAAAGTTCGAGAAATATTTTTTTCTTTGCTTTTGGGGTGTTGTTGTTCCCCTTTCCAACACCTGGGATTTATATGTCTAGGGAGGGTCATTAAGCTACTCACTATATGGGAGTAATTTAGGTTTTTAGGGGCTTGGAGCAACCAGTGGAAGGTGTCCCTTCTCAAGGCAGGGGGTGGAACAAGATGGGCTTTGAGGTCCTCCCCAACCCAACCCATTCTGGGATTCTGTGCTAAAGAAATGCAGACTTCAGGAGGATGTAAAACCCTCCTTGGGGATTTTCAGCCTGTTTTTTTAGCCCCCTTGAGCTCTCGTTGCTGTTGGGTTGGAGTGTCCCTGGCAGGAGGTTGTGAGCAGGTCACACAAGATGAGACAGAGGGACAAAGACAGAAAGTTCCAAACCAAAGAGCCTTTTCTGACTCTTAGTTTTCCTTAGAGGTGGATGAAGAACTAATTTGTAAGTAGATGTGTCACCTCTGCCAGCTGAAAACTCTGCACAAAGCAATCCCCCCCCTCCCAGCCTGGCTTTGTGCTGCAGGGCTGCTCCTGCTCACCTAATTAATATTATGGCACATTTGATTTCCTTTTAGGCTCTGCCTAACTAGTCAGGGATCAGGATTCATTTTCCAGGGCAGCCTGTGAAGTACAGAGTGATGTGTTAATGGTCTGACCCCTCGGGTAATCGAATTATCCATCAGACCCCTTCCCCTGCACAGATAATTGACTGTCGTGGCTCTCAGCTCTGGCACAGACACCTCCAAGGCACTCCCTGGGATCCTCCTCATGGAGTCCGGGGTGTTCTGGGGCTCTAATCCATCCCAGGAGCCCAAATCCACCTGCTAAGCACTGGGAATGCAGGGAAAGGTGAGGTGGGGTTGGACACTGTGCCCCCCAAGGTGGCTCTGCAGGCACGATGTGAGTTCAGCTGTGCAGGGGCTGCAGGTCCCCAGGCAGGAGAGTTCCCAGTTTTAGGTGGTGGGGGACAAAGTGCTCCCAGTGCCACTGGCTGGAGAGCTGTCCATGGGAAAGGCTGGTGACAGCAGCTGGACATGAGCCGAGGTGTGCCCAGATGTGCCCAGCTGTGCCCATGTGTGCCCAGGGGTGCCCAGGTGGGCTGTGCCAGCCCCAGTGTGACCAGCAGGACCAGGGCAGTGCCCATCCCTGTGCTGGGCACACTTGGAATCCTGTTCAGGGACCCGCAGTTCAGGAAGGACATGGAGGGGCTGGAGCGTGTCCAGGGAAGGGAACAGAGCTGGGAAGGGGCTGGAGCAGCAGGAGGGGCTGAGGGAGCTGGGGGGGCTCAGCCT
>JAWWEE010000159.1:34306271-34320945 GCA_035221455.1 Xenops minutus
AGACATCCCGCAGAGAGAGCTCCAGCTGAGCATTCCAGCAGTGACAGCCACTCCCCAGAGCCTCAGATGGGGAACATCAGCCCATGGCTGATGTTCAGGCCCTGCCCAGGCACCTTCCCAGGAGCAGTGATGTTCATGGCTGGGGAGGGATGGGGGCTAAAACAAGGTCTGCAAGTCCTCCTGCTCTAGATCTCATTAGTTTCTGACAAACAAATCAATCTCACAATAAGAATAAATCAGACCAGAAGAAACCACCAAAATCATGTCACTTTGAAAGATAATTCAAGAGGGGCAAAAGTTGAGTTGTGTCAAATTCCGTCCCCAGTTTATCTCAGTACAACACAGGAAATGCCAGCCATGGCTTCATAACCAGCTTTCCAACAAAGAGGAGCCCCCAGGGCACAGCCCAATAGTCCTGGGCTCCAAATAATTTTGGGCATTTCAGCAAAGCTCTTTTTACACCACCTTATTATCTGTTTCCCTAGAAACAGCCATGGGCACCCACCAGCCAAGGAGTTGGAACTTGCCTTAATTTTAGCTGCTGCCATTTGTTCCAACTTCATCTCCATTTTCCCCGAAACAGACACAAGAGCATGTACAATGTCACAGTGCCACTCCACAGGCAAACCCTGCACTGATGCAGCTTCACTCCTTAAGCTCCAGGTTTATCCCACACCACTGCAGTCCTGGGGTGGCCCAGCCCTGCTCCAAGCTGAGCTCAGGCTCACACAAGCCTCAAGCAGTTCTGGCTGCATTTTCAAGCCAAGAGGAAAACACAGGCTGGGATTTCACCAGTCCAAGGTTGGGCAGGGCTTTGAGTGAGGGCAGAGCACACAGGCAGGGCTAAAGCATCACAACCCACCCCTCTGAGCCTGATCACCTTGGCACAGCTGCTGTCACACCAGAGAGGGCACATTCTGTACAGCTTTGAGCTAACTATGGATAGATTCCCTCAGGAGCTGGCTGTAACTGGTGGCCTTCAGTCAACATTTCTGCCACTTCCTTGTGTACAGCAGCCCAAGGTTAGCCCACCTGAAGTTATGCCTCCCCAGTAACTAACATCCTCAGGGATTGTGCCCAAACTTCCCCATTCTGGCTATAACCAGTTTCCCTTCTAGGATGGGTTTGTACCAATTACAATCCACCTCAGCCCACTCCAACCAGTGGTGCTTGAAGCACCAGGTCCAGGCTTATTTTGCCTTTATTTTATGATAGTGTTTCAGGTAGGTTTTCAGCCCCCATTGTGTTACTGGGCAGGCACAGCCTGAACCCTCAATGCCCAGGACATTCTCTCTGCTCATGGCACACCTGGGGCAGTCTGAACGTGGGATCCAGGGGGATTTTTGCAGGCACTCCCCTCTTCCTTTGCTGCCTCCTTTCCTGGTGGTTCCCCCTGTCTGGTACCGGAATTGAAAGAAAAATGGGATCTCAAGTCACAGCAACACATCTCAGAGACCCCTTCTTTGCCTTGAGGGGGAGAGCAGACAGTGCTACCAAAAGGTCGCTTTTTCAACACTTCCACCACAGAAACCAACTCCTGTCTCTGGCAGTCTTGCAGTGTGTGCCTGACACAGATCAGAAGTGATGAGCAGATAGACTGGAAATGCTGTTCCACCACAGACCAAATGTTATTTAGTCATCAGCTGAATAAGAACAGCCTGGCCAGGCCACAAAAAAAATAAAGCAAAGAGGAACAAGAAATAGATGTGAGCTTGGCAAGAATGACAAGAGAAGGGGATGGAGCTCACTAACAAAAGCTATAAACCCTGTTTGAAGGGCATCAGTGTCACCCTGGAAGGGCTGCGTGACCCTCAGCAGCACAGAACTTACTAAAAATCCTAGAAACATTAATTTCTAATAATAACTCAGTAAAGAGACAGCAAAGCAGAGCAGAAGCACCTGCTGGGGTTTTATGCAGAATTCATGTGGAGTATTTTTGCAGGGAACTGCAGTGCTAAATAAGACCTCAGGAAAAAAAAGTAATAAAAAAACCCCAAGCTTCAGCTCTACAAGATTGTTACATGGGCTTTTCTGTGTGCCTTGGAGACCCAGGCACTTTGTAAGAAGAGGAAAATTGAGTTGACTTTCCCCTAAACAGGAACCGATTGCTGAGCCCATGCAGTCATTTTAAATTTACAGAAATGTAAGCAAGAAAAACACAGGCCCAAGGAGTTTTCCTGGCAGGAGTGAACTGCATAGTAAGTGCAGCCTCACAACTGGAAAGGTTAAAGTGACCTACTCGGTGGGCTGGGAAGCAAGGAAAGAACTTTGTCAAGCTGGAGCACTGAGTGTTTGCTAAAACACTCTCAGAGAGTGCATGAGTGGTGGATGATAACAGAAATAAGGCAATAAATGGTAGAGTTGCCAAGAGGAACAGTCAATACCCTTGTGCCAAATACATCCATGGCCAGAATGTACAACACAGGCAGAAAAACACATACAAGGGCTAAAATCAGCTATAAAAGGCAACTGGAGTGGGGGGATGAACCCCAACACTTCCCTCAGCACAGCCTTTCCAGAACCCCTCCCAGCTCCTGAGAAACCATATTAATGCAAATAAGAAAAACTGGTTTGATTTTAAATTAGAAAAAAAATAGCATTCTTAACCATGGATTCTTTCATTATGCAGCTCTGCAGTGTAATTTTGGAGTAGCTGGTCAAGTGGCAATTAACAGTAAAATAAAGAGTGGTTAATTTAGCTGTTGTCTCATTTTAGTTTAGGCAGATAATCTACAAGGAAATTAATCCCCTCGGGGTAAAGGGGGGTCTGACAACAAACTGGAGGAGAGGAAAAGGCTACAAAGAAAAAATAAATACAGACTTCAGGGGTCAGGGTAGTGGGTGATTAACAACATGAGCAGCCCATGGCAAAGCCCCCTCCAGGGGACCAAAGCAGAGGAGCCAACACCCCAAAATCCATTCACGTGGTTAAATAACTCGTGTTCTGGCCGGACTGCAGAACAAAAGCAGCATGGGCAAGCAGTACCAGCCAGGACGGGAGTGCTGGTAACAAAACACACACATAAAGCAGCCCAGGCTGCCCCACTTGGGGCAGGCAGCAGCCCCAGCTCTGGCTGCACAGACCCCCGGGACAGCACCAGCTACCCCTGCCCTTCCCTGGCTTTCTGCAGGAGACCCTCCTTACCAAAGCCCAGCCCGAGCCAAGCAGCACCACCTCATATTTACAGCTTTCAAATGCTCCCAGTGGTTTTTTTTTTCCCCTTACTCAGCCCAGTTTTTCACATCCCACACCTTCGTCCCAAGTGCTGTAAACACCCCCCTGTGCAGCACAGCCCCAGCCCCTGAGAGCCAGGCACCCTCTGAGAGGTCACTGAGCCCTCAGCCACAGCCTCTGCTGAACCACACCAAGGCTTTTTGAAACACTTCCCAGGAGTTTCTACACTAAACAGGAGCTGGATTAGCCACTTCTTCAACTATATGCTTTTAAATTATCAGACAATTTTTTGCAACGTACAGAAACTTACCCATTCCACCGAGCTGCCCCTTGGGCCACCAGCACAGACTCCACTAATTCCCACCCTATGGAAGGTCCCAGGAGCATCTCCTCCTTTCAGCTTCACTCCTTTTAAACCCTGCCCTTAATTCTGCAGGAGCTCCAGCTGGTTCTTCCCTGCTCCAGGGGTCACTCCCAGCTGTGCTGGATAAGCACAGCCCTCCAGGCCCAGGGTATTTTGCTGCAGAGTCCACGAAGAAATGGTGAAGGCACAATTTGGTTGCTTGAGGAGGGACTTTCCCGTCAAACAGAAGCACAGGAAAAAACTGTGAGAGGATTTTGCCTCCTAAAAAACCTGGAAATTAAAATGTTGCCATTATATGGTCTATACTTCTGCCCCTTAGAGTGTGACAAGGAAATGCAAAAGTGCTTCAACCAAGCCCAGTCCCCTGTTTGAGCCTCCCCCAGCAGTGACTTTGGCACGAGGGGATTTTTGTGGAAACCCAGGTTCTGGAGGAAATCTCTCCATTTTACCTGCAGGACAGGGAACACATGAGTGTGGATTCCAATAAAATCAAAATGAGCTCTTGAGTCAAAATCTGTTGGAACAAATCCTCATAAATTTTATTTAACACTTTAATTTACTCTTTGCAATGTCAACAAATAGCGATGCCCTCAAGAAAAAAAATAAAGTTTTAAGAGAAGAAAATGACAAATGAAAATAGATTAGAAGTGCTTTTCACTCAGTTTCCTCTGACCTCCAAACTGTACACATGACCTTCAAAGTCCCTGTGGCTGTAAGAACCTCAGACCACTAAAGCCACAGGCACAGAAAACTCTACTCATAGTTTATTAGCAACTTCAAAAAGTACAAAAAAATTTCATCACATTTTAAAGCAAATTCTTTTTTTTCCTCCAAATTTTCAAGAGTTTTCTAGAAGTTTTCAAAGCATTTTGTTCATAGCAAATTGCTAAACTGCTCCATAGACCTTTGTAAGGCTGACCTCAATAAAGAAAAAATCTCAGGCTGAAAAATAGTTTCTATTCACTTCACCTGCATCTTTACTGAAAGATTTTCCCCCTCTAAATCCATAGAAACTGGAATTTTCTGATGGCTCTGAAAGCACGTGATTAAACAAGACAAGAATTAGAGACTGATGCAGATTTTATGGCCCCTTCTGGCTTAATGAGTGAACTCCCAGCACTGGAAATCTGCTGCAGATGCTGCTGATGTTTTGTAAGTGAAAGGAAAATAGAATCTTATTTTACTTTCTTCGGGCTGAGCTGTGAAAACAAGATGTTTCTATTGAGACAACAAGCCATTGGTGTTTATCTTCCAGCACTTAGCCCGACGTGGTCTGGGCAGCAGAGCCATTACCCAGCTCTGTGCTGGGGCTGTTCCACCTTGATGTGCCACTCTTGGAAGGAGGAGATGTGACAAACCCAGGTCTGTCCTGGGGGCTGAGGCAGCATCTCCCCCCTCCAGCACCACCTGGGCTCCAGGGCCAGGGGGTGTTCAGGAGTGAGGTGGGCAGAGCCCCCTCCTCCCAGCAGAGATGCTCTATGACATCAAAGCAGGGGGTTAACAAAGAAACAGCTCCATCACTGTTATTCTCTGTGATGCTTTGGAGTGAAGAAACTTTCCTTCCTCCAGGCCTTGGGAACCTTGCCAAGTGAGAACCAGCAGTTTGGTACCTGCAGCCTCCAAAGTCCTTCTCAGGGAGCTCCAGGTACCTCCCCAGGCAGCCAGTCTGGGCCTGGGGCAGGATGCTGAAATACAAAGGGAGTGAAGGAAATTCAAAACTACCCAAATAGGAGAGTTTAATTTTTTTAATCAAATTTTCATAGCGTAACAGAATTATTAAGTTTGAAAAATACCTCTAAAATCATCAACCAGCAACACCACTGTGTTCATCACAAACCCATGTCCCCACATCCACATGTTTTTTGAACACAGGGACCATGAAGCTCATGCAGTTCCAGCCCCTGCCATGGGCAGGGACACCTCCCCCTTTGGGTGCTTCCCCATTCAAACATCTCCCCAATTTCTGTGCCACAGCTTGTCCCCTCCCAGTGTTTGTCCCTGCTCTGTGCAAGCACCATTAGGATCAGAACTTATGCCCTGCTCCTCATTTAGCACACAACCTTTGATGCACATCCATGAAGGCGACTCGAGTTGTACCATGGAATTTTTAAGGGATGTTACAGTGAGGAAATAAAAAACCCATGCTCTCTACTGGTGTTAATTTAAAGCAATGCTTTTATTTTCCTGCCAACAGCTCCCTTCTATCAGTTCGAATTTACTTTTTAATTATGTATATTGCTTTTTTTCCTTGTGAAGCTGCAGACGAGAAATATGTATCTCATTATATTTTACGTTATTCAATTGACCTAAACACAAAGGCATTTTTCTTGAATACAGAGTGCTGATGTACCTTTTTAATTAAAGCTTAAAAAGCTTTTAATTAAAACAATAAATCACAGCCAGCAGGGTCTATCCACATTGTCTTCTGGCCTGGGTGTGTTTTTCCTTTTGTGATCGGATTGACCCGAAAGGTAAAAAACAGGTGCAAAGGGCTCTCCCTTTTAATTGATACAGTAGAAAATGTTATTCTCCATGATGAGCCACAGAGCAGAGCTGTGACCTGCCTGGGATCACTTCAGCCCATCCATATCCTCTTTCCCATTGTCTCCCCTAAATTTGCACCTGTGGCAGTGATTAAGCCCTGGATAAGACAACAGGTAAATCTTCCCAGCTTTGGCTGCCCAACCCTTCCCTGTGCCAGTGTAGAGGCTGAATTTAAATTTTCTGGATCATTTTGTTGTCTCTTCCATGCAGATATGAGGTTTTCTAGAATTCAGGGGTCTTTACAGACATGCTGAGGCTGTTGTTGCCTCCTGGACTAACCTGTGCATCCCTAGCCAGTGGGGCATCCAGGCAGGAGATGGATGTAGGAGCTCTGGGAGCTGCTGTTCTGAATTTAGACAGAACTCCTGTGAACCTGTGCAAGTCTGGGCAGCTGCATTTCTTTGGGAATCTTGTTTGAGTTTCAGAAGCTCATCTAGGCCCTCAGAAAAAAACTGCATCATGCACTAAAGTTGGGGAAGGTATTTTTGGCCCCAAGGTTATAGTTACTTCTCAAAATCTGCAAATTCAATGTGTTCCAAGTATCCAGAGCTCCCAGACTGGTGTATCTAGAACAAAGACTTTTTCAATTATAATTTTTAAAGTAACAAGATGACCCATTAAATCATTGCCTCATTGAAGATAAAAGTTCAGTTGATCTTCATGTCCACTCAAGTGTTAAAAACACTTCAGGACAAGAGGAAATGGCTTTAAATTGCACTAGGGGAAGTTCAGGTTGGATATTAGGGCAAATTCCTTCCTGGAAAGGGCTGTCCAGCCCTGGCACAGCTGCCCAGGGCAGGGGTGGATCTCCATCCCTTGAGGGGTTTAAAAGCCCTGTGGATGTGGCACTTGGGGACATGGTCAGTGGTGGCCTTGGCAGTGCTGGGAAGGGTTGGACTCAATCTTTAAGATCCCTTTCAATGTGAACAATTCTGTGATTCTATGAAAACTTTTTCCACTTTTGGACATTGGTTTTGGCACAAACAGTTACAACCACTGCAGTTCCCAAGTGCATCTTCAGCACTGGGGCAGAAGTGGCCCCTTTTGGACACCCAGAGACATTTGCTGCTGCTTTTGTCTTTCATAGAAATAATTTCAGAAGTGTCCCACGGACTTGTAAATGGGCTGTTGTGTTTTCCCATGATAATTAGCTAATGAAACATGTGCTGTTCAAGTTGTACATGGAGGTATTTGTATAACACTCAAACTGGGACAAATAGAAAAGAAACTGCTTCAAAAAGCAGCAGAGAGGGGAAACAAGTTGGTGGCAGGTGGTGTTGCCTTTCTTCTTCCCGGGCTCAGCAGTACTATTTAATAGCAACATGCCCAAATATAACATGTTCAGCTCTCCAGATTAGCCTGTTGTGCACTGGAATCTTCCCTGTTCTGGAAATCTCATTCAATTCAAGGATAAAAGAAAAGCGAAACTGTAGGGGTAAAGAAAAAGTAAGAAAAGGCAAAAGAAGGCTGGGTGACTTCAAGGAGAAACAAAATCTCCCAATAAAGCCGGCAGTAAACTCAAACTACTTGTCCAGAAGTACCAGGCAGTAAAACAGAGCGCTCGGCTCACTCTGCTGCAGGTCAAGGGGATGGCAGCACCATGGACAGCACCTTGGGAAGCACCTTGGGCAGCACCATGGACAGCACCAGGGACAGCACCGCGAACAGCACCATGGACAGCATCCTGCAGCGTCCTGCAGCATCGTGCAGCATCTTGAGGCATCCTGCATCTTCCCCGCCTTCCCTCACTCCAACAGCATTGTTTAATCCATACAAGTGTCCGGCCAGGGCTTGTCCTGCAGCCTTGGGGGGTCCTGTGGGATTCTCCCTCCTCCCACCCCACTGGGGTTCAGTGTCTCCACTGCCTGCACAGGGAAGGCGAGAGGGTTTTTCTTCCCTTTCCAAACTCAGAAAGAAAGCCCTTCCCTGACATCATCCTACTTTGAGCCTTTTTCCCCCAGTCTTTTTCAGATGTCAGCCTTTAGCTCATCTCCTTTAGGTTTCCTTATCCACCTCTGTTTATTTTTCCATTACCCAGCCTGGAGGAGGGAAAGCCTCTTGTTTCTCTTCCCGTGGCTGGAAGAGAAGCCCCTGGTGAAGGGCAGGGGAAGGTGTCCAGCCCCGGCTGGGGGGAGGCTGCTGGAACACACTCGCCCCTGGGGAAGGAGCCCCATTAAATTCTTATTAACCCTGTGCCCAGCACTGCCCAGCGTGTGCCCCTCCCTGGCAGAAGGAGCTGGCAGCATATGCTGTGTGTGATGAGACATTCCCAGAGAGAGCGTGGGATCACGCCCGGGAAAGAGGCAGAAACTCTCAAGAACATGATACAGCGCTGCTGAAAAAGAGAAATAAGCCAAACACAATTTCACCTCCTGCAGCTGAGGGGACTCGGGGCCTTTATCATCTTTCTGAACAAGAGAACAAAGACAATACTTTTAAGTGCTTTCCGTTTGGGGAGAATTGTTCCATCTGAGAGCTGAGGGAGAGAGAGACATTGTCAGACCACAGGCTTTAATTAAGTTTGCCATGCTCAGCTCCCAAGCTTTGCAACCCTTCCCGAGAAGAAAGAGAAAAGCAGATGGAGAGCAGGTGTCAAAAGCAATCTGGAACTTTCTGCAGCTGTGAAGGATGTAGGGAACAAAGGTGGCATATGAAACACTGTCATTCCTCACGTGTGAGTATCACCAGGCTCATCCTGAATTTTAAACCCTCTCGGGCATGGAGGGATCACGGCAGACATGGATGTGCCTCCAGGAATGCTGAGAATGTGTAACACAGGAATCACATCACCCTCGGGCTGATCCTCCCCTGCCAAAGCCCAAAGCCCCTCTGGCAGAGGCCTCAGTGCCAGGGTGGGACAGGGGTCTCCTCTGGAGCACAAGGATTGTCTCCAAGTCACTGGGAGGGAGCGTGGGGGAACGGCAGTGTTTGTGGCATGTGGTTCAAGTGCCCCAGCAGTGCACTCAGAGGGACACAGAATCACTGGGAAGAGGTGAATCCCTCGACCAGGGAGAGCAATAAATCAAGGGGAGGTTATTAATTAAATGGCCTCACCAGTCTTTATTTACTGGGGAGGAACCAGGAAGGTTTGTGATGGATGTTTTGGGGAGGGAGCACCAGCAGAGGAGAGAGGAAGAGGAGGAGGAGGAGGAAGGAGCTCTGTGCATGGAGCTGGTTTGCTCTTCTGACCATTTCCACCTGCAGGGCCCAGGCAGAGCCTCCCCAGCACTGGGAATGTCACTGCAGGGGGAGCAAAGGAGAGGAAAGAGATAGAGCTGGTGGATTTTATAATGAATTCTGCCATTCATTCTGCTTTTGGAGACTTGTTACAATACCAATTTCTACTACAAAACACAGAGCTGAGCCCAAAGTCTGCAGATTCCTGCAGAGCCTGAGCCATTTGTCAGTTATTGGCATTATCTGTAATTCCATCAGCTCTTCTGCTCACAAAGATCCATCAGGAATCTTCCTCTTAAACCAGCATTTATTTGCTCTTGTTTGATGGTTACAGATGCCTTTTTCTCTTTTGCATACATTTGCTGCAAAGTAGCATCTCTCCCTCAGAATAATCTGTGAGAAGTAAAAAAAAAAATCAATCTTTAGTTGTCTGGTAAAGGATTAGGCAGCCAATCAGGAGATATTTTTCCAACAACAGTTATTTCATCTAAGGCACAAAATTCACAAAAGAAAGAAAATCACTGGATCCCATTTAAAATCCTGAACAGCAAAGGAGGATTTGTATTGAAAATCAAAACCAAATATTGCTGAGTTGCTAATTTTTATTCAGGCTCTTGAATGGAAAAGATGTTACAGCTTTTAAGGAATTCAGGGCCAATTTCTTCCTGGGGCTCTGTGATAAATAAGCAGCCCCAGCACCTCCTGTTAAGACACCAATTTCCACTCCTCTGACTCAAAGCACTGGCTCCTGAAGTTGATCCCACCACACTGTTCCCCATGCCCATGGAAGGATGGCTGTTTCTGTGGTTTTGATGTCCAGTGCACTTCCTAATGGATCAAACATACAACATTTACCTCTTCCAGAGCACCAGAGACAAATAATATTTCTGCAGTAAATAGATATCATTCAGGTGCTGCAAACCGGCTTTGGCTGGAGCTGGTAGGAGGCTCAGACCACACACACACACAGTTTGGCTCTTTCCTTAAAAAGGATAATGAGAGAAAATCTGCAAAGTGCCCATAGAGCAAAGAAATGTGTTTTTAACTATGCAATTGTCTTTTACAGGGATTTCAGTTTTATTTCCACCTGTTACTGAGCAGCTAATAGGCTTCCTCTGAGTGAAACAAAGTGCTTGGAATTTGTGTCTCCCCACGTTGCTGTGACAGTAACACTCCATATCCCACTGCTGGGGCCTGGAAAGGCATTGGATCTCATTGCACCAATGGGGCTTTTCTGTTCACATGCAAGGCATGAAGGCAGGACCCATGTCCACAAACCCAATTCCCCATCCAAGGAAGAACCTGAGCAACCTGTCCTGTATGAACTTGTTTGCATCCACTAATAAATATCAAGGTCAGGTTGGACGGGGCTTGGAGCAACCTGGGCTAGTGGAAGGTGTCCCTGCCCATGGCAGGGGGTGGCACTGGGTGATCTTTAATGTCCCTTCCAGCCCAAACCATTCCATGATTCTGAGACTTTATGAGCTTTCCCACCTCTGGAAATCTCCAGGTTCTGGGAGTCCCTGTGCTTGGAAGGATCCCCCACGTGTCCAGGTGCCCACAAAAATGGGTCTCCAACATATACAGACCCACAAAATGTCATTGCTTGTGAAATTTGGATCCCTTTCTTGCCATGGAAGGACACGTCCAGCCACGGGCACTGCTTGCTGTCTGTGTTCTGTCACTCCATGGCCATGGCTGTGTGATCCCTTGATTCCAGGTCTCAGGATAAACCCGACTGAACTCCCTCCTTTGCTATTTCTGGCAGCAGCTTTAGCTCCAGGATTGTTGACTGTGTCAGTGGCTTGTGGAGTTTTTATTCAAATACATGTTAAACAGAGCCAGTAAAGAATGTGCAACCTCCATGGATGAGTTGGGCTGGCAAATAAAGCCCAACCACTGCGTGTGTAACAACTGCTAATGAACCTTTAAAGGGCTGTTGCATAATTCACTGTGCTGGGACGTGTGGTGCAGCAGCAGTTTTAGATGCCTGCCACTTCTGATCTTCCTTCACTTCCTTGTATTTATGTTTCTGAGAATAGTGAAGTGTGAACAAGATAAATTTATGGAAAAAACACGTAGCTCTAAATATGCAATGAATAAACAGGAATTTTGAGCTATCATTTTTCTGATAACTCCTAAAAGCAGAGTTATCTGTTCACGTTGGTCTGTTTTCCACTTGGCTGAATTCCTCCTTCTGTTCCTAGAAACAGCATGTTCAGGACAGGAAATAACAATGAATATTGCAGATGTATTCTTTGTTTTCCTCAGTGCTTTTCCAGCATACTGAATATCTGCAAAAACAGGACAGAAGTCAGCACCTGTCCCAGCCCGTGTATTCCCCAGGGGTTCAGTGCCTGGGGGTGGGCAGGGACCCCAAACCAGGCTCTGCATCCAGCTGACACCCTCCCAGACCCTGAGTGGCCCTTCCCCTGGGACACACACCTGATCCCTGTGCTGAGGGATGAAGACCACAGAGTTTCTATCTAGAAAAGAAAAGTACTGATTTCACTCATCTGTCCACATCTGAATTCCCACCTCACTGGCATTTAAGTATCCTTAAGCAGCATCTACTTCAAAAATTTCAGCTAAAGGTTGTGGTTGCCCCATCGCTGGAAGGGATTGAATGGGGCTTGGAGCAGCCTGGGCTGGTGGAAGGTGTCCCTGCCCATGGCAGGGGTGGCACTGGGTGGGTTTTACAGTCCCTTCCAGACCAAACCATTCCTTCATTCCACAACTGTAAAGCTGGTTCAGCTGCTTCTATAACCAGAGCGAGCACTGATATCATTTAAACCTGTACTCACACATTATATTTAATCTTTGCTGTGGAAGTAAAAACCTTACCTCCTGATGTCATGCTCTTTGGGAATACCATCAGTGCAATGAAAATGCAGGTGTAAGTAATGGTGAGATATTCTAGAGCTACAGAAGGAAGGGCATAACTTCCTATTGCCACGGTGACAGGCACTAAAACTCCCTCGTAAAATCTCCCACCGGCTCCACACACACCACCTCTTTTACAGCATTAAAGATGTATTAAAGCAGAGTTGTTACCATCTTGTAATACTTGCTCGTGCTGTCAGTGCTGTCCTTTGTGATCACAGGATCAAACAGAGGGTTTGTGTCAGATCTGTAACTCTCTCCCCAAATGCTCCCCCCGTGCCAGGGTGGGCATAGCAGAGGGGTAAAACACCACATTTGCCACGACTGATGCATTTATTATGAAACTATTTCTACAGTTTAAACATTTGAATAAAAATAATTAGAATTTTTTTACTCAACAATTTCCTTTTAACTATATTCTGGCTTTAATTGCTCAACAATGGCATTTGTCTATTACACATTTTCTTTCCAACATCCAGTTGGAGTTCACAGAAATCCTGCAGCAACTTCTGACCTCTTCTCACTTTATTTTGGTTTATTGACAACTGGATTAATTTGTTTTGTCAATTCAAACCATTCTGCTCCTCAGGGAGGCCCTGCTGATCCATGCATTCCCAAAGGTGTACTCACTATCCCAATTGCAATCCTATTGTTTTCCTGTCTTGAACATTAATATAGATGTCTTTGTCAGACAGCAGATTCCTCAACATTTTAACTTCTGCTTTGGACTCTCAGTGTCACCTGGAAATTGTTGGTTTGGTGCTATTTTAGGCAAATAGTACTTCCTTACAGGGAGCAAGTCACTAACCGTGGAAAGAACTGCAGATGTAAATATAGAGCTGGAAATATTCCACTGAAAGGGCTGTCCAGGGCAGTGGTGGAGTCCCAAAATCCCTGGAGGTCTGCAAACAGGTGAGGCTGTGGCCCTTGGGGACAGGGTTTAATGTGGTGTTGAGCTGACACTCAGACTCGATGATGTTACAGACCTTTTTCAACCACAGCAACCCTGTGACTGACCGAGGGCAGGTTCCCAGAAATGCCAAATATTAGCTCACAAGGAGACACTTCAGTTTTGTACTCCAGGCCAGCAATCCCCACGTGCCCAGCAGTGAGGTTCAAGACCCAGGGCCCCAGGGCTGTTGCTGCTGACTATCCCTGCCCAGCAGTGTCTCACTGCCCTGACTCCCAGACACATCTCACGATGAACAACCTTCCCTGAGAAAACCCTTTCAGCCAGTTTGGATGTGCACTGAGCACACCTTCACAGGCAACACAGAGAGAGAGAGACAGAAGCTACAAGAAATGAAACAGCATTTATAGCATTTATGCCTTTACTTTAGCACAAAAGAGGCAGCAAACGTTGGACTATTAATCTGCTTTTCCCTTCCCTTAAACAAAGGCTGAGATAAAGTGCCAGGCTCTGCTTAGTCTGCAAAATCTATTCTTTGCCTTTCTTACAAGAACAACAGTGCATTTACTGTCTCAGATAAATGAGGCACATTTCTGAAGAACATCTGGTGCCCTGGCTGTCAGGAGCCACAAAGTCCCTCCATTACCAAATGCCAGTTTGAAATGCAGAATTCCTTAGCCCAGCTGGCTATGGACACCCCATGGCCTGGGCTCAGTGGTGCACAGGATTTATGGAATCATGGAATGCTTTGTGTTGGAAGGGACCTTAAAGCCCATCCTTTTCCATCCCCTGTCAAGGGAAGGGACACCTTCCACCAGCCCAGGTTGCTCCAAGCCCCATCTAACCTGGCTTTGGACACTTCCAGGGGTGGGGCAGCCACAGCTTCTCTGGGAAATCGATTCCAGGGCCTCCCCACCCTCCCCTGGGCTCACCAGTAATGGCAATTCTGTGCTGGAAATCTCAGGAACTTAGAGCAAAGCTGTTTTTACCCCTCTGGGCTGACCACTAATGAATTCCATCTGGAAGGTTTAATCTGCTGCTCAGGTGAACTCCTCCCTCTTAAGAACAGTGTTCTCAGTGATTCCTAAACCACTGTTTTTTTCTCTGACTTTAATAAATCCTAGAAATTCAAATTACATCTCACACAATCCCAACAGCAAACACAGATCACTATTGCCACAGAGAGATGAAATGTGGACATTCTGAATAACGGTGTGTTGGCTTCACTTGCCATTCCAGGACACTCTGTGTCACAGTCATCAATGCTAATGATAATAATTACATCTCAAATTACATTTTTCACCCAAAGACCACAAGCTGGTGTTTATAAACTTCAGCCTGGTCTCAAAGCACACCAGGATAGCTCAGCACAAGCATGGATGCCCAGACTTACTCATTTACTTTCTGTTTTCCAAGGCTGCCTTTCTTTCTTCTAACATATCACAGAATAAGAACCTTGAACTGTGTCCAGCTCTGAAGCCATGAACAAAAGGAGGATGTGGAGCTGCTGGGGAAAGTCCAGAAGAGGCCACAGAGATGCCCCAAGGGCTGGAGCCCCTCTGCTCTGGAGCCAGGCTGGGAGAGCTGGGGGGTTCACCTGGAGAAGAGAAGGATCCAGGGA
>JAWWEE010000159.1:34355065-34366167 GCA_035221455.1 Xenops minutus
CCCAGGGCAGTGGGCACGGCCCCAAGGCTGCCAGAGCTGCAGGAGGGTTTGGATGATGCTCTGGGGCACAGGGGGTGCCTCTTGGGGCTGGTCCTGAGCAGGGCCAGGAGCTGGGCTGGATGACCCTTGTGTGTCCCTTCCAGCCCAGCTCGCTCTGCCGTGCTGTGATCCCCCATCACCCGCCCCGAGCTCCCCACGCCTGACGCCGCTTCCCCCGTGTCTCCGCAGTGCCTTTCCGAGAGACCCCGAGCTACACGAAGCGGCGGCGGATCCTGGGCGGTGCTGGCCTCGCGTCCCCTCGCCTGCTGCAGCGCTCGGCCAGCGACAACAACCTGAAGGCTGAGAGCAGGGCGTCCTACTCGCCGGTGCCATCGCTGCGCAGCCTGCCCCCCCAGCTGCTGGTGCAGATGCAGGAGGCGGCGGGGCTGGTGGTGGGCGAGGGCAGCCTGGCCAGCTCGGGCAGTGCCCGCAGTGCCCACAGCCGCTCCCCGTCCCTGCAGCGCGTGCAGGAGGAGAAGGAGGCAGACCTGCCCACGCTCCGGAGGAGCAGCCGCGGCAAGGCCAGGTATGGGCACGGTGGGAGTGAGGAAGAGGGTGCCCCGTGGCATGGGTGGTGCGGGAGCTCACACCTCTATGGGGTGGGACACCAAGGGATCCCAGGCGGGAAGGCTGGTGGAGCCTGGTGAAGCTCCTGTGAGGAGCAGGGATGACCAAGAGCCAGGGTGTGCCATGGCTGGCATGTGCCCTCATACCTCTATGGGGTGGGACACCAAGGGATCCCAAGCAGGAAGGCTGGTGGAGGCTGGTGAAGCTCCTGTGAGAGTTGGGCTGACCAAGAGCCAGGGTGTGCCATGGCTGGCATGTGCCCTCACACCTGTATGGGGTGGGACACCAAGGGATCCCAGGCGGGAAGGCTGGTGGAGGCTGGTGAAGCTCCTGTGAGAGTTGGGCTGACCAAGAGCCAGGGTGTACCATGGCTGGCACGTGTCATCAGACCTATATGGGATGGGGCACCAGGGGATCCCAAATGGGAAGCAGGACAGCTGGTGGAGGCTGGTGAAGCTCCTGTGAGAGTGGGGCTGACCAAGAGCCAGGGTGCACTATGGCTGGCACATGTCATCAGACCTACATGGGATCAGGGATTGTGGGATCCCATGTATGGAGCAAGAAGGCTGGTGGAGGCTGGTGAAGCTCCTGTGAGGAGCAGGGCTAGCCAAAGGGAGCAGAATGAGGATGTGCCATTGCTGGCACATGCCCTCACACCTATATGGGATGCAGTACCATGGGATGGGGCACCAGGGGATCCCAAGTGGGAAGCAGGAAGGCTGGTGGAGGCTGGTGAAGCTCCTGTGAGAGCAGGGCTGGCTGAGAGGAGCAGAACGAGGGTGTCCCATGGCTGTTGTGTGCCCTCACACCCATAAAGGACCGGGCACCATGGGATCCTGGGTGGGATGCAGGAAGGCTGGTGGAGCCCAATGAAGGTGCCATACCCAGGACCCAGAGCAGACCCTGGGGGGGTCCCTCCACCCTCCCAGCCCCTGGTCTGGCTGTGGCTCTCAGGAAGGCACCAAGCTCAGGGTACCACATCGTGCCAGCGTTGCCATGGCAATGAGTGTGTGTCTCAAAAACTAACACTTGGAGGTGGCACATTGCAGAGAAGGGAACACCCAGCACACCCCAACCCGCCCGTGGCTGTCCTGGCTGTCCTGGTCATCATGGTGGTTGTGGTTGTTGTGGTTACTGATGTTCCACCTACAGATCCAGGGGTTGCTCAGCCAACCATCCAGCTTGGGAGTGTCCCATGGGTGCCCTTGTCCCATCCCTGGGTGGTGTTGGAAGGTGTTCTAGTGGTTCTGGTGGAGGTGTGGGAGTGCAATGGGCCTCGTGTTATCCTGTGGCTGCCCATCCCTTGCTGGCCACTCCAATGGGAATGTTGGCTCTGATGCTGCTCAGGGCTTCGGGTGGGAGCTGGGCATGGGCACCCACCTTGGTGCCACTCTGTGCCTCTCTGTGCCACTCTGTGCCTCTCTGTGCCTCTCTGTGCCACTCTGTGCCACTCTGTGCCACTCGTGTTGTGGGGCTGGGGCAGAGCAGGAGGTGCCTTTCGGTGACTGTGGGGCCAGGCTTTGCTTTTGGAGCCTTCTGTCAGAATCACAGGATTGTTTGGGTGGGAAGGGACATTAAAGCCCATCCAGTGCTACCCTTGCCATGGGCAGGGACACCTTCCACCAGCCCAGGTTGCTCCAAGATCTGTCCAGCCTGGCCCTGAGCACTTCCAGGGATCCAGGGGCAGCCACAGCTTCTCTGCCCAACCTGTGCCAGCCCCTGCCCACCCTCCCAGCCAGCAATTCCTTCCCATTATCTTATCCAACCCTGCCCTCTGGCAGGAGGAAGCCATTCCCCCTTCCTAATGCATATTTTAGCTTATGTACTAATAATTCATTTATAATTTCAGACAACAAAGTGGATCAGAGAGCAGAGGGGATCAGGAGTCCTGAGCTCTCTTTGCCTTTCAGTTTGCCTTAAGCTTCTACATTTGTCAACATATACAAGGCTTAATTCCAGCTCTGGTAAATTGGTTCACTAAGCTCTTCTGTAGCTGGTTCACAGCCACAGCTCTCCCTGATCTACGGCAGGGACGAGCAAATACCTGCGAGCAGGACTGTCCCCACGTCCCTGTGGCCATGTGCACAGTGCCAGAGCAAGCTGAGAAATAAAAGTGTGTTCCCAGGGAGGCAGGACGAGCAGGGGGCAGGGACACGACACTGAGAGGCTCCAAGAAATTGTGCACGTTTGGGTTTCTCCCCAGCAGGAAGCCAGCAAGGCTGAGCTCCAGCAGGGACTCCCAGAGTTAAGACAGAAATGTGGGTTTTTCTGCTCGTCAGAAGGACTGCTGTACTTCTGCAAGATAAAGCAGCTCCTGGAAAGTGCTATTGTTTGTCTTTCTTAACCATTTATCAGCAGAGAACAGTTTAATGTTCTGGTAGAAGGCACAAGTGAGTATCTCTTCAGTGATGAAGGAAAATAAGCTTAGTGCTAAGGCAAATAGAAAATATTGATCTATCTTCAGGTACTGCAGCTGAAAATCTTTTGTGAAATTTATCTTCCCTACCCCTCCTGAGCAGTGCTCTTTGTCTCCTACCAACTAATTCTCTCTAGTGAAAGTTTAACCTTGAACACAGAGAAGGGAAAGAAAAACAAAACCCAAACCAAACAAACTGGCTCTACAAAGTGTTCAGGTCCTGCAAAGTCACAGCTGGGCTAAGTGTCCCCATCCCCTTACCCATCCTGGGAAAGTTCCTTGGGAAAGCCACATTCTGAGTTTCACTTCTTGGTAAGATCCCTGAGGCAGTAAAGGAATAAGGAGAAAAAATGACCTATTAGGTAAAACCAGCAGCTTCATCAATCTGAATCTCTGGGCTCCTGTTAGGCTGTGCCCCACTGGAGCCGTGTCCCTGTCCTTTATCTCCACTCATGCAGCAATATGAGCCCATCAATTCCTACACAAAACCCCCAGAGCCTTGTCCTGCAGCCAGGGAGCAGAACACCCCTCAGCCAGGGCTTGGCCCCTCCTGCTGCCCCTGTTTGCAGGCTGGGAGGGCAGTGCCAGCCCCGAGCACTGCCCAAGGACAGCCCGTGGGATGTGGGGACACGGTCACTGGTGGGAGGGCAGTGCTGGGGAATGGCTGGGCTTGGTGGTCTTGATTCCATTGAGCCAGATTTCCCTTATCAATGTGAACATACCACCTGTAAAGCACAGAATCACAGAATCACTCAGGCTGGAAAAGCCCTCTGAGTCCATGGAGCCCAACTGCTCCTCCAGCACTGCCAAGGCCACCACTGACCATGTCCCCAAGTGTCACATCCATATGGCTTTTAAATCCCTCCAGAGATGGGGACTCCACCCTGCCCTGGGCAGCTGTGCCAGGGCTGGACAGCCCTTTCCAGGAAGGGATTTTCCCCAATATCCAACCTAAACCTTCCCTGTCACAACTTGAGGCAATTCCTTCTCATCCTGTCCCTTGCCACCTGGGAGAAGAGCAGCGTGGGAGGCATGGCAGGTCAGGTGGGACAATGCCATAAGGCTCCACCTCATCTAGAATTAAGCCAAGACTGAAATGGAAGGAAAAGGAAAGAACTTGAGGGGCCTGGCAGTGCTGGCAGCAGGAGCAGGTCTCCAGCCAGCAGCGATGTCTGGCACTGGGGAGGGTGGAGATCTGCAGAGCCACGTGTGACACACACGGGACTGTCACTAAAACAGAGCCAAAGGGGCACAAACAGCCCAAGTAAATGCAACTCTTATTTAAGCAAATGTTCAGTTAGAGCCTGGATCAGGCAATCAACTCCAATTTAAACCAACGCTTGACAAGCTTCCTGTGTATTCCAGCACTCATTATTTGGGATGGGGTTTTCAGGCCAGCCTGTTGGTATCTCCTCTCTGCTTTTATTAAGAGCAGGCCTGTGCCATAATATTATTTTTCCTACTCTCATGCCACTGACAGCACATCCATCATTCCTCATAATTGCATCTAACAAATATTGATTTTGTCTCCAAAAGAGTAAACAGAAATATTAAAGTGCTTTTGCAGAAGGCAAAAACACTCATGGAAAGCACATTTAAACAGGGTGAGGAGGATGAAGCCTGGATGGAGCATATGGCTGCAAAAAAAGCAGCACCAATTCACACTGACTTAAAAATGCAGCAAAGCAGCCGAGCTCTGTGCCAAGGAAATGCCATCAGTACAAGTGAAACCTTCAGTCCATCCAGTCTCAGACATAAGTGGCTCCAAACATTTTCCCAATCCTCCCTGAAAAGGAGGAAATAACTGAGCCTTGCCCTCAGAACACTCTTAGAGCTGGTTAAATGCATTGCTGGCTGTGTTTGCTGGGGAGCCACACAGCCCCAGGGATCAGGACACCCAGTGCTGCTCCAGGAACAACAGCCAGGACAGGGCTCTGAGCAACCTGCTCTCATGGAAGGTGTCCCTTCAGGGGATTCTGTGAGGATGTTTGGCTCTACTAAGCCTTTGCTTTAATCTGTCCATTGGAAAACCTCTGGGAAGGCACAAAGGGCATCTGTCTGTGTGTGTGAGAGCCTGAGCAGCAGGGGGAGGAGGCAGTGGTGAAGCAAACACCCCACTGGGGTGGGAGGGAGAGTTTCTGGTGCTCTGCACTGGTGTGGGATGGTCCCGTCCCTGGGACAGTGCTTGGGGAGCAGCTGTGGGAATGAGCACCTCAGCCCTTACCACACCATTTACACCCAGCCAGGGCACTGGGCACACACCTTCCATGTGGGAAAGGGAGCCCAGAATCTCCTGTAAGGACCTGGGGCTTTCCATAAAAAGAGCTGCTGTCCCAGCAGGGAACAGCAACTCCAGAATGCTCCTCAGAGCTGCCCTACAGCTCATGGCCAGGGCACACCTTAGTGCTTTTCCATTTGTTTCCACAAGCCTGCTCCATGGATCCACCCTTCCCAGCTCCTCGGGAATACTCAGGCAGGTGGCACCCCCTGTCAGAACTGGGCAGGGAGGCATCGTGCTGATTCCTTACCCTCGGCACCACAGCCCCTGTGAAACCCAGCAGGGACAAGGACTGATATTCCTGACCTCACTAAAGGTCAATGTAATTTTTAAAAGAGATGAATCCCAGAAATACTGAGGCCACCTCGATATATCTTCATTAGGGAGAAATACAAGATGGAATTACCATCTCTTATAGTCTCAGGAGCTGAATCAAAAGCAGCAGCCCGTGTTTGTTCCAGCTTTACACAACCTCCCCAGTCCCAGGAGAAAGCTCAGGTTATGCCTATATGCCTGTTCCTCTCTCTCCTGAAACTGCCACAGAGCAAAAGATTGTCCTAATGAGCCAATGGTTTATTTCTTTAAGGATTTTTTCAACAATTCTTC
The DNA here is from genome assembly GCA_035221455.1 of Xenops minutus. Classification (NCBI taxonomy): domain Eukaryota; kingdom Metazoa; phylum Chordata; class Aves; order Passeriformes; family Furnariidae; genus Xenops; species Xenops minutus. The sequence continues at coordinate 34,360,972 of JAWWEE010000159.1, forward strand.
TGACTAAATTCTCCAGGAACAGCTACTTCCAGCAACAACCCTTTGGGCAACACACTCAGATGTTTATTCAGTGGGGGATGCTCCATTTGGAGACAACTCTAAGGGAGAAAAAAGCCCAGTCTCTCAAATCAAGCCAGCAGTGAGATGGCATGGAATAAACACCAATTCCTTATGAAAATAAATCTTTCTAGAGAAACTTGATCGACTCTCTGACAGCGTTACAGAGCTGGAAGATGAAAAGAAAAATTATACATTGGAGTTGCAGTAAAATATTGGGTTTTGTGTCTTGCTGCATCTTGATTGCTAAGAAGGTTTGAACTGTTGTGTATGGAAAATATCACCACACTGGAAATGAGGAGAAGGTGAAAAAGCAAGGAATGATGGATAAGAATCAATTCCCAGCTCAAGGGCTCCCAGCCACTTGTGATGCCAACAGGGAACAGCCCCCACCACGGCCACCCTGACCCCTGCCTGCAGCAACCATGGGACATTCGTGACCTGACCACAAAATCAAACCCCTGGCAGGATCTGACCAAGAAATCAAACCCCAGTCACGATCTGACCACAAAATCAAATCCCCATTGCACAAACATTAAAGAGGCAGTGACAGCATAGCAGGAGAACACTGAAGGTTAATACACTCCGTTAATATCAACTAAATTTCAGTGCTAGAATGAGATTCTCAACATGAAGCAAATGAACATTAGTAGAAGATTAAAGGAGATATTCACCAAAAGTCATGAGACAAAACATTCCTCCTTAGCAAGCAGACCATTGAAAGAGCTGAGTGTGATCCAGCCCAGCACCTTCGCAGGGCAGGGCAGAGGGAGGGAGGAATATCCCATGTCTGAGCACAGCCTCTTCCCAGCAAGGCCAGGAGCTGCAGGCTGAGGAGCACCCATGGAAAGGCTGTCTCTGCTCTCCTGTACCCATTCCTCCACAGTGGGTGAAGAGGGAAATAAAAACTGGGACATTAAGTACCCATGTGAAAGAAATACATGCATTTCTTCATTAAAACAGCCCCCTTTTAGCCCAGCCTGACTTCTCTGTTTTGGTATGGGGTGCTGAGCCTGATAGCCACTTAGGCTGAGCCCAGCCCCACTGCCTCCACTGCCCTGCTTATTGGATCACTTGCAAAGAGTTTATTTGGACATAAAGCATAAAAACTCACTTATAAACTTTCCTGGACTATTTAATCTACTGTAACAACAGATGTGATGGATAATAAGGTTCAAAGTCAATCAAGGCCAGGTTGGACAGGGCTTGGAGCAACCTGGTGTAGTGAGAGGTGTCTCTGCCCATGGCAGGGGGTGGCACTGGGTGGGATTTAAGGTCTCTTCGAATCCAAACCATTCTTGCATTCTAGGATTTTATGACCTGGAGGTAACTCACGAGCCCTGAGCTATGACACAGCACAGCTGCAGGCTCTGTGTTGGGTTTCATGTCCCAAATACCCCGAGCACGCCTGGCTCAGCTCAGAGGCAGCTCTACCCTTGCTGCAAGCTCTGCTGCTGTTATTCTTCAAGTACAGATCCTTCCAGAAAACTCCTCAATTAGAACTGATGTTCCTCCCCATGTAGCTCCTACCCCATTAAGAAAACACTGACATAACCCACCTCTCTGAGATCTGTGAGCTCACCACCAGTGCTGTGGAATGCTTTGTGACCTGCAGTGATCTGGAAGGGCTCAAGTGGTAAATCCAGGGTTAAAACTGCATGTGCAGCAGCCAAAACACTGATTTTCATGTGTTTCTGTGCTGAAACAAATCAGGAGTGAATTTATGCATTTTTCGGTTTAGAGCAGAGGGTACAAAATCCTCCCAAGTTCATTTCATCGTCCAGCACTTCTGCTTTATCACACCCAACCTCTCTCTGATTTGATCTCTTTCCTCTGATTTGTCTTTTGCATTTCCTCTCCTGTTTCACTCCTAATTCTTTCTTAATTCCTCCTATAAATAATGACTGAAGAACCAGTAGGAAATGTCCACAGTGGCACAAAGTCAGGTTCTTATCTGCTCTTACAGTGGCGGATGAGAACAGTTTCCAGCTATAATATGTTATATTGAAAGGAAAAAAGCTGCTTTAAAAATCTATATTAAAGCTTTTATCCAATTAATATTTCATTACAGCTGCCTGGGAAGACTCGTCACTCCTCAGTCATTTCATTCTAAACAGCTAAAACCTGTCCGTGGAGTTTAAATCTTTATTTTTTGATAAGAAAATTTTTGTAAGTTACTAATTAAAAAAATAATTTAGGGAAATGGTTTTTTCTTTGATTGGTTTCTCCTGATCACTGCTTTTTGCAGTGCTACGAACAAACATTAAACCCACCCTGGCAGCAGCTCTGGCCAGGGCTGAGCATTTGATGTGCCCCAGACCCTCAGGCTGTCGCCAGATTGGGAATAGTCTTGTTCTTTTATTAAAAAGCTGGCAGAGAGGTGCTTGGTGAGGAGCCCCTGGGCTCGGGGGCTGCGGGATGCAGGATGTGCGTGCCCATCGGTGCCCTGCAGGGCTGGTACCCTGCCCGGAGCCAGCGCTGCCCACCAGGGCATCACAGAGAGCCCTCTCCTGGGTGGAATGCTGAGGTCCCAGGAGACTTTGGGGTCGGGCTCTTCCCCAGGCAACAAGCCCTAGGACAAGGGCAAATGGCCTCAAGCTGCACCAGGGGAGATTCAGGATGGATATTGGGAACATTTTCTTCACTGAGGGGCTAAACATTGGCAGGGGCTGCCCAGGGAGGGTTGGAGTGCCCAGCCCTGGAGGTGCCCAAGGCAGGACTGGCCGTGGCACTCAGAGCTCTGGGCTGGGGGACAAGGTGGGCATTGGGCACAGGGTGGGCTGGCAGGGCTTTCCCAGCATCTGATTCTGGGAATCTGTGATGGAAAGAGGAAGCTGGCGAATTTGGGAGAGGGAATACAGTCACAGAACATCCCAAGTTGGAAAGTACACATAAGAATCATTAAGTCCAGCTCCCCCTCCCTGCAGGACTACCTAAAGCTAATCCACATGACTAAGAGCATCGCACAGATGCTCCCTGAGCCCTGGACATGGGCGTGGAGCTGCTTGTAGATCTTTCCACAGCTGGATCTGTGACTTACATTTGTCTCACGGATGGATTTTCCCAGGAACAGCTCTCCATGTGCTGTGCCAGGAAGCTCTACAACCCCTCGGGGCTCACAAGACAAATACACTGGGATGAGCTGTTGAGAGCACATTGATTCATGTGGTCGATGCTGAGTGTTGAAGGGTCAATCACAGCACAGGGCTGTCTCTGGGAAGAATCCACCCAATGCTAAACTCATCATTCAGCTCAGTGTCTCCAGGAGCAACAAGTCCTCTATCTCTGCAGATCAGACACTTCCCATTCAGTACTTAATTAGGGGAGCGAGAACCCAATTTACTCCAGCCAGCTTGGAAGAAAAATGCTAGACTGATGCAGTTTAAGCAAGATTAACATGCAGGTACCTGCAGCTTCCTACAAAGGGTTACAGAGCCAAGGGGTTCCCCAGTAACAGGATCCAAGAGAACAACTCAGTGATCACCCTCTGCTACTTATCCTGTCCTTGGGCAACTCACCTGAACATCCCCTGTGCCTCTCCAGGGCTGTGCACCCCAACCCATCTCACCTGCAGGAAGGGGAATTGGGAAAAGAATCATTGAATCCCTGGATGGTTTGGGCTGGAAGGAACCTTAAACACTATCCAGCTCCACTCCCCTGCCACTGGCAGGGACACCTTCCACTATTGCAGGTTGCTCCGAGTCCCATTCCAACCCATAGCAGGGGGTGGAATGAGATGATCTTTAAAGTCCTTTCCAACCCAAACCAGCCTGGGAGGGCAAGGGGATGCAGAGGGGCCAAGCCCAGGCAGTGACACCAGGAGTCAGACAGACCTGATGCCATTCCCTGCTCCACAAAGGGTCCACCTGGACCTTGGTTGTCCCTCCCACAGCACCAGCCAGAAGCTTTCTTTCCATGCTCTGAGCCAGGAGATAAAAACAAAGAGGACTTGAGGCAGAGATGGCAGAGAGAGACAATGTCATCAATGTCACAACTTACGGCTTTAATTCCACACCTCCTTTGGGAAGGGATCTGCTGTGAACTGCAGCTTCTCATCGTGGAGTTCCAGTGTGTCATGGGATATCTTCACTTTAACATCTTCTTAAGAGAAGATATCTTCACAGTTCAAAAATGCTGCAAATCAGAGCGCAAAGATGACTTCCAGCAGAGACTGGGGCGATCCAGGCTCCATCATCTGGAAGCTGCAGCTGGCACTGGTTTGTGCCCACAGAACACAGGGCACTGCAGGGATGAGCCCTCACTTGGCACACACTGAAACAGGGACACGGGAGAAGGGTCAGGGAGGGAAAAAGGAATATGAATGGATATCCTAGGGAATTCCTGTTTTCAACTAGCCATGCTGCCTGTCTTCTCTGCCATCCTGTGGTTATTACCCCATCCCTGATTTTCTGAATTAGCAGGCATCAATTATGCATTCACTCTTACAGGGTATCAAAACGAATCCTTAACCTTTACCTCGTGATGGAGCAATCCCATGTGGAACACTCCTCCTCTATCAGTATTCTACCCACAGACTCGGAGTGTGAGAGTGCTTGGAAATGGGTTCAGACACATTTCCCTGTGTTTTACACCTTTTTCGCTTTAAAGAAAGATGAAAAAATGTGACCCAGAGAATCCTACCCGTTAGGATAAATCTCCATAATTTTGTAGTCATTAAAAAAAAAAAAAAATCCTCCTTGTTCCCATTTTCATTCATGTGTAGAAGCTGTTTCTGAGAGACCCCGAAAGTCGGAGCAGTCTCTGTTGAGAAGCGGGTGTGAGCCTGGTGTAAGAAGGGACAATGGTGCCACCAAGTGGGGATGTGCTGCAGGAGGAAAAACCGAGATTTCTTCAATTCCCAGCCCTGATGGGAAGTCACAGAAAACCCAAAACAGCCACTTCAGTGAAGGCCATTACATCGCCTTTTCCCGCAGACCTGGAGGTTCGGTATCTGTTATTTATCATTTCAAGCACCACAATTTTTAATAAAAAAAATTTAGCAAAATTTGGAAAGTGTTTGAACAGTCCTTCCCATTCCAGACGTTTTCTCTCTCCACACACAGAGAAGCTGTGGCTGCCCCTGGATCCCTGGAAGTGTCCCAGGCCAGGTTGGACAGGGCTTGGAGCAGCCTGGGCTGG
>JAWWEE010000159.1:34381645-34393844 GCA_035221455.1 Xenops minutus
CTGGTGGAAGGTGTCCCTGCCCATGGCAGGGGTGGCACTGGGTGGGCTTTGGGGTCCCTTCCAACCCAAACCATTCCATGGGAATATTTCAGAAGCTGTTTTGTCCTGAGCAAGTTGGGTTCCAGCTGGAGAAAGCAGGCTCAGCATTTCAGACAGGTCACATTATTCCCATGGTTTCATGCAACTCATGGGCCAAGAGTTTGTCTTCACCCCAAGTTTCACGGCACCCTATTACTTAAAAATGTGCTCAGCCAGTAGCTAATATGTACTTAGTAAGTGTTCTTTTGAATTCTAGTTGTATCAGACAACAGAAACCCCTGGGTGTTGTGGCACTGGAAAGTAAATTCCACTGTCTTACTGTACAATAACACGTCAGTAACTGTGGGAAGGAGTAAGACAAAGTGTTTTTTTTCTGAGAAATGCAACAGGAGGGAACTTTGGGAAGTTTCTGTCCCAGATTTACAAGTTAATAGCTGTGCTTCAAAAAAAATACTTCAGGTGATCTTCAGAATTTGTAAAAGTGGTCATGTAAGTGATGTCAGTTTTCTTTGAGGCACAGAATGTGTCCTGACAGCTCATGTACAGTGAATTTTCACCAGTGATCTTTACCATGGGATCACAGTTTGGATTTTGTGGTTTTTCTGGCATGTGCACGTGATGGGTTAAGGGAATTGCAAGGGCAAGAGGGGACCTGTGGATTTAAGTACAGAAAAGTTCAGCATTCTGGGAGGTGTGGCAGTGATACCTGTCACTTTTGTAAAGGGAAGAAGGAGTTTATGGCCCAGGTGGAGACCTTGAAGGTGGTCAGAAGTGGTTCAGAAATGCCTTGTTTGGCTGCTGACTCTGACACACAAAAAAGTTAGGCCCTTGTCAGAAAACTATAGAGTTGGAGGTTTATGGGAATTAAGGGGAAAAAATCCTCAACACTAGTGAAAGATGGGAAGTGGGACATTAAAGAACAGCTTAATAGGTACTTTAAGACTAAGCAACCACTAGGCTACAAGAGAAGTTCAATTACTTGACTTTAAACTGACAGAGAGTATGTTTAGATGGAATATTGGGAAGAAATTCTTCCCTGTGAGGGTGGGCAGGCCCTGGCACAGAGTGCTCAGAGAAGCTGTGGCTGTCCCTGGATCCCTGGGAGTGTCCAAGGCCAGTTTGGATGGGGCTTGGAGCAACCTGGGCTGGTGGGAGGTGTCCCTGCCCATGGTCTTATGGTGTCTTCCAACCTAAACCAGTCTGTGATTCCATAATTATATTTTGATGAAAATGTGGAGCTTCAGAACCACAGCTGATGAGCAATAAACACTTGGCAGCAGGCTGAGGGGCCTGTGCACCCGGGAAATCTTGGATACAGTTCTCACGTGCACCCTCATTCCTGGGCCATCTGTGGAGTGTTTTAACATCTGAGACAAAGCTTAATCAAAAATGACAAATAGTTTTTTTGTAAAGGACAGGGAGGTGTGAAAGCTGCAAGTAGAAGGAAAATTTGATTCTCCCATCACCTTTTTGAACTCCTACTAGAAGTACAATGAGCAGCATGACAATGAGCTACTTGGGAAAAACTAACAATAGCATGAATTAATTAAATATACTTCCAGTAAGAGAAAGCTTACTGGAATTAGTATTCCAGAGGTTAAAAAATAGTACTGAGGCAATAGATGTGCACAGAGAATACTGGATTATGTCATGACTATTAGAAACAAGCTCCCTAATTTCTCATGGCTTGTAAGGAAGGCACATCAAGCTCTGCAGGCAGGAAGGGAACACTTACATCTGTCTCACTGAGCTCTGGCTTTACTGCCCCTTTTGCTTGCTGTGCTGCCTTTGTGCTTCCTCGCTTTCTTTGCACTAACACATCCAGGCACCTCTGTGCACTCCAAACTCATTGGAGACAGTATTTGAAGACATAATTTAAAGGACTTTCAGTGTCGAGTCACAGTCTGGTTCCAGTGACAAGAAAACACAAACTTAACTAATTGAGGGAAGAGCACTAGTGGTCTTTTCCGAGATGGAACTCTGAGGTAATGCTACATCCCCCTACAAAGGAGGGTTTGGTGTGGGGTGTGCTGGGCAGGCTCTGGAGCAGGCCTTGGGAACAGTTTGGCACCTTGTGTGCTGCTTTTCCCCCGTGTGTTCCAGCACTCAGAGCAGAATGGCCTGTGCACTGCCTAGAGGAGCCAAGTGGCTCTGCTCCAGACATCCAGGACACACAGGAGCTGGCAGGATATCCCAGAGAACTCCAAACAAGCCATTTGGAGTTTGCCACAGCCTGTCAGCAGCAGCAGCTCTGACCTCAGCCAGCTTCTGCTTCCAGGCAGGCGGCTGTGCTGCTGAGGTGCAGCCGGGGTGCCCTGCTCCTGCTCCTGCCCATGTGAGACCTCAGGTCTGTTCAGTGACTTCAGTTAGTCCCAAAAGCAGTGTTATTTTGGACTCAGTTAAACCCTACTGGGTTCTTCAAGGCAATTCAAGCCATGTTGCAAGTGGATTGCCTGTTAGGGCATGAAACATTGTTAGACCTTATTGGATATTTTAGGTTGGCAGAGTTTCCAGCAGTGTAAGTTGGGAGAAGTTTGATCTGAGCAAAACTATACCCCCTTGGGTTTATTCTAAAATCTTAAGAGTTTATATACTCTTAAGAGTATGTAAAGTGACATATTCTGAAAAACAGGTGATTTTGAGTAACTTCTATGTTCATGTAGATTGTTGGTTGGTTACTGGTAGCTGTAAAGTTCAGTTCACGTTTCAGTACAATTCTCATTTCTCTGAACTGTTAAAAATAAGTATTTTAGGACATGTTTTAGGAGCAATAGCAGCAATACCAGTCTGAGTCCATCCCCACTGCAGGGTAGCATCACTCTGTCCCACTGACTGTCCTGGCAGCCACAGTGTGGAAAACCCTCACCACCTGAAAGTAAGTCAGTGACAAGTACAGGAGGGAGGGAGCAGATCCTTGCAATTTTTGACTGCCCCCATTTGTCACCTGTGGTCCCTCAGAAGGGTCTGTTGTCACTGCCTGTTCTACTCTTCCTTGTGTCATGTCACACAGCTCAGAGACATCCCAGTGTCTCCACCGACCCCTTCTGCATGCTCTGCTTCGTTCTCGTCCACTGCAGGAGAGCGTCTCCCACAGCTTTGTCCACAGGATAATTCCAGTGCTGTAGGATAACAAGGCGGTGGGTGAAAGGTGTGTCACCTTGGAGCTTGCTTTCAGGCACAGAAATACTCTCGGTGCTTCGTGCCCACTGGCAGTGTCCCTCACAGCCAGTGCCAGCCATCTGCCTTCCAATCCAGCCATTTCCTCCCAAAGCATGAGCCTTTCCGGAGAGTTCCCTCGGCCTTGGAGCAGCCTGTGCTCTGGATCTCTAGGACAGATCATGGAAAAGGGGCTCTATCAAATCTCCTTTTCAAGAGGTGGGACAGGACCCAGATCTGCAGATGTGCACTGTTTGTGTGCTGAACATGAAGTGGTGCATTGTCTGTTACATACTTGGAAAATTCTAAGTTAAAATCCCCTGGAAGTTGGAGCAGCCTCCTTTTTAGATGATGTTAGAGAGTCGTGAGTGGTTCTTTGCTCAGTTAGTGAGGAGAGGGCTCTTGGCAAAAGGCTTTCAACAGCTCAGAAGGATGAGAGAGGAGCTGCTGCTCCTCGTGTCTCATGTTAGTCCTGAGCACGAGCTGCAGCTGCAAATTCCTTCTCTCCTGGGTGAGCCGTGCAGTAACTCCATGTTTTCAGGTTTGGATTTTAGCTGGAGCAGCAATGCATAGCCAGCTTAGAGAGGAAAACTTCACAGGAGCTAATTTTAGGCCCCTAATGTAGCTGGTTTCGATGTCTTTGCATTCTCCATTACCTCAAACAGAGCCCAGGTGCTGATACCAGTATTAGAAATCCCAGAAGGAATTCTGTGGGCATTCAGTTAGTTTGCAGGTATGAGCTTGCTGTCCTCTCCAAATCCTAATAAGCTGGTCTCTGCCATCCTGGCCCCCTTTATCCCCAGCAGAGCCAGCCCAGGGGGCTCTGGAGGTTCTAAACTTGCCAGGATTCTGCCAGGGATTGTTGTAGGGAGAGTCAGACTCACAGGAATGGTGAATGGCTCAGAGCACTCACACTTGTCTTGACCACATCACTCAGGGCTCCAGCACTGTCTTGAGCCAGGGAATGGGCTCTACCACATTCCTATGGAAATGGGTATTTGTAGCCTTCTGATGCGTCCAGAGGGTTTTTCCAACCCATGGAAGCCCTCAGTGCTCTTTAATTTGGGGATGCTACAGAGACACAAAGTAGTTGCCAGTAATCCTTTAATACACCACCTTTGAAACCAGCTCAGAGTTTCTCCTCTGGATGCAGAGTGCAACCAAGGTGGAACTCATTTCCAGAAGTGAGGCTAAACATGAATTTTTCATGTCTGGAAAGAAATATTGCCAGCCTAATATCTTACTGTAAAGCCACAGGCCTTGCTGCTCTCCATAGGTACAGGGGGAGGATTTCCATGGATACTTCCAGAGCACAGTCCCAGCCCCACAGGAACAGCTGGAGGGAAACTTGGACAAACCTCCCCAAGGTGTCTGTACCTGAGAACAGCCTTGGGAAGCTGTCTGTGAGCAAATATCACAATGTTTGGGTTTGCTCACCCTTACCCTTTCATGCATTTCACTGGAGTTATTTTGTTGGCGTGGAAAAAAAAGCTGAAAATAAGGCAGGGAAATAACACTGGTGCTTGTAAATGTAAAAAAAGAAGTTACAACATGTAATAAAAACCTTTAAAGATCCCAAAGTTAAAATGATGATGAAGAACCTGCAGAGGTTTGCTTTGTTCTTTCCTAAGTTCTAAGCTGCCTTGGAAGTAAAGAGCAGGTGTAGGTGGTTGAAGTGTCGAGCAGAACAGAGTGATGGTTTGGAATTCATTCTGGGCTTTTCTTCTAGTCTTGTATTTTTAGTTTTTTTTATTTTACATGCTTTGAAGTGGTAGAGTGCTGGGGGCAGTGGGGGGAATGACTTGGGGACTGATCTGCTTCAATTAAACACAGAGGGGAAAACTGATTTTAATTAATACTTTTTTAATAGCACTGTACCTATATATAAAAGGTGATTCCTCATGTTCCAAATTTTTTAACTTAGAGAAACTTCCTTCAAATATTTTCTATTTTTCTTATGCTGTTCTCCCCCACTCCCCTGTTCCCTAGAGCATGTTGGTGACAGGCTGTTTCAGTGTGTGTTGTTTACCTCAACAGTTCATTTCTATTTCCTTCAGTTTCCTGCTTTTCTATAGTGTCTCCTGAAATCCCTGTGTATAGTTGGTAATAACTGGTAATTGAGTGATAATTTCCTTTTAAGAAAGGTGACCATAAAACTAGACATGTCCAGAAGCAGGTAGGTAATGCAATATTGAAGGCTGGGATAAATTTGTAGAAAGATAAGATTTACTCCTTCATTTATTTGTTCTAAATAATTTTTTAATCCAAGAAGGTAAATCATGACACACTAGGAAAAACTTTTAAGGTCATCTGTTAATAAAAGATGAAAAATTAATTATATAGAGAGAATACTAGTTAGGGTTTCTAATCACCTTCCTCGTGAGAGTGGGCCATTACTGAAAGGAATTTCGAAGATAGCACATCAAAATCAATCCAGGAGAGGGGTTTTCAGCGAGTCTCCAATTGCACACTCTGGAACTAATTGATGTCATACACTTCAAACCTCAGAGCTCTGATATCTGCATCATAAATGCAGTATTTGATGTGAGCAGGCCTAGCAGGAGCAGTGTTTGCTGAGTGCTTTGTTGGGTTTGTTACCATCTGCCCCAGCCCCGGGACAGACATTTCCAGCTCCTTATCTCCTGCCCCTTGGCTGGGGGTTGTTTAATGGCAATTAGTTCTTTATTGCCACCTCCTGACTGGAATTGTGGCTGCAGTGGGATGAACACTGGGTACTCTCAAGGCCCAGTCCAAGAGCACTGCAGGGGGTTGGAGCTGGGGGTTCTGAGGGCTTTTCCTTTGCTCTCCTGCTTTCTTGTATCCTTCCTGATCTTCTGCATGGAGCTGGTTCAGGAAGCTCCACTGGAAGGATTTCCCTTCTATTTCCCTGTTTTGAGCTGCCCGTTCCAGACTCTGAACTAACTCCATGAGCACCCAGCTCAGGTGTGCCTCAGCCTCATGTGGATCAGTGCAAGGGAACAGCACACATGAACCACTTAGGAGAGGATTCCCGTTTTGGGGAGCTTGGAGCAGGCATGTCTCCATGGTTATGGCAGTGGTACTGTCCACAGCAGAACACACAGGTGGGCTTCCTAAATCAGCATACCCATGGTGACTGAAGGGCCCCAGAGCTTACACTGAAATATGCATAAGTGTTTTAGCCTGTCAATAACATCATGTTAAGCTTTGGAATGTGGCTTAATTTAGGGATGTAAATGAAGAATTGTGTCATTGCATTAATATAAGTTGTAGTTTGTTTTGTGTTCAAGTCTTGAAACACCCTGATTTGCTTTCCACATTACAGTGCTGTTCTATTTCTGTTCTCTTTACAGCTGATATAATTTCAACAGTTGAATTTAATTACTCTGGTGATCTTCTTGCAACAGGAGACAAAGGTGGCAGAGTGGTTATATTTCAAAGGGAACAAGAGGTCAGTGACTCGAAAAACAAAAGTGCTGTTACTACACTGTTCTTGAGTTGCACAGTCTCACTTCACCTGTTCATGCCCTGAAGTTTAAATGCTTTAAGTGGAGAGTTTTCTCAGAAAACCCCAAGTTAGCCAGGTTTCCAAATGTGTGCCCTATGCTGCACTCAATTGGCTTGTTTGGTGAGGGTTCCCCTCCCTCCCTCCAAAAAAAAAAAAGTCCCAAAAATCCAGATGAGTTCTTTGTATGTACCTGGTGTGCTCAGTGTCACTTTGCAGAATTGCCTGTGGACTTTTCCTGAACCTTCCACTGGATCGGGCTGAGCTAAGTCACAATGCTTTGGAGAGAATGTAAGAAGAGTTTATAAAATAAGCTGCAAGGACAACGGGATAAGGTGGTTAAAAACTGGTTTAGGGTCCTATGACTCAAAACCAGTGGGAACAGCCACTTCTCCAGAAACACGTGAGCGTTTCCAGTTGGGAGGGTGGGAGGCTTGTCCTTCCTGCTGTTCACAGCTCCTCAGCTGGTCCCTGCATGGAGCTGAGCTGTGTGACAGTGCTGGAATGTTCCTGTGCTTCATCCTGCAGCCACATCCCTGAGCTCAGATACCCAGAGAAACAGTGGGGGTTGGAAACGTGCTGAAAAATGGTTGTTGTGTCTGGGATTGTGCTCTTTAAAAAACAGTCAGTGTTCCATGTGGCATGCACCAAAGAGCATGGTTATCCTGACCTTTGAAGAATTGATGAGAGTTTGAGCCTTTTGTTTTGAGCCTTCTTCTGGACCAGAAATAACAAAATGGATTGTGGGATGTTATTCAGGTTGTTTGTGCATGTATATTACACATCTTCAGGTACAGTGGGTTTTCCCTGCAGAATCCCTCTGCTTTCCTTGTGTGGCTCAGATGATGGTCATTTAATGGACACTTGGCCAGTATTCTGCCTTTCATGCTCACTGTGGTGCTGTTCATAATCCCTTTTGCCAGAAGAGCTGTACTGGTTGTGCTGGGAGGGCTCTGGAGGCAGTGAAATGAAAACTGTGCTGAAATGTTACCCGGCTGCACCCAGACAGCTCCGGGCTCATTCATCATTTACTCTGGGTACAGACTTAACTAAGGCCCAGGGAGAAGGTCAGAGGTGCCCCCTGCTCGGGAGTGGTGGTGAGTGGAGTGGGACTGCTGTGGGGTGACTCTCAGCTGCCAGAGCTCCTGGTTCCATAAAGCAAAACCCACCTGGCACGTCACTTCCTCAGAGGGTGGGGAAAACCAAACCCCAGGTCACACAGGAATATTCAGCTGTCTCCTTAGGAGCACATGGAAAGGGGGAGAGTTGAGCCTGAGGGACATTTCTCTTGTCATGTGCAAAACTGCAGGAAAAATCCAATGTAAGTGTATAAACCTTAAATCTAACAACAATATTTTTACCCAGTGTAGATTTAAGACTAGGTTAACCAGGTTAGTGACAGCTTGGGGTGGTTATACAAGTCCCCAGACACTTGGATTTGGGAAGGCACTCTGGAATGCCGTGCATCATGCCCTGGGCTCCAATTACATGGTTTCACTTGCACACAGCCAGTTACTCCAACCTGATGTGTGAGCAGGGAGGGAAAGCACCAGTGCTTTCTGGTAGGCAGCTCACTCCAGGGGCAGGGAGCTGCTGGATGGGGTCAGTGGAAAGGATCCTGTCCAAAATTCTTACAAGTTAAATGACCTCTAGGAGGTGAATGATGTAAATTCTCAGAATTAACTGAAATTCCACGCTGAGGAAGTGTGGTAGCTCCATTCTTGTGAGACATTATAGGGGAAAACTCTCCACCAGTGGGGCTGTTCTCCAACGTGAACCACTAGCAAGCAGTAACTGACTTGAAAAGCCTGATGATGAGTTGCCTCAAATCTGTTGGACACTTGGACCTTTGCTCTCTCTTCCTTGCTGCACATCCACAGACAAGGATAACAAAGCCTGAAGGGTGCACAGACATTTACAGATAAAGCTGCATTTTGAAAGAGGAGGGCTGTGTGCACTGTAGTGATGCTAAACTGGTACAGTATCACAGAGTGAGAGTGTAAAATCCATGATCTGTGTGAAAGTGGACTTTCTGGTGGACAATTTCTGGTCCCTGATGTGTGTGGACGATGCCTGAAGCAGCCAGTGACAATCAGCCTCAAGGAGTGCTCTGTTTTCTTGCAGAATAAAAGCCGTCCTTTCTCTCGGGGAGAATATAATGTTTACAGTACCTTCCAGAGTCACGAGCCTGAGTTTGACTACTTGAAAAGTCTAGAAATTGAGGAAAAAATTAATAAAATTAGGTGGTTACCACAACAGAATGCTGCTCACTTCCTGCTGTCTACAAATGGTAAGGACCCTTTTTCTTTTTTTGCACGAAGGACTTTGTCATTGGAGTATTGTCTCACCTGTGACCCACTTGGGGTTTTTCTGAAGTGTTTTAATGTCTTTATGTGCAAAATATGGTGTGATTGTAATGTTGGGTGTGAGGTCTGTGTGAGTATCGGGTCCATTTTGTTTTGGTGCATCATGCAGCATCTGTAAATGGAAATGTAGAACTGGGGACATGGGTTAGTGCTGGGGGAACAGTTGGACTCCATGATCTTAAAGGTCTTTTCCAACCTAAACTACAATGTGGAAAAACTGTCTCTTATTGTCAGAGGCATATGCTTGTTCCTAAGAGTTTGGATGACTTTTTGGCCTGTATTTAAATTACTTCATGAGGTCATGATGAAATTTTAAAAGCAGGAGCAGCTTCCTTCTGCCAGACTTTGAAATTAAAACAATTTACTTTGATATAAGCCGTAGTAAACTTAAACCATTCTTTAAACTTTGTCATCTTACATGCTTCAAGGCTCTGCAGGAGTTTGGGGAGGAGAGATTTGGTTCCAGTTAGCCAAGGATCTCACTCACGGGTGTGCTCACTGCCTGCACTTGGAATATTTCCCTTAGACCTGGGAAGTACATTCCTTTGGAACCCTAAATAATGGGGCAGGTCCTGTTCTCTGCCTGTGGCTGGCTCTGAGCAGGCACCTGGGACAAACTTGGTTTTCTTTAGGACAGTTAGTGTGAGGAATCCATGGATTTGTTGGGTTTTGTCCCTAGCACTGGTCTGTTAATATACTTTAGATAATCTTACAGAGCTTAGTGGGGAATTTGGATAATTGGTGTGTGAAACCACCCTGTGAAGGATCCTTTGGGTGAGTGGGAGGCACAGGCAGAACTTTTGATTTTATTCAAGCTGTACATCCCATTGGGGATAAAGAACTGCATCAGGGTAAAGAACTCTGTCAGGGTTCTTTCTGCTGCAAGCAGTGGAAACCCAGACAGTCAATAATGTCCACTCTGCTCACTCCCTATTTAGGGATTTTATTTTGAATTGAACTCATTCTCAAGCATGTGAATTTTTGGTTTTAGATAAAACTATTAAATTATGGAAAATAAGTGAAAGGGATAAAAGAGCCGAAGGTTATAATTTAAAAGATGAAGATGGAAGACTTAGGGATCCTGTCAGAATCAAAGAACTACGGGTACGTCTCTGACTTTACATATCTTTTTGCATGTACTTCTCTACCTTTGTGCTCCCAAATGTGCAGGTTGAAAATGATGTCTGGGTCAGGATTGTTGAAAACTTCAGAAAAAAATGGAGAGACTTCATTTGTTTATATATAAAAACTATTAAATAAGGTTCCTCTGGAAAGCTTGAGGGAAACTTTAATGATTATAATATTGTAGTTCTAGGAGAACTCAAAAGTTGGAACAGGGTGCTGGATATTCCATGATTGGGTAGGTGTGTCTGTTAGAAGCAGAGTAGGAGTATTTGGATAACCTAAAGAGCACTGGAATAGTCTTGGACATTGTGCTGTAGTGGTCAGGGCTCCAGACTTGGGATCCCTCAGAGCAGGAGCTCAGGAAATGAAATGTGGGGCTGGGGTTTTTTATTGCTGTTGCCATAAATAGAACAGAACTGAACTGAAGCTCTCGCTGCCCTCAGAGCCAGGGCCACCCCTGCCCTTGTAGTCACTCTTTGGAACTTGCTGCTTCTCTGGGACAGGAGGGATGGGCTGAGCTGCAGCCGTGGCCAGGCACTGCAGCTTGGGGGAAGGGATGGTGGAGTGAGCCAAGTCTGAGCAACAGCTAGGAGAAGGAAAAGCCTCACCTAGAGCTACCTCCAGGTGATAAACGCTTGGGAGTTAGAGAGCCAGAGCATACCTTGGCCTTGGGGGCTTTGATGGCGTGTTCTGTTACAGAAACACAGCCCCCATATTTTATGAAGAAGGGGACGTGAAGGAGAAGCAGCACTTTGCACAGAGACCATGACATTTTCAAGTACCATTCATAGTTTTTTCCCAGTAGTGCCCCTATGATGTCACAGCCAGGCTGGGAGCGCTCATGTGGTGAGATAGGACACGGCCTGATAAAAAGTAATGGATTAATTGTAATCATTAGTTGGATGTAAACAGCCTGAGAGATACAAAGCCAGGGAAAGCAATGAGGGAGATCTGGGATGGATTTGTTCCTTGCTCCAGGAAGACAAAGTTGTCCTGGGCACTGTCAGACCTGGTCCTTAGCTGCATGATGCCTGTTGGTGCTGTGCTGGGACAGCCCAGGCCACCTTTCCCTGCTCAGGGCTGGGCACTGAGGAGAAGCTCGAGGGCAGCTTAGGCCTGGCCCAGCCAGACCCTGGCACCTTGAGCTCAGCTGGCTGTGGCAGCAGGACACCCCCATGTCCCTGAATTCATGCTGACTGTCCATGAGCAAATTGGGGATTTCTGTGGGAAAGGTTGCTGCCAATTTCCGGAGCACCTTTCTGAGATCTGCGGGCATTTCTCAGGGCTTGTTTTCTCTGACCTTCAGTTGTTGTTACAAACAAACCCCTTGTCCTGTGGGTGAGGCACAAAGGGCTGGGTTTGACAGGTGACTGATGCAGAAGGCAGTGCCTGAAGTTTTCTGTTGGCAGTATCCAAAGTCAGCATCCATACGCTCTTTCATTATTTTTCTTGCTCAGTGGATTTCAAAAGTGTTTAGTCACTAAATCAATACAGAAATCTGTGGTGTGCGATTAACTAATTGCCATCAATTAATTAAACACACCTGTGGGGTTCCTAGGGCTCAGTATTGGGGCCAGTTGTGTTTCAGATCTTTATTGATGAGCTGAACAGAGGACACCACGTGGGGTGGGATATTGATCTGCTGGAGGGCAGGAAGGCTCTGCAGGGGGATCTGGACAGGCTGGATCCATGGGATTGATGGGCTGAGGCCAGCGGGGTGAGGGACAACAAGGCCCAGTGCCATGTCATGTCCCTGGGACACCACAATGCCATGAATGCTCCAGGCTGGGGCACAGGGGCTGGAAGGCTGGGAAAGGCCCTGCAGTGCTGGTGACAGTGGCTGGACATGAGCCCAGGTGTGCCCAGGTGGGCAGGAGGCAGATGGCCCTGGGGGCAGTTCTGGGATCCTCAGGCAGGAGAGACCCTGAGGGGCTGGAACGTGTCCAGGGAAGGGGCTGGAGCAGCTGAGGGAGCTGGGGGGGCTCAGCCTGGAGAAAAGGAGGCTCAGGGGGGACCTTCTGGCTCTGCA
>JAWWEE010000159.1:34393944-34406080 GCA_035221455.1 Xenops minutus
GGGGGGGCTCAGCCTGGAGAAAAGGAGGCTCAGGGGGGACCTTCTGGCTCTGCAAGTCCCTGCCAGGAGGGGGGAACTGGGAGGGGTCGGGCTCTGCTCCAGGGAACAGGGACAGGAGCAGAGGGAACAGCCTCAGGCTGGGACAGGGCAGGGGCAGGTGGGATATTGGGAAATCCCTTCCTGGAAAGGGCTGTCCAGCCCTGGCACAGCTGCCCAGGACAGGGGTGCAGTCCCAGTCCCTGGAGGGATTTCAAAGCCCTGTGGATGTGGCACTTGGGGACATGGTCAGTGGTGGCCTTGGCAGTGCTGGGGGAATGGACTCAAAGGGCTTCTTTAACCTGACAGATTCTGTGACTCTCATTTATCTCCTGAGACTGAGGAGTTCTCTGCCCAGAGTGAGTGCCGTTTGTCCCGTGCAGGTGCCAACCCTGAAGCCCATGGACCTGATGGTGGAGGCGAGCCCGCGCAGGATATTCGCGAACGCGCACACGTACCACATCAACTCCATCTCGGTCAACAGCGACTACGCCACGTACCTGTCTGCAGACGACCTCCGCATCAACCTCTGGCACTTAGAAATCACAAACAGGAGTTTCAGTATCCTTTGGAGTCTGCTGGGCACACCTGGTGCAGCTCAGCCGGGTGTGTGTGAGAAGCGCTGTAATGGCACTAATTAGAGTGGGTGTTTGATTTCAGGGGTTCAAACAGAGCATTTTAAAGTGTGGAGGTGTAAGGCAGTGACAGCAGGCCTTGGGATGCTCAGTCATTCTGAGGGCAACCATGCTTCCAATGGAAAACCATCAGTAAAACACCATAGACTGTTGTCTAAGGAGAAATTGAGGAGGAACTGTGGGAGTATCCTTAATTTGATGAGGTGAACTTAAATAAGAGTTGCAAGATTTGAAAAGTAGATCCTTTGTTACTGTGTTACTTCTTTCCAAAGCTTAAGGTTTCTTAACAAAGTGACACTTCTCTTAAAGAAACTAAATATCAGTATTTTTTTCACGTCACATGATCTCATCTGCAGAAAGAATTTTCAGATCATTTTGCAAACCTGAGTATCCAAAACTAACAGGGTGTTTAACATAGACAAATCTGCAGTAAAACAGAAGTTGCAGAAGTAATGACGCCTGAATAGGTCAAGTTTTCTAAAGTTTTAGGTAAATAGGTGAGGCATGTTTGTGTTCAATAGGAAGCATTAAGAAGGAGGCTTGAGAGGACTTGTTGGACTTTGATGATCCTTGTGGGATATTCTGTGATTCCAGGAGTCTAAAGTTGTCCAGCATTTGTAGATTCCAGGTGGAGAAAGATGGAGAGGGACTTTTTACAGGAGTGTGTAGTGACAGACCAAAGGGGAATGGCTTCCCAGTGCCAGAGGGCAGGAAGAGACGGGATATTGGGAAGAGATTCCTCCCTGTGAGGGTAGGCAGGCCCTGGCACAGCTTACCCAGAGAAGCTATGGGAGCCCCCTCCATGGAAGTGTCCAAGGCCAGATTGGACAGGGCTTGGAGTAATGTGGTCCCCCTTCAACCCAGACAATTCTGGGATTCTGTGGTTTGTCAAATCCTGACTTCTCCAGGCTCCACGTTACTTAGTGTGCCTTGCCCCTGGCAGAGTTCAGATCTCCTGCCGTGGTTTCCCACCTGGCATTTCTGACAGCTGCCAGCAGTTCCCTGGCAGAAGGGGTCGAACATGAGCCGTTCCCTGCCTTTACCAGCCGTCCCAGACATCGTGGACATCAAGCCTGCCAACATGGAGGAGCTGACGGAGGTGATCACGGCGGCCGAGTTCCACCCGCAGCAGTGCAACGTGTTCGTGTACAGCAGCAGCAAGGGCACCATCCGCCTGTGCGACATGCGCTCCTCGGCGCTCTGCGACCGCCACTCCAAGTGTGAGTGCCACTGCAGGGCTGGGGGGACACGCGGGCCTTGGCCTGCTCTGGGCCACCTCCCAGCACGGGGGCTGGGGGACACTGATCTCCTCGCTCTGCTCCTCTTTGTGCCTCCTAAACTGATGGGAACAAGGTCTGGGGGCACCAGGGACACCTGTCTGCTGGCCACGCTTGGGCTTGGTGCCTCTCAAGGTATCTGCTCATCACGGGCCAGTTCAGGGCAGTCCATCCACCTTTCTGTGTTAGAAACTGGGCTCATGCCACCAGAATCCCTTCCCTTTGTGACCAGTGCAGCTCCTAGGATGGATTAGTTCTTAGGAATACACTCTGCAGCTGTCCAGGGGTGCAAGGTGAATGCTCCATGAACCCCACTCCATGAAAACTCTTGGAGGTGAGGAAGGACAGCGTTGCTGTGGAAGTCCTAAGGATTCCTGTGCTCTGCCCTGTACCCAGCTGTGTGTTCCCTGTTCCCTTCTCTAAGAGCTGTGGTTTATCAGTGCTCACAGCCCTGTGGGTACCTGCCACACTGACAGTTCCAGGTCAGCTTCCTGCAGTGCAGAGAGCGTTTCTTGGTGCTGGAAGGAAATATTTGTGCAATGGGAAGTGGAGAACGTGAGGCCACTTCATTGATTCGGTTCAGCGTTGTGTTAAATCACTTAAAAGTGCTTTATTTTTAGCTACTTGTGACTGAGTCACCTCCTGTTAGAAGGAGTCTGTCAAAAAAGAGCAAGTTCTGGGTAGCCTGGGTCAGGAATTGCTGGTTCCAGAGGCTAACTCTTGGATTTAAACAACACATGTCTTGATCTGCTGTCTGACCCCACACAAACTGTGCTCTAAGCATAGCTGGTTACAGTTCAGTGGGGTGTTTAGTACAGCACTGGTTCAGATGTAAAGAGAACGTTTGTCCATGCTCTCCTTCTCTTTGGGACTCTGCGGTTCCCATCTGCTGCTCTTCCTTAGGATGTGCAGGTCGGGTGTGTTTGCTGTACCCACATGGTGGTTTTAACCTTTTTCCTCTGATCCCCAAGACCTGTGAGTTGTGCTTTGCTGGGGCTGTGCTCCAGTTGAGTGTTGGAGGTGGACGTCTGACAGCCTGATGGCCTAAACACAACATTGCTTAAAGAAAGCTTATTTCTGAAAAGTGTCTAACAGCAACTTTCTTCAGAAAGAAACTAGTTATTCATTTAAAATTTTCCCATAGTGAAAAACGTTGGAAGCTGTAAACCCTGGTGTTGGTTTCACCTGGAACTGTGTCTTCTCTCTGCAGTTTTTGAGGAACCTGAAGATCCTAGCAGCAGGTCATTTTTTTCAGAAATAATATCTTCGATATCTGATGTGAAATTCAGCCACAACGGGCGATACATGATGACAAGGGACTACCTGTCTGTCAAGGTGTGGGACCTCAACATGGAGAACAGGCCTGTGGAGACCTACCAGGTACAGTGTTCCCCTTTTCTAAAGTACCCCTTTTCCCCTTTCCCCCGTTTCTGTGTCCAACCCCTTTCCGTGTCCCCAGGTGCACGAGTACCTGCGCAGCAAGCTGTGCTCCCTCTACGAGAACGACTGCATCTTCGACAAGTTTGAGTGCTGCTGGAACGGGCCAGACAGGTGAGGGCAAGGCCTGGGAGCCTCAGGACTTGGGGCTCCACGCTGGCTACTCTGAACATGGGGCTGCAGGTGGCTCTGAGGTACTGAGGGCAGGCCCTGGCACAGGGTGCCCAGACAAGCTGTGGCTGTCCCATCCCTGGGAGTGTCCAAGGCCAGGTTGGACAGGGCTTGGAGCAACCTGGGATAGTGGAAGGTGTCCCTGCCCATGGCAGGGGTGGCACTGGATGGGCTTTAAGGTCCCTTCCAACCCAAACCAGTCTGTGGCTTTTGTTGCCACAGGATAAAGGGATGAAGTAGCCCCAGGAAAACCTGCTTTGCTCCTGTAGAGATGACCAAAGCATTAAAGTGCAGCCAAGTGCCAGTGGCAGGATGGGGAAGCCAGGAGAACACCTGGAGGAGGAAGTGGTGCAGTGGGAGCAGTCCCAGGGGAACTGAGCCAGGGTGTCCATCGGGGAGGAACGGAGTGTAATGGACTGGTCATGAGCATGGCGTGACACTCACCTCATGTGTGTGAGAGAGGAGAGGGGGGAGTGGTTTATTTCTGGAGACCTGACGAGATCTGCCTTTCTCTGCCCTTCATCAGTACAATCATGACTGGATCTTACAACAACTTCTTCAGGATGTTTGACCGGAACACACGCCGGGACACCACTCTGGAGGCCTCCAGGGAGAGCAGCAAATCCCGTGCCATCCTAAAGCCACGCAAAGTGTGCACAGGGGGGAAGAGGAAGAAGGATGAAATAAGCGTTGACAGTCTGGACTTCAACAAGAAGATTCTGCACACAGCATGGCATCCCACGGAGAACTTCATTGCTGTAGCTGCCACCAATAACTTGTATTTATTCCAGGACAAGGTTAACTAGGGATGGCTGCCCGTGGACAGAGTCTCGTCTCGCATAGTTCAGCTCAGTTGTTTATCTGTAACAGAAGGCCTTGTTGTCCTACCAGTGAAGAACATTGATGCACTCACTTCCCTTGAGCTAACGGAGAGGATCAGGCCTGGCTTTGAGTCCCTGGAGTGGTTCTGCCTTCGGTGGGGGGAGCACCCGGCGGCTCTCGGGGAGGAGCCTCCCCAGGCAGAATTGGTGGACACTGCTCAGTGAGGCCAACACTCAAAACAAATGTATTTATTGACGTCTGAGCCTTCCTTTCCAGTTTATAGACCAAAAAGTTTAACACCTGAGAAGAAAAGGTTGTCATAAAAGTGTAATTTCTCTCTCTCGCTCTCTCTGCTGTAATATTTGGGCCTTTCAGAACATTTCTTGTGCTTGATGCCTGTACACATTCCTCAGGCCTGGAGCCAGCGCAGGGTCTGACCTTGGAGCACTTAGGCAGGGCTTGAGTTGGGTTCTAGGCAGGTGTCCATGACTATTTACTCACCAACTGTATCTATAACCACACCTTCCGGTGTAAACCACTTAATAAATAACAGCCTATCAAACGTGTTTTTAAAGCTGAAGGGATGTATTCAGTCTTCTTTTTGTATTGCATGTCCTGAGCTGGTGCAGAGCAGTCCTGGTGGCACCTCTGACAGGGTTTGCCCCAAAACACCGAGTTTTTGGCAGACTAATATGAACTTTTTTGTGTAGTATTTCAGATTCTAAATTTAGAATTTCCATGGCATTGTCATAGAGTTGGAGTTGCACTGGATTTGTTGTCAAAGGCTCTGTGTGTGCCGAGTAGGAGATGGAAAGGGTCCTAGAAACATCCACAGCCTTAACCAAGTGTCGGCCTTGCACGGAGGGAACCAAAACATCGGCACCTTCTCTGCCCTGAGGACAGAAATGCAGCTCCTGTGGTGCGTGTCCCCCTCGGCCAGAGGCAGACCTGACGTGCATTACGGTTTTTAACCTTTTTAGTACTTGTCACGAAGGGAACAGTTTATTTTATGTGTTTGGCACAGTCCCCTGTGTGTCCCTTGCAGTTCCAGACCGAGCCCCAGGTTGTGCCTGGGGCAGATGTTGGACACCCTGAGCCACAGCTGGCGCCACAGCGGTTGCTGGGGCTCTCCTGCCCGACTTGTTTTAAGCCTTAGGTACTTTTTCTTTTTTTGTTTTCTTTCTTCCAAAGAGGCCTAAATCACATCCCCTCCCCCGGACGAGCGGCCAGCGCCTGCCCTCTGCCATGTGCCTGCAGCCTGGGAATGCCTTCCCAGAGCCCCCAGCTTCCCCCAGGAAGCCCCAGGTGTGGTTTACACTCCCTTTGCCCCGGAAGGAAGGTGTGTGACGCTCCCAAGAGCAAACCGTGGCTGTCCTGCCCCTCCCGGAACCGCCCCCCGAGCCAGTGGGCCCCAGGAAGGTGGGAAGGCCAAACCCTGAGGTCCTACAAAGAAAGGGTCAGTTAACTCAGTCCTAAACTGTTCTTGGTTGTGACACTTTGGAGCTCCTGAGATGTGGAGCAGGGGGGGCTGAGCCGTCAATCCGACCGCATTCCCAACGCCTGCTCGAGCCGATCCGTGGGGTTGTACATAATTGTTCAGTTCTTTTGACCAAAAAGTTTAATAAATTTTAAATGTTTACCTGGCCGTGCTCCCTGTGTTTTGACAACATGTGTTTCCAGCTGGTGTGGTTGCTGTGGAGGGGCTGGGGATGTTCCCCCTGCTCCAGGACACAGCAGTGCAAGCTGGGCTGGGTCTGTTTTCCTCAACAAATACAAGTGAGTTATGAGTAAAGGGAAGGAGGACATGATGGAATATCCTATTCCAATTATTTTTGCTTGTACCTCTTCCAGTTCAATAGTTTTTGACTGTTCATGGAATTTTTATCCTTTTACCTTAAGCCAGACTTTCCTGTCAGTTTGACAGAATTGCTGTCCCAGGAGCAGCCTGGTCTAGTGGGAGGTGTCCCTGCCCAGGGCAGGGGATTGGAAGTGGATGGGCTTTAAGGTCCCTTCCAGCCCAGCCCAGTCTGGGGTTCTGTGTCAGCCCCAGGCCCTGGGGCAGAGCCCAACGCCAAAGCTCCTGGAACTCCATTCACCCACTGCAGACCCAGGACATGGGCTCTGCCCCTCACTGATAACTATGCATGAAATTCCTAATTAAAGCCAGGCTAAATGAAGGATGAGCGAGCATGAGATGTGTGAGTACTGCTGAGCCCTCTCTGCTGAGCAGGGAGGAGCCCACGCAGTGGGGCCCCAGGGGTGCCGAGAGCCTGCAGAGAGCAGGGCCTCGAGTGAGACCCGTGTGAGGCTGTTCCTGCAAGAACCTCGGGGGTTTGTGGCAGCTGTGAAACGTGGCTGGAGGCAACAAGCCTCATCAGCCCCTTCCAACCACTGCTGGAGAAAAAGGAATGAGGAAACTCCGAGTTCACCAGGAACCTTTTTATTTAAATATATAAAACATGGTATTTTGGCAAACATTCATTTTCTCATTAAATACAGTAAAATCACTGAAGGAAAAGGCATTGCATCAGTAAAAACCAAGGAGAAGCCACCCTGGGAACATCTGCCCCGGGGCTGGGGTGTCGGGTGCAGATTTGCTACTTGACAGATAAAGCCCGTGAAGCAACAGCCTGCGGTAGGTACAGCTGAGAACTCCTAGTGATGGGGTTAAATAAATGTCCTGGCAAAAGCAGCTCTTTATTAGGCACTAAATCCAAATTCTACCTCTGAACTAGGACAAACTGGTGGAGTTTTACCCATGTGCTCATCTCTTCCCTCTGTGTCTCAACATGTCACACCTCACACCAAAGTGAACTAAGCAACATCTACCTGAGGAGAAGCTGCCCCAGGGCAGGGAACAGCTCCTCAGAATTCCCGTATCAGTCCATAAGGCCACACGTTGTTTGGGCTGATCCCTCCCTGTGAGGACTGCAGGAGCAGTGACAACATTCCCACCTACAGGCACTGGACGAGCAGGACGGACGGACACTCACTCCTCACAAGGGCTGGTTAAAGCTGGGATTGATTTAAACACTGAGTAGCTCTAAATCTCAGGTACTTCACTACAAAGCACTAAGGGAGTTACAGCATCTGCCACGTGCTGAAGGGGTTGATCAGAAGGGATTGATCCAGGCGGCTCTATGTGACACGGGAGCCCCTCCCACTCGTTAGACTAAACTAAAACAGACACGGACAGGACACACACGACGACGGCGCCACGACCAGCTCCCCCTCCCGGCTCTGCACCTCCTGTGCTCCAGGTGAGTCTGCTCTGCTCCGATCCCAGGATCCCGGGTGCCCTAAAATGTGCTGCTGGAAGCTGTGGTCGTCAGGCGCCTCCCGATGTAAATCCTGCGGGGTGGGAACACACGGTCGGGTCAGCAAGGGCTGCAGCCACCCACACACAGCACAGCACAGCACAGCAGGAACACTCTCCCCAGCAGGCCCTGGAATTCCCAGCAGGGGCAGCACTCCCAGCCGCAGTCAAGGAGGGAAAGCTGTGGAACTCAGCCTGATCCTGGCCTGTACGGCTCCCCAGCTCCAGGACCGGGTACTCAGCCCACTCTGGTGGGGTTTGCAAGGAAACCCACCGGGCTTTCACTGTCTCTGGCTGTTACACGTTCGTTTTGGAAGGACTGAGTGGGTTTGATGTTACTTCTACAGGATTATCTGGCCGAGATCTTGACCTTGTGCAGGAAGAGAACCTGTGCCCTCCTCTATCCTGGATGATTCCAGGGACGCCGCAGGGACCACAGGAGACTTGGGCAGAGTCCCCTTGGCAAGGGTCAGTCTCCGTGTCCTGGAGCTGTTTCTAACCCCTAAGTCATAAAAAAACCCCAATTCTTCTATTTTTTGTGTCCCTCATCCCTCACAAGAGGGAATTTTAACATAAATCATTTTAAACAATATTAAATATCTTAAAATAGATGCCAGTGGAATTTTAAAATCCATTACACTGCTTTTGCCCTTTGTAATTTGTCTCATGTCCAGCACAGCCAAGTGTTGTGTAACCACAGCTTCAACGTACAGAACTCATTTTACTGCCCCTTAGCTGTTTTGAGAAATTCCCAACTAGCAAGGAAAGCAGCAAAGGAAAACCTGAACCATCCAGCAAAACCACAGGTAGGAAGGACTTCCTGAATAACCATCTGTCCCCCTTCATGGAGAACAGTTACTCCTCTCTTGGACAAAGAGGAAATTCAGAATCAGAATTAGGCCTGAGAGAGACCAGGTAAAAAAATGCTACCTTTTGTTTTGTAATTGAACCTTACCCCAGTCCAATGGCCAGCAGGTGAGAGAGCAGCAGGGATGGGAGGAAAACCTTCAGGAATTCTGCAGAGAATATCCCTCCCTTCTTCATGACACTGGTGTTCCTCATGCTGAGGGTGGCTGTGCGCCGAGGATGCTTGAAGAGGAATTCCCTGGGATTGGGGAGGAGAGCCCAGGCACAGCAGTGAGGGGTCTGTGCTCAGGCCTGGGCAAGGCAGAGCTGCAGGAGGCTCATGCAGGGGCTGGGCCAGCACTCACTTGGGGGGGATGTTCTCGGGCCGGCTGGACCAGTCCCAGATCCAGTCGGCGTTGCGCCGCAGCAGCCGCTCCACCTCCCTCCTCCTCTCCAGGAAATCCTCCTCGGACTGCACACAGACACTGTCACACAGCGCTCGGGGCAGGGCAGGTGGTGCTGCCAAAGCTCCTGCTCTGCCTCCAGGGCCACTTCCTAGGCCAGCTCTGACACTCACCCCTCCCTATCCCTTCCCACCCCCAGACCAAGATGGGAGCAGGGAGATCCATCTCCAGAGCAGGACGTGGATGGCAAAGACCATCTTCCATATCCATATCCCATATCTGCCCAAGTAAAGGCTGCCTTGGCAGTGAAATGCCAGAGCCCTGTGTTTAACCCTTACACAGGATTCGAGATATCCCCAGGGCTGATGGACACTGGGCAGGAGGGTTTCCTGCCTTATCCCAGCTCCCAGGGCTGATGGACACTGGGCAGGAGGGTTTCCTGCCTTATCCCAGCTCCCAGGTCTCATGGACACTGGGCAGGGGGGTTTCCTGCCTGTACTCAGAGCTGGGCAAATGCCACTGAAGCTCTTTATCAAGCTCCTGCAAGAGAATAATTCCAGCCCTGTTTATCTTCCTGGCTTTTGGGCCATCCTGGGCACCTTGCTGACCTCATCCAGGGCTGTGCTCACACCTGTGCAGGGAATAAATCTGAAAAAACATGGCTTTGGTGTCAGGTGAATCCCAGCGAAAACGCTGAGTAAGAGCAGAGCTCCTGGCTCTGCACAGCTCCATTCCATGCAGCCAAGGCCTGGGGATAAAAATAGATCCTGCTCCCAGAATTCAAACAGCTCTTGATGCACATACACACAGGATGGAAATAAAACTGCACAGGCAGCTGGAATTCTGATGGCTTTCTAACTTGGGATTATTTGTTCTCAATCTAAATAATGATCTTGAAACAGCTGAGAGGTGTTTCTGAAAATATAAAATAAAAACAATAGTTTCCAATACCATTTTAGCTACCTAAAGGTGGGTTCTTGGAGTCCTGCAGGAGTTGTAGAGATGATGGGGAAATTCACTTCCTTTAAATACTTCCCTCTTCAAAATGTTTTGTAATTATTTTTTTTCATATTAAAAGCTAATTTATTACAGTGAAGAATTCAGATTTCAGGCTGTCATCCTGCAATAAGCTCTGTAGTGATAAAATATGGTCCATGTACAGCAATCTTTCCCCCACTCTTGTCTCAAATGTATTTACTCACACTCCTTGCAAATATGTAAACAAACCTACAAAATGAAATTAGAAATAACTGAGTTTTCCAAAGCAGCCTTCAGGTTAAGTACCAGCTGTTAAAAAGCCTGGAATTCTATGGCAGGGCTTGGAAGTTGTCTGTTATTGGATGCCACATTTAAATGACTCTAGAAATCCTTGTTGCTGTCAAATTGCCTTTTTCTTTCCTAGTAAACCAGTGGAGGTGCATTTAAACACAATTTCTTTGTGAGGGATGCAGGAAATGTACCCAGTTGGTAGACAAAGGGGGAGGGCAAATCCTTCTGAAAAATCTCAGTTACAGATTGAAAAACCCAAACCAAAACCTCCATACAAGTCAGGAACAAACGCTCCCAGCCTGGATCTCCCAAGGTTATTCTGAGTTATGGAAGTCTCTGCTTCAGCAGCTCCCCCTGTTCCTTCCCAACAGCCTCTGAGAGAGAACTTCCCTCTTCCAAAGCAAGGTGAGGTTTTACCTGGAAGCTGTTCTTCTCCCCACTGCTGTGACTCTCTATCTCCAGAGCTCTGTGGCTGTCCTGAGGGGTCTGGGAACGAGGAGGGCTTGAGGAAAACAGAAGCACAGGGAAGGAAGGATCATTAAGTTTTCCATGACACAGTTCCTGCACCAACAGCCCCCCAGAGCAGTGATGCAAGCCCTGACTAGGACCTGAGGGATGGATCTGTCAGTAGGGGCCACAACCCATCACAGTCAATCATCTCTGATTTCCAACCCTCTGCACAGATTCCTCCTGCCCAGAGCACTTTCACCATAACAATGGGCAGCAAATGAGGTATCAGAGGGGTCTGGATTGTCAGGAGACACTAAAACTCTGGGACAGCATCCTCATGCCATGGGAGAAGTCTTCTGGAGTCATCTCCCCTCTAACATCCTCCTGGTTTCAGGACAGGTTTTACCCCAGCATGGCTCTAGTATTTAAGAACCAAGCTTTACAAGGAAAGCTCTCTCTGTGCACATGTAAATACACACACATGGACACTCCTGTGTTTACCTTTGCCTGGGCCCCCTCTGTGACCTTGGCCAAGGCCTTCCCTGTGCCCCAGCAAAGGCCCTGCTCACCTGTCACAGTGGGAGCTCTCCCTGGAGCTGCTCCTGCCTGACTCATGCTGGGCATCCAGGAGGATCTTCTCCATGTCCCCATTGTGGATGGAGAGGGAGGCTGGCACTTGCTCCTGGCTCCCCGAGGACACAGAGCTCCTGCTGCCATTCCCGTTGCTGCTGAAGTGCAGTTCCACCCAGGACCCTGCTTGGCAGAAGGAAAACCCAGCTCAGAGTAACCCGAGGGGTTTGGGTGGAGGCTTGTGAGTGACAATCCCGGTGTTCCTGCCCGGGGTGGCAGCACAGGGACACACAGTGCCATTCCTGCCTCCCTGCTCATAAACAGCATGGAATGCCAGAGTACAGGGGAGCTGGGAGGGAGCTGGGAAGGCTCACAGGGCTGGGAAGCAGCTGCTCAGTACATTGTGCCTCTCTCTGCAGCTGAAGATCTGTTATTTCGGGTTGTATTTCATTTTTATTGTTTACCATAGGTGGCAGCCAAACAAAATAATCTCAAGGACTTTATTCACTTATCGAAATTATTTTGGGCTACAGCACCCAGGGACTGTTTTGTTCAGCCTTTTTCAGTGCTGTTTGTAGGTGTTGCTGTGAAGCAACAGTGGGTGTGTGGCAAGGCCTGGCATGTGTCTGCTCCTCACAGTATATTTAACACTGTCACGTGGGCTTTGTTTTCCTCAGGGAGGGAATAACAACTCCCTCCCAGGCAGGGACCAGCTCCCTGCAGGGCCTGGGGCTGTTCCTTCTCTTACTGAATCCCATACTGGTTTGGGATGGAAGGGACCCCAAAGCCCATCCAGTGCCACCCCTGCCATGGACAGGGACACCTCCCACCAGCCCAGGTTGCTCCAAGCCCTGTCCAACCTGGCCTTGGACACTCCCAGGGATCCAGGGGCAGCCACAGCTT
>JAWWEE010000159.1:34443954-34455799 GCA_035221455.1 Xenops minutus
ACCCTGTGCCCTGTGCTCTGGGCTGGCCCTGCTGGGGCAGGAGGTGGCACCAGGTGACACACTCTGGGCACTTCCAGCCTGACCCAATCTGGGATTCTGCGCTTGGCACTGGTGACATCACATCAGGAGTGTTGTGTCTAGAGATGGGCATGAGGAGATGCTGGAGGAGCTGGGACTGTTCAACCTGGAGAAAGTGAAGTTTGAGGGGTTCTTTTCCCTCCCTTCTTGTGCATAAACACCCAATGAAAGGGTGTACAGGAGGCAAGGATTGGTCCTTTCAGTGGTATCCAGTGACAGAACATGAGGCAGTGGATCCAAAGTGAAATAAAAGGAATTCTATTTAAACAAAAGTAATAATTATTATTTATGTATCTGTTACCATGACAGGAATCAAACATGGGCATATGTTGCGCCATCCACAGATCACAGAATCATACAATCATGGAATCGTGAAGGTTGGGAATGACTTCCAAGAGCATCAGCACCACCATGTCCACTAAAGTACCACAAAGTGCCACATCTGCTTGCTTTTTGAGCACTTCCAGGGATTGTGACTCCCATGAGGGTAGAGCCAATTTTAATTTTATTTCTGCTTTCCATGTACAACCCTCTAAATTCACCTATAATGAATTTATCAAGTGCTGTACTTTGGAATGCTCAAGTGCTTTGTTTTCAGTGCTGGAGCAGAGGAGCTCCCTTAAGAAACAATAGTCCTAAGACTGAGACTGCAAAAAAAAAATGACCATTTTTTCAGGCAAATGTATGAAAATTCCAGTCCCTCTAACATCTGTCTGTTTGAATACCCAGGAACAGACACAGCTGTTCTTCTCCAAGCAAGGAGAGCACTTGTAGTGCAAGTACTTCATGGAGTGACTGGAGAAGGAACAAGTGTGATTAATAACCAACCACTGTTAATTAGCAGCCTCTCTTGTACTCTCTGCCAGAGGGTCTGGTAGTATAAATGACTGATTCCCTGCAGTGCCAAATAAACACAAGTTCATTATCCTTAATTTTCAATTTTTTTTGCAATTTCTCTTTAGACAAGAAATGGGTTGGCATATGATATCCAAGACTTTCTAAGTTCATAGGGGCTTTCTCATTTAAGAGTGTGGGCCAGCACAAAAGCAGGATTCCTGGTTACTTAGTAGGGTTCCTGATTACTGTAATTGTTTCATATTCATTTAATATTTTAATATAAATTATTGTTTAATAGGAGGATTCCTGATTATTTTCACACCCAGGTAAGTTTATGCAACAATGTAACAAAGAAATAAAAAGTATGAGTGCAAACCAAAGCTTGATATATCATTTTGGGATTGATATAAAGCTGGTAGAGCCTTCATGGAAGGCTTGAGAAAAATAATCCCAGCGTGGGATTTTGGGGTTTTGGTTGGGTTGTTCGGAGGGGAGGAGGAGCGGGGCATGTGGAAGTGGTTCTGCATCTTCTGCAAACAGCATTTTCAAACTTACACGTCATTTTCCTGTATATCTTGTCCTAGCACGGTGCTACAAATATTTACTCAGAAGCTGATCAAATCTGACTCGGGTTCTAATGCTGCAATTTCAAAGTGCAGACAGAATTTGCCATCAGCTTTCAGCGTGCTGAAAACTCCTGTGATCCTTGGCTGCTCTGATAAGCTCCTGATGTATTTGTACACTTCCAGGTTCCTGACACCAGCCTTCAGAATTGGATAGTTGCATTAAATTTCCTCTAAGAAATATAAAAATGGCAAAAAATCCCCCCCACCTTTTATACTTGCACTGGCTTAGGTTTATTTTTCAAATATTACCTCTGGTATGAATAATTTGAAATCACTGTTTTCGTATCTGTAGCTCCAGGTTATGGTGACACAACTTGTGACAATTTGGCAGAGACAACACAAACTTCCTGAGAAGAGTTAGAGAAACCCTGAATAGAGGTGGGTACAACTTTTTGAAGATTATTAAGGTCATTGGAAAGTTTTACATGACCAAAGCTATCAATGAACACAGAAAAAATGCAGTCATTCGTTTCTTGGGGGAAAAGAGGGGCTTTATGTGAAATGGTTGCAGCATTTCCTAAATGAAACATACCCTTTCATTTTGAAGTAGTGTTTTCATTTTTAATTGATTTTAAAAAAAAAGTTAATTAGGTCTAAAATGAAACACAGCACTTAATTACATGTCAAATTGAAAATATTTAGTTGATTAAAACTTGTCTTGGTCCAGAACTCTTAGAAGGATCTAATTTCTGAAACTAATTTTCTCCTTGTCTTCTAATGTCGATCTGAATGTTCCTGCTCTACTTTAAAAAAAAAAAATAAAATCTGTAGATATTGTGGAAGATAAAAATTCCCAAGTGAGGAGCACAGACTCTGGATGCAGCTTTGGGATTTTAATGCACACAGATTTTAATCCCCTTTCACAAACGAGGGCATGACAGAACTGCAAAACAACTCCAGTCTAGCCCTCCCCAGGAACTTGATATCCAGGGTGTTGTACATGGAATACATGGGCACAGGTGCATCCCCACAGCTCCTCTGCCAGGGAGGAATTCTTCCTCTCCCTGGAACTGCAGTGCTCTTTTCTGTATGGCAGCTTGTTCCCAGAGCTGGGAATACACGCTGTTCCCACCTTGGGATGCTCTAACTTGCAGTCCCTCTGGGCAGTTCCCCCGGCACAGGTTGTGTCATGGAGCAATTCCTAAAAAGGGCATGTTTTGCCATGACTGGGAAGTTGCCCAAGGGGAAAGGCACTGGGGGTGCTGGTGACAGTGGCTGGAGATGAGCCCAGGTGTGCCCAGGTGTGCCCAGGTGTGCCCAGGTGTGCCCAGGTGTGCCGTGCCAGCCATGGGGTGTCATGGGACTTGGGCTCTGCTCCCAGGGAACAGGGACAGGAGAGGGAATGGCCTCAGGCTGGGACAAGGCAGGGGTAGTTAGATATGAAGAGGAATTTCCTCCTGGAAAGGGTGGTCAGGCCTTGGCAGGGGCTGCCCAGGGAGGGTTGGAGTGCCCATCCCTGGAGGTGCCCAAGGCAGGACTGGCCATGGCACTCAGAGCTCTGGGCTGGGGGACAGGGTGGGCATCGGGTACAGGGTGGGCTCTGTGGGCTGGGAGGGCTTTTCCAGCCTCAGGGATTCTGGGATTCCAAGTATTTACCAAATAGAAGTTCCAGTTATTGTAGTTATTTTCAGGTTCAGGGTGATTATTACTCATGGATGCGCTGGTTTTGGACCAGTCCCGTGGAGCAGGGCTGAGCATCTTTCAGCACTGTGGTCAGCACAGGAAAGGGGATAATGTGTTTTTCAGAAGAGCGTGTTCAGGCTGCTCTGGCTCGTGTGTTGTGTTGGCACATATGGCTCGTGCTGTTTGTGTCTGTGCAGTCAGAGCGTGAGGCTCCCCAGAGACACTCAGCTAACCCAGTTCAGCTCTCCCTGGCTCAGAGCTTCAGCAATGGTGCTGCAGGAGATGAAATTCCCTTGCAGATGGTAACGAGGACGTGTGGCAGTGGCATCCTTTCGAGAGAATTTCTAATTTTGGTAAACTGGTTTTAAATTTTGATTTATGCATTTTAAACCAGTTTAAAATACACAGATGTATTTAATTACATTTATATAGTCAGGAGCGCTCCCTGAGCTAGTGTGTGCACATCCAGGGGAGGCAGCTTTCAGTCAGGAGTGCTCCCTGAGATCAACTGGCCTCGAAGTTTGCTTAGTGGGGTCCAGAATTCAATGTGGTGAGGAGCATTTAAATTTTAATTGGCTGTAGATAGTCAGGAAGGAGAAGTGCTGCACAGCTATGGCCACTGCAGCCTCCTTTCTCCTGGTTCCCTTATCAGGGGACTGAGAAATCAGGAAAACTGAGTGAATTAGATTTATTGGAGTCTGGGGAATGGTTATTTTCAATTTAGATGAACTTCAGCTGATGATGGCTACAAAAAGCTTTAATGAATGACCTGCTCCAATAGCTCTGTAAGACCATTGGACATTGACACCCCCACGGGTTCCTCATGGCAATGCCCCCCCATAGCCAAAGAGAAGGTGGAGGTTTTCTGCACTGTTCTGAAACTCTCTGTTCTCAGACAGAGACCCTGAGCTCCCTGTCAGACAGTGATAAATTAGTGAAGATGTCTGATCTAAGGGGTGGGATCAGATGAAAAGGTAGGAAGCTGACTTTTTAAATATTAATTTTATCAGTGATTGATTTAGTCTTTATCTTCTCCTTTTGATTCCCTGAAGTGCTGAGAAATCCCCATATTTGGTATTATAAAGGTGGCTCAACCCTCACCCTGCACTGAAAGGTACACACAGCATTCAAGAGGAATTGTTCCTTTTGCCAGCTAGGCATTTTTTTAGTCATTTGTTGTTTGACCTTCATTTACAACAGTATTTTTTCCAACTAAACGTGGACTGAAGGATTTTGTTGTATATTAAAAGCCAGACAACATTCCTCCTACACTTAACAGGGTCGATAAACCTCCTAGTTCTGAGTCATTCCTTCGCTGTCTCACAGGCCAGGTTTTAAAAACGTTTTGCTCCGTGGTCCTAAAGAAGAAGTGCCTCTCTTCTGGGCTGGAACTGTGTTGTGCTACAACACAGCTGAGACAGGGCTTGGGCTGGAGGCTCTGGAGGAGCTGGGAGCTGCTGGCACTGGGGTTTGTGCCTCCAGCAGAGGCTCTGGGACACCCCACTCTTCACTCGTGGCACTGGGGGGCTGCACTGGGGCTTGGCTGAGATGAGCTTGGAGGTCCCTGCCAAGCCAAGCCCAGGTTCTCAGTTCATCTGGCTGCTGCTGTGGGGTGACAGGTC
Organism: Xenops minutus; assembly: GCA_035221455.1. NCBI lineage: Eukaryota > Metazoa > Chordata > Aves > Passeriformes > Furnariidae > Xenops > Xenops minutus. The sequence goes on from JAWWEE010000159.1 coordinate 34,448,741, forward strand.
CCACCAGGACAACGAGGCAGTGGGATTTATCTCGAGAGGGGGAAGGCGATGAGCAGGGCGTGTGTCCCCCTGTGTCACCCCAAAGGCCACCCTGTCCCCTCTCCCCTGGGCACCTCACCAGCCTGACAGGGGCCTGGCAGTCCCATGCAGGCACCAGGCTGGGGACAGGTCTCCTCACATGCCCCAAGAGCCGGCTGTGACACCATGTCCATCGGGAAATGTGTCTGTCATGGAGCAGCTCCAGCCGGACAGGGATTCTCCTCTGCCAGTGCCCCGCCCGGGGGGACTGGCTTTGATCCAGGGCACAGGGAGCTTCAAAGGCCATTTCTGACAGCATCTGCCAATTTGCAGAGGCCCCAGGAACATTGCAGGGAGAAATTCCCCAGCCAGGAGCCCGCAGGTTGGGCTCGAGTCAGGATGGGAATGCCCCATGTAGGTAGAAGAGTCCCAGCCTAAAGCCCCACGAGGGGGCACAGGGACCAGCAGATTGCACCTTGCAGGGGCTGTGCTGCTGTAATTGGCATCTGCTGCGCTCATGGGCGGGGTATGGATCAGTACAGAGCATAAATATTCATCCCAGCCCCTGGAATAAAGTGGGAACATCAGTCGCACGGCGTGTCTCGCAGGTGGCTGGATGCTCCCGCGCGCTGACGCCCCTTCTTCCCAAACCTTCCCAAGCCCTTCCCGGGCACCCAAGGCAGCAGGCAGCAGGGGTGGGAGAGCAGAGGAGCCCGCAGTGCCCCTGCTCCAGCACCAGCGCAGGATGAGGCCGGGCTGGGCGCCTGCCCTGGGCAGCCAGCACCAATTCCAGTGAGTTCCGAGGGTCTGTCTGTGTGTGTCCTTAATCTCACTAATGACTGAATGGTGTTTTCCAGGGAGACCCTCCCTTCCATTTGTGCTGTTTCTACAACGTTTGTGCTTAGGAACAGGCTGCAGACACCAAACTGTTGTGCATGTTTCGCTTTGGGGAATGTAATGATACACAGGGAAATGTAAATGTCGATGTTTCCTTGTGGGTTTATGAAGGTTTTGTTTAGCGTTTGTTTTGGTTGTTTTCTGGAAAACGAACCATTAGTGAAATGCTGTGAAATGTTTTGTTTTCTCTCCAGTTTCTTTGTTCCTCCCAATTTCATGTGTTGCCTTTGTTATAATGTGTCTTTGTTTTCATATAAATAGGGATCAACTCCCCAGTATTCTGACTATTTTAAAAAAATAATCATTTGATGATGTGTTACCTTGTCATTGTCCATCTGTTTGGATTTCTCCCTGATTAGAGGTTTAGCAGAAGGACCTTGGGTGCTCAGGAGGCATCTCTTTGTTTCATTCAAAGTTGGCAGGCACTGCCTTCATGGACATTGTTGAAAGCACCTTTAGTCCATGGCACCCAAAATACATCTCATGTGCTCCATTTGACTCTCCTGCTACCTGTGGGACCTGCCAGCACCTGCTTTTCCCTGGGCTAGGCCATGTTGGCATCCGCTGGAAACAAAGTCTTTGCTGTGACTGTTGCTCCCCAATGTCATTTTTTTCCAGGTTTACAGACAAAGCAGAGATAAAAGTATAAACACCATTCTCACAGGGCAAAATGTTCTTATTTCAAGCAGGCCAGGTTTAAAAACTGACCATTGGAATTAAATGTCAAAAAGTGATGCCAAAAGTCTTGTGTTTGCAGTGTCTGAAATGAGCTCCCAGACACCTGAGGGTGTGGATACGATTCCTTTCTGTGCACAGAACCAGTGTGTGTAAGACATGCAGGGTGTGAGCGTAATTAATGCCTCCCCTCCATGTATAATGCATGCTCTGTGCTGCCGTGGGGCAGCAGCACAGGCACCCGAGGCCATTTGGGCTGGGATTTGGGGTTTCCATAATTAGGCAGGGCCCAACCACCCTTCACAGGGGCTGGATCCTGGCTGATCCCAGGGGACGTGCACAGCCCCTCAGCACAGGCAAGCAGGGAAGAGGAGAATTAGAGGTCGATGGACATTTGTCATTTAAGCACTTAATGATTTTGCATAATGTTTACTATGTATAAGCAAAACCTCTCATGGGAAGGGAATAATTAAATGGCTTACATGAGAGACTTTTGGCAAAAAAAAAAAATTAAAAAATTGCATTCCTTCTATATTTTGCAAATTAAAAGGATATTTGGATTTGAATATTTTTCTTTTAAAATTATGAATTCAAAATTTCCAAAGGTTATGCCCAGGAAAAATGCTGCAAAATCATTAAGATGTTTCAGTGAACTAATCAAATTGTGATGTGAGTGGTAAGTTTTAATTTTACTTATTTTTAAGGAATTCTGAAATGGTGATAAGAGCATGGGGCGTTTCCCAATAATTCTAATGACAAAATTCCTGCTGAAAAAAGGATTTCCTTCTGGGTGGCCCCAGGAGAAGGGTGATGTTCCTGCAGTGATCCAGCCCGATGTTTGTGGTCCAGCCCCCACTGCTGTGTCCCCATGGGCAGGGGTTGTCCGGGGTGCTGTTGTCGAGCTGCTGCTCCTGTGTGATTGTGTTCTGTTCTCCTTGTAGATGGAGGAGATTAAGTTTAAGGACAGAGCAGTCTTCGTGCTGGAGAGAGAGTTAGGGGTGCGAGCCGGGCATGCTCAGAGACTGCAGCTCCAAAAGGAGGCTTTAGATGAACAACTGTCCCAGCTCAAAGAGTCTGACCGGCATCTGAGCAGCCCCAAGCGGGAACTTCCTTATGCAAGTGGTGCAGGAGACGCTTCAGATCATTCGGGAAGCCCCGTAAGCACTTTCACGTGGTTTCACCTCAGCGGGCGCCCAAAGGGCACCAAGTGACAGAATCTTGATGAGTGCTCCCTGGAGCAAGAGCTTTCCCATGGCCGTGCTCCGGCTCTGCCCAAGCGTTGAGGTTTCAAATCAAACCCTGCCATGGGAGAGCTGTTGCTTTCTGTCGCTTTGTTTCCCGGTCGGTTTGGTTTGGTTTTGTCAGCAGGGGGAAGTTTCTCTGTTCTCTCTCTCCTTCTCCTCACCGTACCATGCTCAGCCACCCGCCTTAATTTGACAGCCTGACACGATTCTGCCAACAAACGATGCAAATGCATTTCTCACGTAGTGATGTATGTGTGCAGCTCTGGAGCCGCGAGCACGGGGCTCGGGGAGCAGAGGGACGAGGCCAGTTACCGAGGGAATGGGGGAAGGCAGTCCTGGGGAGAGCATGGACACCCCCCGGGGCACCACTGCCAGGTGCTCTCACTGCCAGGGGGCCACAAAGTGAATCAAAGACCTCCTCACCTACTCTTTCCTATTTATTTTCTGCAATATCCAGACCATTCGATTTTAGCCACCCTTCTACAAGGTAACTCTGGCCCCTTTCTGCTTTGGCCTCCCTTGGTCCAGATAAACCCCTCAGGTAACTGACCTCGTACCTCTGCTGCGTGCAGGTCGTCCTCATTGCTGATCCTCATCAAGATTTCTTTTGCAAGAGCCTTGATTTTTCTCAGTGCAAGTGTAAAATTTATACATGAGCAAACCAATCTATTTTATTCTTTGGCCCAAGCCTCTCCTGCACCTGTTGAATGAGGAATCCTAGACCCCCCCAAAAGTGCCACCAGCACTGTGGACACTAATTTGCCTCTTTGAGTTGTACTCAACTTCTGCCAAAGACCAGAATAAGTCCTAGAGAAGGGGGAAAGTCTGTCACGTTTGTCAACAGCTGTAACTTCTCTGAACAAGAAAACATCTATCTATATTCCTTTCTAATTTGACTTAAGGATTTTCACTCAAATAAAGGGCTACCCCTGTGGCTTTGCAAGTGACCTTTTAGAACCCCATAAGGGTCACAACTTTGTGGAAGAAGAGCTTTTACAATGGCACAATTTCATGGATTTTCCCCATTTGTACTTGAGTAATTTTAATATCATTTTCTTATGGCCAAGTCCTCAGAGTGGGTGATGTGTCTGAAGCTCTCAGTTCAACAGTGGCATCATTGGAACATGGCCTTCAGTTTGGATATTTTCTGTTTCCAAGTTTACATTCGTGACTTTGTATTTGCATATGCATATACATACTTCTGCATTTGCATTCTTTGTTACATTTCCACTCCTGACTTCCCGTTGGTCTCATCCTGCAGCTTTCCATAGTCACTTGGGCTCCATGGGTTACACTCTGCCCGATAGCGTTGTGAAATGTTTGGATTTGGGATAGGAAAAAGTTAGAGCTTTGAAACCGTGCTGTGGCGTGTACACTTATGAACAGTTATTTGCAGTTGATCTTTGTTTTAGGAACAGCAGTTGGATGAAAAGGATGCCCGGCGCTTCCAGCTGAAAATCGCGGAGCTGAGCGGCATCATCAGGAAGCTGGAGGACCGGAACGCGCTGCTGTCGGAGGAGAGGAACGAGCTGGTGAGGGCAGCAGGGCTGGGGACTGGGGGCGTGCTGCTGGGGCCATGCCTTGCCCCAGAAATACCCAGCTATTTGCTCCTGTGCTGTTTGGACACCCTGGCTGCCCCCTCCTCAGCTCTGTGCTCAGTGCTGGGCCACATCACCCCCGCCTTGGCTTGTATGGCAATTAATTTTTAGGATGGCATCAGCTGAAATTGTTTTTATCTCTTTTTAAAAATACGTGCTCCATTTGGGACACTTGTTGCACAGATCGAATATCTCATGACGGAGCAATGATCTCTTTCCAATGGAAAATACAAAGAGCTTTTGATCAGCACTGCTTTGCATCAGGAGAAAACACTTCTAGTGGGATTGTTAAGAAAATTATTAATATAGTCACTGACAAAGCTCCAGAGGTGTTAATTCTCTCTTTATCTTTCAGTTAAAACGTCTGAGAGAAGCAGAAAGTCAGTATAAGCCCATTCTGGACAAAAACAAACGCCTTAGTAGGAAGAATGAGGAGCTGTCACATGCCTTACGTCGAATGGAAAATAAATTAAAATTCGTGACACAAGAAAACATCGCGATGGTGAGTGTCTGTGTGCTCCTGGAGGGCAGGGGTTTGGAACCGGGGGGGCTGAGGGGTCAGGCATTGTCCCAAGCCTGCAGGCTCCCTAGGAAACTGTCCCCATTCCAGCTCCTGCTGACATGCTGTGCTGTGGAGTGTCCCGTGCCTTGGACGGGTATGGCTTTACATAAACACGTAAAATGTGAAAAAATACAATGCAAGTGTATTTTAGCCTTGAAAACAAAGAGCTCTGAAGGAAAGGAATGGTGTGAGCTTTGCACGTGTTGATCAGGGAACTGCTCCCTCGGGGACTGCTCAGGCTCCAGAGGGGCACAGATCTCCCCTCTTCATGCCCCTGGATCCCTGGAAGTGCCCAAGGCCAGGTTGGATGGGGCTTGGAACAGCCTGGGCTGGTGGAAGGTGTCCCTGCCCATGGCAGGGGGTGGGACTGGATGGGCTTTAAGGTCCCTTTAAACCCCAGCCAGTCTGGTTCTATGAATCACCTTCAGTTTTTCTGCCAGAATCACCTCATATTCCCTGGGAAATCTGCACTTGTGACTCTGCCCTTGTTTCCAATGAGAGCAGCAGGACTACCCAGCCTGTCTGCAGCCTGGCCGTGAGGCTCAGCAAAAAGGAGCAGGAGACTTGCCAGGACAGCCATTAGAGAGATGCATCACTCACTGTACAGGGAATGCTTAGACAAGTCCTTTGGCAAGGCTCCTGATCATTTTCTATTCTGCTCTGTGGTTTTTGGTTTTCAGAGGCAAAGAACTGGAGCAATAAGGAGACCAAGCTCCTTAAATGACCTTGACCACAGCCAGGAAGAAAGAGAAGTGGATTTCCTGAGGCTACAAGTCATTGAGCAGCAAAACATCATTGATGAACTCTCCAAGGTATGACACAACTGCTGCTCTCACATGAGAGGGACCGAGGGCAGGGCAGAGGGAGCCTGAGCAAGGGGTGCTTGGGGTCCTGGGAGCTGACAGCAGGCAGCAGTGGAACCTGGCAGGCATTTCTTACTAGTAACAAAAGTAATTTGTGTTATGGAGTCTGGAAAAACCTTTCCCATCTGCATTGCACTGGCAGGACAGAAGCATGTCTGGTAGATGCAGCACCTGTGAGGGAAGGTGTCTGAGCTCCTTCTGGGGGAGACACCACTTGGGCTAAAGAGTCCTGTGTGCAGAGGGTGGTCTGCAGTCCTGGGTTTGGGGCTTTGCTTCTTTGTTAACATATTCTCAGTTTCTGCAAACAGAGAACACTAAAATCATAATACTCCTCCAGAAAGAAGCTTTTATTTCTTTCTTTTCTCTTAAGCCTATCCAGGTACTGACATTATTTCATTCTTTTTCATCAGACCCTGGAGACTGCCGGCTACGTGAAGAGTGTCATGGTAAGAATGGCATTAACTTCATCCCCGTGTTTGTAAACTTTAAATTTCTGTCCATGGAAAGCAGCCAGGGTATAATAATATTTGTTCTCCCTTCCATCTCTGTTCAGCAGTGAGCTGACACGTTGTTTTCTCAATGTAGGTGTATCAGCAGTTGTTGAACAGAGAAGACACAGTGGTAGTGGAGAGGAAAGCTTTAATCCCACCACCTTCCCCAGTGGTGTAGAATGAGTGTCCCCATCTCTGGGACAGCTCAGCCACATGGCAATTGTATTGTTTTACTCTGGTTACCCCTGGCTTTGTGTCACCCACACTGGCCTGTGCTCAGCCCCTGCCCTTGCCCGGCTCCTCCCTGTTGTGATCAGCACAGACCTTGTGGAGTGAAGCACTAATAGATATTGATGGCATGTCCTGTTCCCCATGGCCAAGCAATGAGTGTTCGATTCACCACTGCTGCTGACAGTGGGATTTGCCATCAGGTTTGTGGCAGTGGCACATTGTCAGTGTCCCACAATGTCATCGCATCCTCCTACCAAGTGGGTAAAATGCAAGATATAAGGGTTTTTCCTTTAGAACTTCCCTCTCTGCAGTCCTGAGCTCTGCCTGGGTTTGTTGTCCAGAACAGAGACCTTTTCCTCAGTTCTGTAAAAAAAAATTGACTTCATGAAGAGGAAGAAATTCTTGACTGGGAGGGTGGGCAGGCCCTGGCACAGGTTGGGCAGAGAAGCTGTGGCTGCCCCTGGATCCCTGGGAGTGTCC
>JAWWEE010000159.1:34465119-34485735 GCA_035221455.1 Xenops minutus
TCCAAGGCCAGGTTGGACGGGGCTTGGAGCACCCTGGGCTGGTGGGAGGTGTCCCTGCCCATGGCAGGGGGTGGAACAAGATAGACTTTAAGGTGCCTCCCAACCCAAACCAGTCTGAGATTCCCTGATTCTGTCCCTGCTGACCAGCACTGTCACTGTCCCCAGGCTGTGCCTTAACTGGCAGCTCCCCACAGTCACCTGAGCACCACCTTCCCCCTGCCCCATGGGCTGATGCTGTGCTGGGTCCAGACACAAGAGAGCCCCAGCCAAGGGGATTCCCTTCTCCTGTTCTACCTGTGATCAGAGTGAAGTTTGGGATGAAATGCAAAAGCCAGTTTCAGTGCTTTGATTTTATAAAAAAGGCAACCAAGATGGGTGGAATAGGCAGCATCTCACCAAATGCTGCCCAGAACCGTGGCTTGGCTGGCAGACTGGGGATTAAGCATGGGGTGAACACTGTGTCTTCTCTCAGTAGCACTTCGTGCTGAGCTTGATCTTGTCCTGTGTAGCCATGTGTTTATTCCCTTTGGGGTAAAAATAGATCTAGTGTCACCTTTCTTATTTGGTAAATATGAGAGTTTTTGAAGAATTAACTCTTATGTATGATAAGGATTTGTTATGATTATTGTCAACAGCTTTTACAACAATGTTGCATATTACAATACTAATTTTCTCTGTTTTAGTTTACTATTCCTCAAATGTATTTAATTTCAGATTTATTTAATACAGCAGTGGCCCAAGTAGTGGGTTAATAGCAAGACACTGGGATTTGTTGTAATTGTGTTTTGTTTTGCTGCAGAACCTGACCAATGAAGAGCAAGTGGTCATCATACAAGCAAGGACTGTGCTCACGTTGGCTGAGAAGGTAATGACCAGGGCAGCACTGCTCAGTACACGTGTGTCTCTCAGAGGAGACACTGGTGATGTAGATGGTGGCTCCATCATAAAATGCCACGGTGCTTTATGTGCAGTTACACTAGTTTTTGTCAAAGTAAAGGTAACAGACAATGCAGACATTGCTTAATTTAAAATGGTGCTGAACTAACAAAGCAATGTCAGATGGTGATGGCCATGCTTTGCAATACAGCTTTTTTTCTATCACCAATATATAGAAAAGAAAAATACAATGATATAGTTAATTTTGCTCTTTTATTTAAGTCAGTGCTGGCTGTGTGCTGACACAGCCTGAGTCCCAGGGACACCAGACCTGCAGGGTGTGCCCTGCTCAGGCTGGGCTCTGCTCTCTGTCTCTGCAGTGGCTCCAGCAGATCGAGGTGACAGAGTCAGCGCTGCAGCAGAAGATGCTGGACCTGGAGAACGAGAAGGTACCAGGGGAAGGAGCAGCAGGGGAGGGGCTGGGTGAGCTGTGGTGGGGTGTGGTGGTCGCTGACAGCCCCTTCCTTGGTCCCCAGGAGCTGTTCAGCAAACAAAAGGGCTACTTGGATGATGAGCTGGACTTCAGGAAGCAGTCCCTGGACCAGGCTCACAAGGTGAGGGTTGTCAGTCTTGGCTGAGTTGTGACACCTTGATTAACTCACCTTGTGTGATATGTATGGTCTGTTCCCTGTGGAAATTCTCTGCTCGTGGAGTGTGACAGGTTGAGTGTTAACCAAATCCTCTGCACCCTGAGCTGACACTTGAGTTCCCCATGTGCAGAATTCCCTGGGTTTGGGTGGCCCTTGCAGGTTTAGGATCTGAACATTAACTTACTCAATATAAGTTTTAATTCACCAGAGGTTTCAGTAAGGGCCTGATAAGGAAATTATGCTTCCAGTAATTTGTCTTTTCTTTCTGAAACGGATATTTTAGCCTAGACGTTTCCTTGGATCTTGGATTACAGCCTCTGTAACCAAAACAGCTGCAGGGATTCTGGGATTCTGTAAATTTGAAATGCAACTTCTCTTAAATCACGTTCATCATTAGCTGATTCTAAGGCATTTCACCCGTCCCTTCAGTCATGTTTCCTTCAGTGAGGGAAAAGTTTAATACATATTCACAAAAGGCATGACTGCCTAAGTCTTCATCTCAATTTCATGTTTTCAGTTCTGTGTAACCTTGAGCACAGCTACACTTTCTGAGCAGCAATGAGTAGTTAGGTCTGTTTCTGGATCCTGCTGTCTATTTGTGTCTCAAGCCATTTGGGGGAGCTTTTACTCCATACGCTTTCTGTCTTGTGAGGGTGGTTTTTACAACTGATTTTTGCCAAATGCTGAGCTGTATCTGGAACCAATGCACAGTGGGAAGCCCAGGAACCACATGAACCCCTCTCCTTTCAGTCTCAGGCTTAACAGCTTATAGTGGAAGTTCCCTGAAAGCAGCAGAAAGCTTTGTTCTGCCCCACTATTGGAGTGGCAAAAGCTCCTTGCTTTATAAAATTTGCTTCACTTCCACGTTCCCTTTGTGCCCCTGGAGATGGGGAGCTACTAATGACCATCCCTCCTGAACTGGAGCCAACAAGATTACCAGCCAGAACCACTAATCTGTCTGCACACTCTCACTCCCTGTGGCTGCTGCAGGGGGATTCTGCTCCAAGGAGCACTTGGCTCCCACTGCAGCTGCTCTGGAGACTGGGAATGTCCCCACACTCTTCTTCCTTCACAAGTCAATATAATCAAATCAGAGAAGGATGATGGTTGAGTACGTGAGTCCATGTGTCAAATAACAGTGTTTTGTTGGGACAAGGTTAATGAGGGCATTGGTGTTGTTTTAAAAAGGGAAAGCAGAATCTTCTCCTGAGATCGGATGTGATCTTACCCTTGGAGATGGGTTATCACCAGTACTGCAGCTCCTGCCGTGGTGTCATTGTCCTTGTGAGTGTGTCCTGCTGTCCTGGCTCTGCCATAGTGAGGAAACACCATCAGCAGCCTCAGGTGGAGAAATGGGATTTTGAATTGAGCTGAATTATCACAACAGACCCTGGCGAGATTTAAAAGCTGTGTGGATGTGGCACTTGGGGACATGGGTTAGTGGTGGCCTTGGCAGTGCTGGGGAGTGGTTGGACTTGATGGACCTTGAGGACTTTTGCATCCTCGACGTTTCTGTGATTCCATTGCAGTGGGGTTTTCCTGCGGCCAGGGAGAACCCTGCAGGATGCCCCCAGCTCTGGAGGGGTGTGCAGAGGTGCCACCTATTGCTGCTTTCTCTCTTGCTCTGTATCAAGAGAAATGATGAAAGACATTTCGGCTCACTTTTGGCTTGAGGGAATAGCATTTATCTCGGATTCCAAAGCAGGAGACACTGTCAGGCAAGGGCACCTGCCCTAGGAGGGTGCTAGGCTCAGTGACCCCAGGGAAATGTTGCCAGCCCATGTCCTGCACACTTCTCCATCTCAGTGAATCCAGAGGGTTCACCTCTCTGCATGTGAGGGGCCTTTTCTGACACAGTGAAGGCTCTGCAGCCTGAGACTGCAGGAACAGCCCAGCTCCCAGACAGACTCATTTCCTTGAGCATGGAGCCTCGTGGAGCTGCCAGCTCTGCCAGAGGAAGGGCTGGGAATGCCTTCCCACCGAAGCATTTTAGCTGGCTGGTACAAAATCTGCACACACAGAGCAGGGGGTTGTTCCTGCCTGGCAGGAGCATGGACTGGTCCTGCTGTGTCCTCTCCTGCTGTGAGCTGGAGTGCTGGGAAGGAGGAACTGAGGGGCTGAAAACCACACATGAAAAATATCTCTAACTCACAAAATTAGTCTTGTCTGAACGTCCATTTTTCCTTCTCCCTTTCCCCCTTCCTTTCCTGTTGTTCCTTTTCCCTTCTCTCCCCATGGCCATCTCCCATCCCCAGGAGGGGACTGACTCCCACGTGTTTGAGGAGCAGACTGGGCTGGCCCCAGGGTCTGCCCCAGTTCCAGTGCTGCTCGGAGCCCCACGGGACAAAGGCAGCCTCAAGTATTTTCCCTTTGGGTCGAGTTGTCTGTGCTGTCCCGTGCAGGAGGCTCAGCACACAAACCCTCCACTGCTCCCTCTGCCTTACCAGGCTCGGATGTTCCATTCCTCACAAACTCCTCACCCCACCAGCGACAAGGTCGAGCTGACAGCCTTATATTGTTTTTGATTAGCAAATTCTGGAATTAGAAGCCATGCTCTATGATGCCCTGCAGCAAGAAGCTGGAGCCAAAATTTCCGAACTTCTTTCAGAAGAGGAGAAGGAGAAGCTGAAGAGCGCCGTGGAGCAATGGAAGCGGCAGGTGATGAGTGAGCTCCGGGAGAGGGACGCCCAAATCCTGCGGGAAAGGATGGAGCTCATTCAGCACGCACAGCAGGTGGGCATGGGGGTAGGGCATGGGGGCATCCAGGGTGGGATGGTCCCTGTGAGCACCAGCCTCTCCTCCTAGAGCCATCCCACTACTGGCTGGCCTTGGATAACCCTGCACACGGGGCGTCTTGGTTTTCCTGACTTTGTCACACACAGTGACATTCACAGAGCACTCACCTGTGGCTTAGTACCTGGTTTATATTTGGTAGAAGCACAGCACATCCAGTTTATATCCCCCAAAGTAATGCATCTTCTGGGTACATCTGTATTTGATTGGTTAATAAATATTTTTTTATTTGAAATCTGACAGAGAATTAAAGAGCTAGAAGAAAGAATTGAAGGCCAAAAAAGACAAATAAAAGAGTTAGAGGAAAAGGTAAGGTCATGCAGCTGGGACAGCTGCTGTGTGTGCACATGACCATGATCCATTTCACCTGGGCTAAAGAAATGTCCTCATAGAGCTCGTGTGTGCAGTGCAGAGAGAAAGTGGGAGAGCTCCAGGATACCAGTTTGCACTTGCACCAGTCCCTCTGGGAAGGAAAGTTTGACTGGTTAAACTGAGTCTTTCCCTCTCTTATCCCTCGGTGGAGTCCCAAACCTGGGACTCGGCAGGGATGATGGGGTTCCACCTGCCCTGGGAAGGGAGACAGTGAGGCCTGAGGTGTCTGGGGAAGGAGCCAGGATCTTTGCTCCCTCCCTGCCATCTCCAGCATCTCCCTGTGCAGCTGCATGGACCAGCCTTTCCCAGCAGCAGGAATGAGGGGTCTCACTCTGCTGCCCTCGCCTTCAGCCACCACAGCCCATGGCACTGGGCTTTCTCCAGGCACAACTGATGTATTGGACCCCAAAATTGCCCTCAGCTGAACACACCCATTTCCAGTGGCATGGCCATGGGAGAGCTTGATCAGGCACAGCAGGGGCTGAGCTGGACTTGCACCTGAGACTGAACCCAAACCTCAGCAGGGTTGGGTTTGGGGTGTTTTGAGGTGTCAGAAGAACTCAGCTGATGTTTTCCCTCCCTGTTTTCCCTGAGCCTGTGGCTGTGGCTGGGCAGGGGTTGACTGTCATCAGTCCAAGGGACACAGGGGCTCTGGTGAGATGAGTCAAGCCCCAAGCCTTTGGACCCAACTTCACACTTCATATTTCCTCTCACCTGAGAGTTTTGTTGCACTCTGTCTGTAACCACAGCTTATTTCTCAGCTAAACACACTGTAAACTCTTAATCTCTTTCTTCTCTTCCATTTTTTCCTCTCTTCCCTCCCCTTTTCAGTTTTTATTTTTGTTTTTATTTTTCTCTTTAGCTTTCATTCTTTGGTCATAGTCCTTCAGGCCACATGCACAAGGTAAGTCCTCGGGTCACCTCTAGTCTCTTCTCCTCTTCTCATGAAACATCAGAGCCTTCCCCTTGCTGTATCAGTAGGACTGAGGGGTCTCTTGGGCACCCAGAGAACCCAAATATGGAAATCTCTGAAGCCTTTAAAAACCATGAAATCTGGGCACCAGCAGGCAAACACTTGTCCAACAGAGTTTCCTTCTTTGGAGGGAAGGACAAGGAAAAGGAAAAAATAAGCCAGCTTAAAAGCAAGGAAACTTCTAGTAAATCAGGGAAAATACCCTGTCTGGGCTTACCCCTCTGACTGCATCGGGGTTGCTCCAGCTGATCCGTGCTGGAAATCAGTGGGAGCCTCAGGCCCCCCTCCCTGCATGGCCAGGTCTGACCCACTCACAGCCCATGAGCTTGTCCTGCCTCTAGGACAGCAATCAGAGGGGTTTGGGAGAACATGGCATTTATGAGGGGGTGTTCCTCCAAGCACTGTGCCAGAGGGGCCCAGGCACTCCCTGAATCCCCCTTTTCCCCATGTAAATAGGGGATAAATTGCCCTATTTCTCTTTGTGCTGCCAGAAATGACCATGGCATAGATGGCATTGAGGAAAACGCTCCCCATGTAAATGGAATATAACACAAATCCTTTTTTATTAGTTGTACACTTCAAGGCATAATTATAAATAGAACCTTACAGAAGTTTCATGCATGTTGTTTTTGCCAACAACATGCATGTCTTTATCTTGTTCCAGGCTACTGAGAGAGCTACAGCTGCTCCTGCTGTTATTCCCAGGAAGACAGCCCTGCTTCCCGAGACCAAAACAGAGACATTGCTCTTTCCACCCCCCCAAATCCTTCTCATGCTTTGCTACTGGTGATGGAAGGTGCAATCCTTGTGACCCTTTCAGACTGGGGCTGGACCAGGGCGTGTGGACATCCCTGCACAGGCCATGTCCACACCACTGAAATCCCTGATGGAGCATTTGGGAAAGACTGAACTAAGATGACAAGGAAAGCCAAAAACTCTCCTCCTCCCTCTCCTACAGCCACAGGCTCCTTCCTGGAGTCCTGGCTCTGCTGCTTGAACTAACCTCCAGTGGAATCCTGGCTCTGCTGCTGGACACAGCTCTCGGCTCTGTCAGGAGCAATAGAACTCATTCAGATACACTGAATTATTTTGGTTCCCTGCTAAGCAGGCAGCAAATTGCTTCTGTGTAGAAGTGCCTGTGTCCTGTTTGTATGTCACACATTTATATTTGTTATCCATAGTTCTTTAAAAATCTCTCTTGAAAGAAGATTTTAGGAAGAGTTCCAGAGGAATAAGTCATGAGAAGATGAATGTGAGTGAAAATGAAGAGGTTTGTTCCAAGGTATTTCTTCGTAACACACGGTGTGCCCCATGGTTTGTTGAATATCCCACGAGCCCAGTTTTAGGGAAGAACATGAAGCTACAATCGGGAAATTAAACGATAATTTATTCTTCTTTTTGAGTTTTCAGTAAACCATGATGAGAAAAATTACACAATAGTTTAAAAATTGCTGTCCCTGAGTGATGACAAAAGGCTAAACATCATCCCAGCAAAAAAGTTCAACATGGGAGAGAGTGAACTAAAACATTATCCCTGATCTACACATGCTGGGCTGGGGGAAGCAGCAAGAGGGAGCAGAAGATGTTGTCACCTGAAAGATGTTGTCACCTGAAAAGTGTCCTCCCCTCGGGGAAAGGGAGCACAAGTCCCACAGGTCCCGAGCCCAGGAAAACAGGTGAAGAGGGGAAATCCAGAAGAAATGCCAGAGTGTGACTGACCACGTGGGATGTGCAGCTGAGCACAGAAACCTGGGGCTGTGGGGCAAGGCCAGGAACAAGCTCCTGTGCACAGCCACAGCTAAGGTCCCGTCCCTGGGAGCACGGGGCAGGAAGGAGATGGAGCTCTGGGCAGGTAAGATGGGCTCATAACTGGAAACCCCCTTATCCTGGGATTCTCTGAGCTCTGCAACTCCCTCACCTGCTGGTCTCTCTCACTTGGGTTAAAGTTCTTCACGTGGTAACAGAGAAAATACTGAATTTGGGATGAAAATTACCATAGTCCTCATTTAAACAATATTCATTTATCTCTGTTTTACTGCAGTGATTTAGGTGTTGAATTTCAGTGTGATATAATCACAAATGCTGACTTTATGTTTTTTAGATCAGTGGTCACTCTTAACACAAAGTTGCTGGGAAGTAATTAAATACCCTGTCAGGTTTGTGTGGACAGCAAGCAGTTGTGCTGCTTTTAAAAATACATGTTTTAAATACAGGAGACAAAAATATTTTTCGTTTTGCATTAAGAATACAAATAGTAATCAGAAAAGTGTTTTAATTCAACTTTCACTCACGTTTTTTTCTGATATGTGCTGGTAATGAGTTACTTGGCTGGTGAGCATGATGGGGATGGTGGCAGTGCCTGTCCAAAGCTCCTGTTTTTAGGAACATTGAAGGATCCAGGGGTGTCTGGGGGGGAACTGAACCAGGCCAGGCAGCTGGCAGGTTCCAGAGAGTGTTCCCAATCCTCTGTGCCCGTCGGTGTCACACCAGTCCCCAGGCTGCACTTTCCAGGGCAGTAGATCTATGAATTCAGTAATCCAAAAAAGACCTTAATCCCTCAAAGGAGGGAAACAAAAATGCTTTGACTTGTAATTAATTGGGTCTTTCTAACGTGTCTCTTGGACAACTCCTCAACAGAAAGTTAGATTTCATGTAAATGTTGCTTTCTTTATTAAGAATGTGTGTTTTAACAAGAACCACTGAGATCTTCCTGAAGTGGAAAAACAGAATCATTTGGCCTTCTGGGCATGACACTGTGACCTGTTTTCTCAGGTGCCCAACCTCTTGCCTGAGCAGATCCTGCCCCAGTCCTTGGGCCTGGGAGCAGCCAGGTTTGTGGAACGTGTCCCTGCCCAGGGCAGAGCATGGAACAGGATGGTCTTTGAGGTCTCTTCCAACCCAAACTGTTCTGGGATTCTCTGAAGTGTGGCATAGGGATCGTGGCTGGCTGTGCACAGGGTGCTGGGGCAGGTGTGACAGTGGTGTCTGAGGTGACCCCAGCACAGGAGCTCAGGAAGGGCTCAAAGTGCCTTTAGCTGGCTTGGTTTGCAACTGCTCATCTTCTCAGCATGCTTTTATTAATATTTTCATATAAACATTTGTGTGTGTAGCTACATAAATATGTGGGTTATAAACATCCATCAATAGCAATATGAATGTTTGTGTAAACACAGGTGTGTGCAGGCACTGGGAAAGCTGCAGCTTCAAGTGTTTTATAGAAGTACTATTTACACACCAAATTTATGCATTCATTAGGCACCAAGTTTTAATTCCACTACAAGTTGAAACTCTCCTCTGGGTGGAGGAAACAGCAGCCAGGTAGGGGTGGTGATCTCCAGTGGAATCCCATTGCAGAGAACCCCTCAATGGGAATCCCACTGGGGGGGGCTGCAGCCTAAGGGAACTGGGAACTGGGTGTCCTGCAGGATCATGAACTGCTGCCTCACAGGCTGTTTTATTCTTCTAAGCAGTTCTAGGATATTATTTTGCTTATTTTTAGTGTGTGTTCAAGTAATTTTGGAGGCTCACAGGGATGGGTAGCACTTGCCTATATCCAAGTAATGTAGTTGTCAGTTATCTAAGAGAAATTTGTATAGATATTAACTCTTCTATTTCCAGAAGAGGCTTGAGTATCCACATTTTTTCCCTGATTTTCTCAGTTTAATTAAAAACTCAACATTAATTATAACTCCATTTGATATATGCTTCTTCAAAGGAAATAACATCTGGGCTGTGCTGGAACCCAGGTTTGCATCAGGAAAACCTGTGTGTGATGCACCAGCGAGTGCTGCAATGCCTTATACAGGAATACTTTAGGAATTTAGCAGTACATGTCCAAGCACACAGGCCATCAAATCCTAAATAACTCTGGCCAAAAGGCTCTCTGGCTCAGGGTGCAAACCCCTGAGCCCCTGCAGGTCACCAGGCTGTCCCTCAGACTGGAGTTACCCGGGACATGATGCTGTTGGCTTTCAGGTGGTCATTTCCCCTGTTCCCTATTTTTTGCTGGGGACCAGCCCTTGTCCTGCTGCAGCCCCTGGAGTGCCCCAGCCCAGCCACCACTCCAGGGGACGAGGACACTGCCCAGGCCATGCCCTTTATAGCTAAATATGGTTTCCAAATATGACACTGTGTGTGTGTGCCTGCAGTGGGAGCGTGGAGAGCTCGGAGCCTGGACTCACTGTCTGTAAACGCTGTGTCTGAGGGGAAGGAGTGAGTGCCCATCATTGCCACACAATATCTTCTCTAAATAAATCCCTTCTGATAAATGCACACGAGGTGCCACCTCTTGCTAAGCTGGACTGACTGACACAGACAGAATTGGAAAGACCAAACTAGATCCTGTGCCCACCCTTAAACACTCCCCCCACTGAGAAGGGTCACACCTGGGTGGGATCCACTTTGACTCGTGGATGTAAAGGTTTCCTACTGGTAACAGAAGATGTTGCTGTAATTAGTTTAGTTACTTCAGATTGAATTAAAATATTGAAAATAGTAATATTAAAATATTATTTTCAGTGTTTTCAGTAATAGAAGGAGGGAGAGACCATGGCAGGGGTCTGGAACTAGAGGGTCTTTAAGGAACCCTTCCAGCCCAAGCCAGTCTGTATTCCATGATTTCAGCCACAGAGAGCAGGTGCAGTGGGATGGGAGGCATTTCCCAACAGGAGCCCACAGAGCTCCAAGGGGTCACCTCCTTCAGCACCTGTGCAGAATCTGTCCCTGTGAGCCTCGGGTTTGTAGATAATTCCTTGTCTTTAAATCACTTTATGTATTGATCTGTTGAACAATCATCGAATTGTTCTGTGTGGCTGGTGTGCTCCAGCTGTCTGCAGAGGTTGGGGTTTTTTCGAGGTCACTAGCACATCCTTCCAGAGAGGATCCACAAGGGAAATGAGGAGCTACTGGAGCTGAAATTCCCTGTAAGGTTCCATCAGCAGCCCTGCATGTGTGAGCTTGTGCATTCGGGAGGGGGCTGGAAATGACTTCCCTCACAAGGGCACTAATGAGCTGCGTCATTAGAATGCTAATTGGGAAATCTCTGCTGTGTAGGGTGACCCCAAACATCTTTGTTTAAAGTGAAGTGTGGGGGAAATTCAGGCTGTCAAGGAGATTCCCTTTGAGCAAAGGCATTCCTGGGAAGGCACAGAGGAATTGACTCAAATTACTTAAATTACTCCCTTTTACTGTGCTGTAAATCTTATGGATTTCTTGTTCTCGACAAAGAGCAGGATTGGGCTCAGCAATAATGAAGAGATTTCCAGTGGGTTAATAATTGTCAATTTATATAAAAGCTTAGGGTGTCTCCTTGCCTGGTGTTTCTGCTTCGGTGTCTCAGGGGCTGTTCCAGACTGAAATGCACAGAAATGACAATGTCAGTCTGAATTTAGGGATGAGACGGGATGAGATGGAGGCCCTGGGGCAGGAGGAACGTCGCTGGTGCTGAAGGACAGCTAAGCCAGGTCTGAGGCATGGCTGGAGCTGGAGCTTCCTGCTCCTTGCTGGTTTGCCAAATCCCACGGGAAAACACTTTGACACAGATCTGCTGAGATTTTGCTTCTGAGCCAAACATCTGGTTTATTAGAGCAGGAGCTTTTGGTTGTGCTTCCTGGGCAGATTCAGAGAGGGCAGGACCTGGGACCAGCCTTTCTTTTATCATCCCTAGGACCAAGCACCCCCATTCCTGTGTTCTTGTAGGGATATCACACACAGCACAGAATCCCAGAATGGTTTGGGTTGGAAGGGAACTTAAAGACCCTCCAGTTCCAGCCCCTGCCATGGGCAGAGACACCTTCTACTAGCCCAGCTTGCTCCAAACCCCGTCCAACCTGGCCTTGACTCATTCACAGGGTGTTCTTGTGTCTGTTGGAAGTAGAAAAGAGCCTTTTCAGAGTGCAAGTATCCTGTCAATTTGTACCCAGCAGCAGCAATTGGGTGTCTTGTCTGCCTCCCCCTCGGGGCACCAGTGCCTTCCATCCTCAGCTTGCTCTCAGAAAGAAAGCTCAGCCTAATTCTGTACAGAGCTGAGATTGGCAGGGTAAAAGCCTGGTCCACACAGCAGGTTTAGAGATAATCATTCATTTTCTCCTTCATTCCCCAAGCAGAGCAGGTTCAGTTCTCATCTCATCTGAAGAATTCTCCCCCTTAATCTGCATCTTGCTGAGTTCTCATAAATAATAAGGACATGTATTTTTGTAATGTACCAAACTCAGTGTTAGCCTGAAGAATTAATTAGCTGGAAAATCTATTTTAAAGGGAGCTTTTTTAAAAAATGCATTATGTTTGTAAATTAATGTGTTTGTGTACACCACCCCCCTCCCGTGTATTTATACAATTACGTTTTCATGTACACAGTGTTAATTTCCCAGACTTGCAGAGGTCAAAGCCTTTGGGGATGTTGTTATACTGATATGTAATGTCAAAAGAATTAGAAAGATATCTTCCTGAGCATCCAGTAGCAAAAGGTATCAGGAACCTTTCCTTGGCTCCTGTCAGGGACCTCATCCTTTCACTTCAGATAGAGCCAAAATGCACAGCAAAACACCTGAATATTATCTGGAGGATCAAATTTTGAGCAGAAATGCAAATTAACCAGATGAAACAATTTTTTTTGATGACTCCACACTGCTGATGGCCCAACTTTTCATAAATTCGTGGTCTTTATTCCTAAAGATTTCATACAATAGGCCTAAAAAAGTGGTGCAGCTGTTTGATAGTATCCTATGGATCAGCATCCACTCAACGACCCTTATGGTCCCTTCCAACTTGAGACATTCCATGGTTCTCTGATCTTATGGATAATATCTATCCTCTGAAATGCTGCTGTAAGATCATATATGAAAGCATAAAAACATACTGTGACTATTTTGGATTGAGATATATTGGGACCAGTCCCAAATCTGAAGATTTGTTGGTTAGATAATTAGGAGACAATAAGGAATATTTGACTTACTCTTGACCATTATTGGCTATTAGGATTTTGCATTGTCAAGTCTTAAACTTCTGTTTTTCTGGGTTTAGTCTGGTTTGATAAAGACTCACAAACAGTGAGTCTGCTGCCCAACCCCAGCCAGGTAACTGTGCCAAATCATTCCAGTAAGTTACTAATTCCTATGGAATGAAAAGGGACAGCTGGCAGAGGGACCATGTTCACCTGTGGTTCTCCTGGAGTCACTGTCCGAGTGCAATAAAGTGTAAGACAGATGTTGTAGGTCAGACCGAATCCTGGGGGGGAAACCTTGCAGCAGCTAATCCTGCTGGGTGCAGACCTGGCCTTCTTGGGGTGCCAGGGAGGGGACAGCCTGGCTGGGGGTACTGGGAGCAGGATGGGTCCATCCTGGCCACACTGGAGAGGTTCAGGTACAGATGGCCGTGTCTGCCACAAACTGGGCTGTGTGGAGGGTTTGGGTGTCACTCTGCTCCACTAAAATCAGTTTTTCTCCATGGAGCTGCTGTGCAGTGCAGACAGGGAGGCAGCCAGGGCACCCAGCAATGTGCCTGCACTTCCAGGTCAGCAGAAATCCCAGAGAAACCTCCCCCAGGAAAGGAGGACATGTCCGAGTGACTAAGACTGTACTGGCCTCATGCAGATCTGTAGAGGCAGACGGAGGAAATTCTCTTCTGTCAATGGCTCTTTCTGAAAACACATTGCCCCGGGGGGCACTTTGCTCCTTGTTACAAACAAGAATGTTATAAACACCCCGGGGATGCAGCAAATGGATGAGAGGAGTGTCAGGACAGCTGTCACGGAGAGCCCAGCCTGTGTTGGCAGCGCTGGGATGTCATGGAAATACTGGGATTGTAAAATATTCACCTGTCATCAAATCAAAGCCACTTTTCACCCTGTGCTAATTGTACCGAGACAGCAATGGGAGGATAATGGAGGCTGAACATTCAAAATGTAGCAGATCTCTGTGAGTGTTAATTGCAGTTTCCTCAACCTGCCCTGGTAAACTCCTCCAGGCAAGAGAAGGATGTTCCAGGGGGACTGAGCAGTGCCATCACCCAGAGGCCTGGGGTTCCTGTCGGGATGGAGTTGGGGCTGATATCCCCCCTGATCCCACCCTTGGATGCCTTTCCCCCAAGGAGCAGGGACAGGGAGACCAGGGTGTCATCCTGCCTCTCCTGCCCTAGTGCCACGTTTTCAGCCTGACCTGCTGAGCTGCCCTGTCCCAGCACTGCAGCCTCTCCCTCCCCATGCCCAGGGTCTGTAACAGGGAGCAGTGCCCGGACTGCCCCTTCTCCACACGGTGTGATGGTTTGTTATTTCTCAGAGCTGTTTCTTTATTGGTTTCTGTTGCCCTTCAGAGCTGATGTGCAGAACAGGTGAACCAGGGGGTGGTTTATTCCCTGCTATGTTGTTTAATTATGGCTTCGCACTATGGGGAAGACCTGGCTGTGGATTTAGCATTGGAGCACATGTTCTGGAAGGAACCAGAAATCATGAGAAGGGCAGTGGGCATGGTCCCAAGGCTGCCAGAGCTCAAGGAGTGATTGAACAATGGGACAGGGGGGATTGCTGGGGTGTCTGTGCAGGGCCAGGGGTTGGACTGGATGGTCCTTGTGTGTCCCTCCAGCTCAGGATATTCCATGATTCTGTGACTGTGGGATACCTGCACGTGAGCAGGTCTGGATAGGGAGGGCTGCTGGAGCTGAGCCCTGGCAGGTGACACCCCACCACCCCACCATCCCACCACCCCTGCCCCGGGAGTGCCCGAGCTCTGGCAGTGCTGGTTGTGCCACCAACCCACTCCTGTTCCTGCAGGTCCATTGGGAAGGGACACAAAATCCATCCCTGCCTGCCCAGGCTGAGTGGAGCTCAATGGCTGCTTTGTCTGCAGCTCTCCCAGGAGCCCCTCAGACACCACATTCCTGATCCCAGCTGCCCCTGGAGACACTCCCAGCCCGAGGATTTATGTCCTCACTGGCGTTCCAGCCCTTCCAGCTGTGGCAGCAGATGGATGCAGGTGCCATAAGGGATTCCAGCCACGAACTCACTGCCCAGGCCTTACAGACAGAGCATTCTCTCAGGGTTAACTGATAATGACATTTATAAAACTCCCATTACTGCAAATGTAGAAGGCAAATAATTTAAATTAGAATCCCAGAATGGTTTGGGTTAGAAGGGACCTTAAAACTTATCTCATTCTAACACCTGCCACGGGCAGGGACACCTTTCACTAGCCAAGATTGCTCCAAGCCCCATCCAACCTGGCCTTGGACACTTCCAGGGGTGGGGCAGCCACAGCTTCTCCTTCTTGTATTTTCTTTTGTTGGAAAACAAATTGATGCTATTTATGTGTGTAAAAAAGTGATATTTCCTAATATTTTATGTATTTCACAACATGTAAGTATATTTTATAGCTATTGTACCATATTTTCCAGCACCATAATGACTGTCTTCTGACAGATTTGTCTTTTTAGAAAGGATGCTAATATTGTTTACAAATTACATAAAAAGTATATATAAATGTATCACATTCTTTCATACACAGCATGGACTCAAATGAGATACCCCAAATAATTAGGGGTTGATTCCAGCAATTAACCTAAACCAGGTTTCTAAAGGACAAAACTAGCAGTTTTCAGTGCAGAATCAGCCATTTTGGTAATAACAATGCAGGGTTAAAATAGATATATTTAACCTGTTCTGGTGGGAGCACAAGGACCAAGGCTGTGCTGCCACATGCTGCATTTGGGGAGGGTGGGGTAGGAGTCATTAAATAGTGTTAATTACAAATATTCTGCTCATTCTTCATTACACACTGCTTCAAAATCCTACATGAAAAGAAAATGTTGTAGGCTTTTGTGCACAAGTATATTTGTGTGTGTAAAATGAGCAGTATCAAGATTTTATCACAAATAAATGATTTGTAATGGAAGGAAACAGCTTTTTAAAACCCTGCTTTTAAGCCTCAAGGGACCAGCACTGTTTTATCCTGTAGCAGAAGCAGTTTGTAGCGTGTCTGTGTCAGAATTCCTCCCATCTCCCTTGGGAAAGGACAGGTAAAGCCTAATTGTGGTGGCAGAGCCTCTGGCATTCGATTCCAGCAGAGGAGGTAATGGCAGAAACCCAGCCCTGCACGCAACTGTGTAGAAAAGTGACCAGAAATGGTTAAAACTCAGCTGGTTGCTCCTGTTAGTGCCGACCTGGCAGAGCAGGGATGGAGGTGATGGGCACAGGCTCTGGCAGTGCCCACATCCCCAGCCCAGCTCCAGCCTCCCCCCAGGCCCTGGGGATGCTGGAAAGCTTCAGGGGTGCAGGCAGGGCGTTTCAGATTCCAGGCTATAAATATTAATGAGGTGAAGTGCTTTCATGCTCGTGGGCAGTTCCTCTGCACAGCTCATGCTCACAGGGTTTGTCAGCATAAACGAATCAGGCTGGTAATTTTTCTTCTGTTGGTAGATTTGAGTCTGATGGCAGGAAATCCCAAAAGTTTCCAAATCAGTACAGTTAGGAACAAAAGATACCATGGATGTGTTCACTGGGCTGCCCTGCAAAACAGTGCTCTTGATTCTTAAGTAAAAATTAAGAATTTGGTAACTAAGTGACAGTGAAGGGCTGCTGATTGCTGAGATTCTCAGAGCCAGTAACTCATCCTCCTGCCACAAGAGTCGTGGGATCGTGGCCTCAAATACACTCAAGAATTTGAAGTTTTCACTCTGTAGAGAATTACCTGAGTGATCTTCACGCCCTCATCCTGCTCACACAGGCAGCTGGTGGCAAAAATAACATCTTCAAAAATCAGGTGCTCTTTGTCCAGGCTGGGGTTACAGCTGTGATTTGTCTAAGCATGGAAAGATCTGTAACTGTTGTTACCCTGATCTTTAGCTGCTGTAAACTCCCCTAACTTCATTGAAGCCAAGAGAGTTTCCTCTTTCTCACCAAGGAAAGAAGGGACAAGAAAAAAAGTGGTGTCCCCTCTTCCTCACCAGTGACCTGCCCCATCACCTTCCCTGACAGAAAATGTTCCCCGTTGTTGGGGTCCCTTCCAACCCAAACCAGTCAGGGATTCTCTGATTCCTTTCCAGATGGAATCCGACCCATCATCTTTGAGGAATTGCATTCCTGCATTGTTCTATTCGGCAGAGCTGCCGTTTTCCCCAAGCTGTGAACGCTCAGATGCACAAATATTAGCACTTGATCCATTACCCGTTTTGAAATGCTTTTGTCCTATTTTTACAGCTTTCTAAAAAAAAAAAAAAAAAAAAGGAAGAAAGAAAAGAAAGAAAATGCCTGTTTGGCAGGAGATTGCAGGGTGAGAGAGTGGAAACTGTGCCTTTTATTCGAGGCCCCGCCAGCCCCGGGCACACTGAGTGACATTGGAAGTGGCAGCGCGTCTGCCTTTGCCCCAAAACCCTGACTGCCACCCCGGTGCCACGAGCAGTGACAGAGCCAGGCATAAACCAAAGTGGCAGCTAGAAGAGCCGCTGTTAGTTACTCTTGGTTTCCCTTAAGTTCCGTGTCCTGTCAGGCATTGCTTCTGGAAATTCTTGGGGTGCTGCTGTGAGCAGTGAACCCCTGTCTCAAAGCCTCAGGGAGGGACAAAAGGGCCACCTGACCTCCAGGACCTGGTGTGGTGAGAGGTGTCCCTGCCCATGGCAGGGGGGGGAAGGAGATGAGCTTTGAGGTCCCTTCCAGCCCAAACCAGTCTGGAATTCTCTGACCTGCCAGAGGAGTGGGCATGGGAGGGTTAATTCATTCCCTGCACAGTGCAAGGGCTGTGGTGGGGAGGGGGGATTCAGCTGCTGGTGAGGTCTGGGGGGAGAAGAGACAGGCAATGGGGGATGGAGAGGGGATGGGGAATGAGGGGGTTCTCCTTTCCAGTCATTGGCTGAATTGTTCTGCTTCCCCTGTGTCTGCCCCAGAAATTCCCCTCCCATCTGGCACTGGTCTCATAGCTGAGTGTGAAATAGAGAACACGGGTCCAGGCCCAAGGAGGGCACACAGGAAGGTCAGGGCAGCTCCAGGACCACCCTCCCACCTATGGGCACCATGTCCTTTGTGCTGTCCCCCTGTACCTGAGGAGGTGGAATTTGGCTCCATGGTTGTTAACTCATCCTCTCAGAGTTTGCAAACTTTAAATTCCTCATTCATCGCTATCATCACAATATTCTGAGTGTTACCCAAAACTGTTAGGGGAGTATTGCTTAAGGAAAGTGAATGTTACGGTATGTGGCTCAGCCTAGAGAAAACAGTGCATTTAACATTTAATAAATTACCTCTTTTGTTTGTTTGTTTGTTTCTAGGGAAAACCCCACAGCTGGCTAAGCCTACTCCAACTTAGACTTAACTGAGATCTGCTTAACACAACCCAGCACAGGTGGGAGAGGAGCCCAGCTGTAGTTAATTCCTGTGTTTATTTTGTTCTGTAGGTACCTGCACAGATTCCAAAGCTTGGATGGAGTTTATAAAGCTATGAAGAAAACCCCTTGACACTGAAATTCTAAACCCTCTCCCCACACGTGTACATTGACCATCTGTTTTAACCCAGCACAGGGAGCTCTGCTGCAGAAACAGAAGAAAGTGAGTTGGTCAGATATATTTGTACAGAAGGCATGCAACATTTTAAGGCAAAGGTTGTGGAGTTTGATGTGAGCAAATGACTGTATTATGGAATTAATTTAAAAAAACCTCCAGTTCTACTAGATCCTGATACCAGTGCTGGGATTCCAGGATAAGCTGCATTTTTGTGTCTGCATTTCTCACCTAAACAGGTCCATTTCGAGCTCTACTGAAACACTTCATGTTTTAAAAAATTGTATTTACTGGAAGCTCTGCAAGTGGTTGAGGTGTGTGCTAGGAAGTGGCTTGGGTCCACCTCATGGCTCTTCACCCAGGCAATGCTCTTGCCTGTTGTGTATTTCTGTCTCAAGTATTGTTCTGTTTTCCCATTGACTCGACTTCCTCAATCCTGGGGGTTTTAGTTACAAAGCCAACAGGTCTGTGTGTAAATAAGGGATTGTGCTTGTCTATATGTCAATATAAATATGTAAGAAGTCTTGTACATAGGAAAGCAAAAATGGCTCAAAGAATGTTTTCAGAATTGTTTCCTCCGTATAAATGCACAGATGGGATTGACATCCCTGACTCCAGGGGAAGGGATTGCGGGGGGTTCTCAGTCGCTGCCTGTGACCCCTCTGGGCTCTATGTGATGGTTTGTTGGATCAGTGCTCGGCTGGAGCCGGTGCTGTCCAGGAGCTGAGCTCTGTCGGTCTCGGCTGCTCCCTCCTCACCTCTGGCTCTTGTGCATCTTTTAAAACACGGTCTCCAAGCCACAGGACAGTGCCCTCACCTGGGGTGTCACTGCACCCCTCAGTGCGGGTGCCCAGCAGCAGGAGCAGGGGGTGCCACCCTCACCCCAAACCCGCCACCGTGTGCGCCAGGCCTGGACTTCTTGTTCAAACTGTTGGGACAACGTGGCTGTTAATTCCAGTATTCTGCTCTGTGATATCTGTAGCCTTCAGTGATTCCTTGAGTGCCTTACATGGCTTGTGGACTGAGTTCCTGACCAGGAAGAGACAGTGCCCCTGGACGGATGGTGGCTCCTGGGCACGCCGTGCCCTGGCCACGTGTGTGTGCACAGGAACAGGTTTAGCTTCGACTCAGGAAATCGCCCTGTGAATACGTGTATTAAACCCTGTATTATGTGTTGTACAGTTTATTAAAAGGGGTTATTGTAAACTTATGCAAAACATTAACACAGACAAAATGGAGTTTTTTGGTCCCTGGCTAGCGTGCCGTGACCTGTGTCCTCTAATCCTACCCCAAAACCATATCCAAAATACGGAACGTTGGGTTCAGTGCTGCGACAGCCCGAAACCAGGGGCTGGAGCGATCAAGTGCAGAATTTTACACATATTTTTGTATCGTGATTCCTATGATATATATCGAGAGACTTTCTATTCCTTTGTAAAATACATAAATTATTGTCAACTTTTAATAAAAAGAGCTGTTTTAAACCTTCAAACTGGATGAATTGGTGTGTGGCTGAAGGGATGGGGAAGCTGGACTGCGATGCTGGCAGCCCTGGGGCACCGGGAGATGTCCGGGGGGGGTGTTCGGGGGCCAACCACGCTGTCTCTGCCGTCACTGGCGCTGGGAGATGTCACCTCTCGGTCGCGCGTGGGGACGGGCACGGGTGGATGGGCACCGGGAGGGGCGGGGGGGTCCCTGGGCGGCTCTTAACGCGGCGCTGGGCTCTTCTCCCCAGGGCGAGGCGGCTGCGGGAGCGCAGCGGCAGCGACACCGGCACCGGGGAGCGCGGGGGTCCCGGGCCCATGTCGGGGCGGCAGGAGGGGGCTCTGCCCGCCTGCTTTGCGGGGCTGGGTGCGGGCAGCCCGCGGCCAAGGCAGAAGCGCGGCGGGATGTTCTGCAGCGTGGAGGACGCCTTCGACAACAAGACGCTGAACTTCGCCTCGCTCGCTGCCTCCGGACCGGGGACACCCGTCGGGGGGCACCGCCGCGACACCGACCCGAGACCCAGCCCGGACACGGGACACAGCCCGGACACGGGACACAGCCCGGAGACCGACCCCGCGCCGCCCCCGAGAGCCGCGGCCCCGGCGGAGCTGCGGGACGGCTGCGGGCAGGTACGGGGGCCAGGCCCTGGAGGGAGGGCGAGCGGGACCCCCGTCCCCTTACCTCCTGTCCCACCCCATCCCGTCGCCTTCGGTGCCGTCCCGTCTCTTCCCATCCCGTCTCATCCCTTTCTATCCCGTCCTGTCTCGTCTCTTCCCATCCCGTCGCACCCCATTCCATCCGGTCCTATCCCTTTCGATCCCGTCCCGTACCGTCACGTCCAGTCCTGTCCTATCCCACCCCACCCCGTCCCGTCCCGTCCCACCCCACCCCATCCCATCCCGTCCCCTTCGGTCCCATCCCATCCCACCCCATCCCGTCCCGTTCGGTCCCACTCCACCCCACCCCACCCCACCCCACCCCATCCCACC
>JAWWEE010000159.1:34500094-34513291 GCA_035221455.1 Xenops minutus
TCCAAGGCCAGGTTGGACGGGGCTTGGAGCACCCTGGGCTGGTGGAAGGTGTCCCTGCCCATGGCAGGGGTGGGACAAGATGCTTGTCCCTGGCACATGCTGGTTCCCATGTGTCAGGCACAGCGATAAGGGCACAGGGCAGGCAGACACTGGGCAATCCTGGGCTCACTGCTGGAGGTTTGAGTCCATCTGCCTTTCCACCCACTGTATTTCAGGGCTGTGTGTGGGAAGCTGCCCTCCCCCTGCCTTGTCCCCCTGCAGGGAAGGACCCGGCTTGGCCGCTGTCCTTGGTCCTTGGGGACACCACGGAGAGCCGGGAATGCCGTGCCGGGGGCACCAGAGCGGAGGCTCGGGGCTCTGCAGAGAGGGACGAGCTCAGGCTCAGACACCGATGGGTCTCGATCCTTCACGGCCCCTTTGGGGTGAGGAGGAGCCCTTGCAGCTGCTGCCTGCGCTGCCACCCAGAGCCAGAGGCGTGACTGCTGCGCTGAGGAGGGGTGGAAGGGGCAAGCAGAGACCTCCTGACACTCCCGGGGCCGCTTTTACCGAGTTTCATACAAAATCCAGGCCTTTGCAGGGGGAAACACCAAATCACAGCAAGCCACAGCTGTCGCACCCTCCCTGCCGCAGCAATGCCAGGGTTCTACCACCGTCCCCTCTTGCCTCTGAGCACCCCCAGCCCATCCTGCTGCTCCCAAAACACCCACCATCCCCTCCAAACCTCTGTGCCCTGCACACCCCCAGCCCATCCTGCTGCTCCCAAACCACACACCATCCCCTCCAAACCTCTGTGCCCTGCACACCCCCAGCCCATCCTGCTGCTCCCAAACCACCCAGCAGTCCCTGTGCCGATGGTTTGGACCCACTGCAGGGCTGGTTTGGATAGTGCTGACCCCAGCCCATGGCCATGTCCAGGGCTCTCCTGGTCCTCACCGAGACCCCCCCCTCTGCCATGGACAGGTCCCTCAGCCCCACTGTGTGCAGATACAGCCTCCCTAGGGAATCACAAACACCTGGCTGACACTGGAAAGTGGGACACTGGAACACCTGGATCCAGCTGTTCCTCTTTCAGCACCTGTTTTTGAGGTGACCAGTGACCACATTCCCACAGCTTTCATTCCACTCGGCTCCACACCAGCAGGGTGTTCCAGCAGCCCAGGGGGCTGGCTGGGCTCCAGAATTCCAGCATTCAGATGCTTCCATGGTTTCATGGATCTACAGCTCAATACCCTGGAAATAAGGCCAAAGCCTTGGCAATGTTAAAAATACACATTTATTACTGCACATGTGCAATGGTTTCCAGAAGTATCTGCAAAAACACAAACTAGTCATAACTTAAATATTCTGTGACATGGTAAAATTGTCATGCAAGAAAATTACAGGAATGTATTAACATAAAATACAAAGATATATTTACATATATATGCACTGCAATAATTTAAAAAAAAATATCCTACCAAGGCAACAGGATTTCAGCACTGTCAAGGGTCAAGTCCATATTACTGGCATTTTTGCTATTATTTTATTACTCTTAGTCTCTTTCCGGCAAGCTCTGGAGTAATAAAGAATTGGCAACAGAAGAAACATCAGGACCTGACCTGGCATTTGTCCTCTGCACAAAATTCCCAGTGAAGGCTGTGGAGTTCAATGGAAACACTTAGCAATATGCAACTTTGCAGAACTTCATAACACAACAGAGATAAGAAAACAATCTCATGGCAAGTGATTAAAGGAGAATAATTTATAGGTGCTGTAGACTTTTCACAGCGGAAAATGGCACACACTGTATAAATCTGTCATACAAAAAATACAGGTATTTAAATATTTATACCCAGAAAATTCCTGTGTTCTGGTTGTAGTGGAGGTGTAACCCAGGGCTGCCAGTGGTGCCTTCCAGGCTGGGGTTGATGACTAGGGATGTCACGCCTTCACTGGGAGGTTTGCTCAGCACTGGCCATCAGGGCTCGTCCAACACCACCGGCGATGGTGGGGAACCCTGACACAGCCCCAGACCTCCCTCCCCGTGCCCACCCCGGGCTGTGCTGGGGGCTGGTCACAGGGCACCCTCGAGGGAGCAGCACAGAGAGGAGAGAGGATCAAAGCCCTGGGAATCCACTGTGGGTGGGGTGAGCTGGACACGGGACACCCTGGAAGGAGCCACAAAGACGGATGGGGCCAAGAGGACCAGGCTCGGCTCAGTCAGCACCAGCTCATTACCAGGACACAGCGATGGGGACAGGACACAACATGAGCCCAGTAGGGACAGGAGGGCCCGGAGCACTGAAACCCACCACGGGGTTCTGACAATGAAGCAAACACTGATCTGTTTCCCATCACTTTTCCCTTTTCCAGTGGCTCTTTCCTTGGCATTTCTTTTCCCGGGACTGGGCAGAAAGAGGAGTCAATGAAACCTAGTCCCTAACAGGCTCTGGTGAGGTTATGCCCAGGTATTACTTTAGATCAACACTGAGCACTTTGGGCATGTGTTCACAGTGTCTTTTCCACTCAGTGCAATGATCCCAGAGCTCTGTGTCCTGGCACTGTTCTCAGGGACTCAGGGTCAGCAATGACTGAGGCAGAAGCAGAGTGTCCCCAGCACATTCCTGGAGATGCACTGCTGGATTCCAGGGGCATTTCCCAGGCAGCCAGGCTCTGCACAGAGTGTTTCCCCTGGGAAGGAGCCATTCCCTGGCTTGTCTCCAGAAGTTATTCCAGTTTCTGCCAAGTGCTGCTGATATGTTTTGTGCAATTCGCTCAGGGTGCTGCAAAGGGAGCAGATGACTGACACAGACAGGGTTTGGGCTGAAAAGCCTCTGTTTCAGGAGCCAGTTGGCTCCTCACCACACACAACAACCCCATCTCAGGGGCCACTTGCCCCTTGTCATAAGGACAGCAATGAAAATGTCAATTAGACATGTCCTCTAAGTGCCAACACCTCTCCTGGCCTCAGAGCTTCTACTGAATAGGATCTATTTGCACCTCTCATATACAGGATGTTTTGGTCAAAAAATCAGTGAGTCTCCTCATCATTCTGATAGTCCAAACTTTTGCCTTTATTTACAGAAAGTTGCTAAATAGTGCAATGCAATTCACTGAGAAAAATCATTTATACCAGTGGAATAAATCACCTGTAATTCTCAGCCTCTGAATAAATACGTGGTTTGACCCTCATCTGCTGCACTGGGTGCTTGGGCTGAGGGATGTGGGCTGAAGGACGTGAGGGGTGTGTAGAGAGCCCCGGGGTGCAGAACAGGCTCCCCATGGGCAGAGCAGGGGCTGCTCAGCACAGAACGGGCCAGAGCTCACAGCCTACCTGCACACACAGGGGTGCTCTGATGGGCAGGAGAAGGCAACTGGGCCACCCTGGTATCCAGCAAAGTTATTGGGGGAAGAGAGGGCAGGTCCCCTCAGCACAGCCCAGGATCAGAGCTGGTAGGTGCCCTCCTGCAGCTGGGAAAAGGAGCAGGGGAACACATCTATTTCAGCCCTCGCTCAGTGAGCAGCCACAGTCCCTCTGAGCTGCCACTAACCCAGCTCCTAACGAGGCAAGGGGTGTGCAGGGACCCACGGGTGACACCGGGGCCTCTGGGTGCAACCCTGGTCCCTCATCAGGCACAGCATGGGTGGGATGCTCATCCCCCCAGGTCTGACAGCATCTGCCTGGCTCTGTCCTGAAAATAACTGCACAGCTGGACCCAGAGCTCCAGCTGCCCTCCTCCTGCACACCTCTAAAGACTTCCATGGACATGTGCTTCTGCCAATCCTAGCCATGCACTAATTCCCACATAAAACTGTGGAATATGCACGTGCCGTGTCACTGCTCATGCCAGATCATTTTGTACCCTTAATGCCTTTCTGGTTTAGTCAGGAAATGAAAACAGCAACAAAACCTGTCCTGAAAGACTCTGCATCTGTTAAAAACATTTTCCATCCATTTTTGCATTAGGAATAAATATGCAAACATTGCAACCTCCCAGTGTCTGGCAGCAAAGAGCTGCTGATGGTTTGGGGGTGCCTGCGGTCCCACTGTGCCCCTGGCTGTCACAGCAGCTCCAGGGCTCAGTTTTAGCAACAGTAACCAAAACCCACTCTACAGCAGATTAAATGACATAGTGAAGGCTCCTGAAACAAGAAAGGCAACATCCAGAGCAGGGCAAGGAGACCTTGTCTTATTAAGAAGTTAAGACAGGTATTGGTAAATTATATACAGTACTTGTACTCTACACTGAAAATAAAGTAAACTGAAGGGTGAAACAAGAGATTCCTGTCTTTCATAACCGAGCAGCCTTGCAAGGCCACCCACTCTGCCTCCAGCTAAACCTGAGTCCACAATTAACTGTGTCCTCCAAACCCAGGCAGAGCCAGACCCTCCAGTCCATCCCACGGCTCTCGCTGCCCTCAGCAGCCACATGAAGGAAGCAGACACTTTGAACACATTCTGCATCTCAAATACACATTGAACCCATCACACATTACCCAGCCTCTGAAGAACCCACAGAGTGCACAAAAAACATTTATTTGCCCGGAGTCGGGAAAGGAACTGACAGGGGACACAAGGACAAGGAGGTGCCTGGGACATCCTCGTGCTGCAGGACCCAAACAGCTGGAGGGTCCCAGGAGCTGGTGCCACCCACCACGGCCCGGAGAGACCTCGGGGCTGCTCGGCTTGGCACAGGGATTGCTTGTCCCCACGCAGCCTTTGTGAACAGGGAATGCCAAAGTCACACTTGAACCCCCTCTTCAGCCTCCCTCCCTGCTCTGCGTCTTCCCTTGGGGGACCCAAGGATGTGGCTTCTTTCCTTGTCCACTCACTGCACTAAAAACGTGCCATCAGCAACCCAACATTAAAGCAGAGCAAGTAAAGAAGGTGATCTCCCCTGGACAAGTTGCATAGGCTGTGTGTTCCCCCACGACATGCTGGGCTGGCGCTCCGTAACCCAGGAGGGCAGTTCTGTGTGAACTCTCTGTGTCTCCAGCTGTGCAGGGCGAGCTGTCGGTGCTCGGGGGTGGCAGTGGGGTCAGCTCGGGTGCTCAGGGCACCTGAGGTGGGGGGCTCCAGCCTAACTGCTGCCCGAGGAGCACACGGAGCTGCACATGTGCAGGTTGGAGGGCTCGGGCTCAGCCTCCCCCTCGGCTTCGTCCGTGGTCTCAGACGTGGACACCGACTCGCTGGGCTGCTCTTGGCTCTTCTTTAGCCTGTGGGAGTTACCAGAAGTTACCAGGCAGCCCCAGACCAAACATCCCCCCGAAGGAGTGGGGTGAGGGTGGTCCGCAGCCGTGGCACACCCCAGGCTGCCCTCACACCACTCCAGAGGAGCCTTCTGAACACCCCAGTGACCAAGAGGGAGCTCCCCAGGGCACACATAAAGGTGATGACAGAGGCCAGTGTACCAGCAAACCACACTGAACTGCTCAGAAACACCCCAAAATGGCCTGCAAGGCTTCAGCCCACCTGGACCTTGGCCACGAGCACCTGAACCATGGCCAGGCTCCCACGCCCACCTCCTCCACAGAGCCTCCCTCTCTGCTTAGAGACAGACCCCTCCCAAACTCGGGGAAGCAGCAGCTTTAATCCAGCACTTTCACTGCCTGCTCATGCCCACCAGAGACTTTAACACCTTCACAGAATAGGTAAGGTTCAAGATCAAGTCCAACCTTCCTTGCCTTCATTTCCCAAAACATCACCTTCTAAAAGCAGGATGGGCAAGGAAATGCCACGAGGGAACTGAAACAGCATCACATACATATGTGAATTCCCAGAAGTCTCCCTGCAGCATATTTCATTTAATGGCAGTGATTAATAATCCCTGATTGTGTCTCCCTTTGTGGTCAGAACTATTTTTCATACACAGGCAGCACCTGAGCTCCTCATCTGGGGCTAAGCTGGAAGCAAGATGCTCCCAGCTGTCAGGCACTGGATCGCTGATTCCTAAGGGAGATCAGGAAAAAGAGCACTTTTTCCTGATAAAAATAAAAAGCCACCCAACACACTCACTTCTCTCTATTGAAGATGACAAAGTCCTGCTGGATAGCTTCAAGGCATTCCTGGAGATAGTCATTTTCCTGTTGAGGAAAAACAAGACAGGCATAAGCAGCCACATTTGCATCTCACTGCTGCCTGCAGCACCCCAGCGTTCCCAGCTGTGTGCAGGAGCCTCCAGATGTTTGCAGGAGACCCTCCACGCCCCCAACCTCAGCCCAAAAGCTGGAGGCAGCAGGGCTGGCTGTCATGTGTCTTTCACCAGGGGCTAGCATCACCCATGGCAGCAGTTTGCCATAAAACACAGATTACACTATTCCTCACATAAACACAACACATTTATCCATGGATCCTGTATTTTGGGAATGCTGTCAGCCCAAAGGAAGGCCAGCCAGCATGGAGAGAGCCCAGCACACAGCCCACGTGTGTGAGTCCCTGCAAACACACACATGGAGCTGCTGCCTTGTCCCCAGGCGTGCGTGGTCCAGGGCCATGTGGGGACACTGGCTGCACACACACCTCACTGCCCAGACCTCTGCTGATCATTCCATTTTCCAAACTACAGATTACTGTGAAAGACTTTGATCAAACTTCCATAAAATGGATTCTTGGTTGTCAGAAAGACTCCAGTGAAGAAATGTTTTTATCAAAATAAACCCGCAGCTCCTGCAGCGTGGCAGTAACAGCTGTGATACCCCCCAAATCCAGCTGCTCAGCCTTTTCCCAGCTGGATGCTACCCTGGGGAGCACGTACAGACTGGGAGCTGTCTTTGCTGTTATCCCTCGACTTGTTCTTCGCAAGCCTCTTCTTCTTCTTGTGCAGGGGCCTCGACTCCAGAATCATCTCCTCCAGCTCGAAGGTGGGGTCGCAGTGCAGGCGGCCCTTCTGCAACACAGCAGGACACCCATGTCAGGCACAGGGGACACCCAGAAACTGCCCCCCTGTCGGGGACCCTCTGCTGGCAATGGGGTTCCTCTAACATGAGATGCAGGTCAGTCCTACTCACATTGGGAACAAAGCCTGGCTCCACGCGCTTCTCACAGATGTCACTCCAGACCACACTGGACAGGTAACTTGAGGCCTGGATGTCACCCAGGCAGGAGAAGCGATGCTCAGGGTTCACTGTCAGCAGCTGGAGAGGGAAAAACATTGTAGAGAAAAGCACTGGAGGGAAGAGCATCAGAGGGAAGAGCATTCCTGTTAGAAGAGAGAGACAAGACACCCAGCACCATCCTGCATGACTCAGCCATGCAGGAGCCTTTCTGTTATGGGAAATGCACAACTTACTACAGGAAAAAACTTTAGAAAACATTCTGAAGCTTGTGAAAGTGTACTGTGAGCTCCTGGACCAGCGTGGGTTTGCTCCCCTGATGCATCCTACAATGCCTGACCTTTCCCTGCAGCACCTGGCACTGCCTCCCCATGCCAGGGGCACATCGATCGCTCCAGAGGCTCATCCTTTCAGCCTCAGCCTCCCCATGTCCTCTGTCACCCCATCTGTGACACCAGGGACACCACTGTTCATAAAACACAATGATTACTGAGCACAGAGAACAAAATTGATCCACTGAGACACCAGTCTGAGGGCAGAGCCGGTTTTCAAAGGATTCAGCACAGCATCCTGCTGGGACTGTTTTCCTTAAAAGCTGTGGCAGTCCTGGGCATGCTCATTCTAGGTGGCTACAACCTTTTCCCAGGAAATAAAGCCAGCACTGGGTGTTTTTCCAACGCTGAAGGTGACGGTGGCTGCACTTGCTGTCCCCCAAGCACAGGGATGCTGTGAGGGGTGAGTGGGCAGGACACAGGGTAGGGGCACCCCGGCACTCTGGGGGGCACATGGGGGTCCTTCCCGGCTGAGGGGGCTGCTGGCGCGTTCCCGGTGAGAGGATTCCCTGGATTCCCTGGAATCCCTGGGTTCCCTGGGTTCCCGGCTGCCCAGCAGATGGCAATGCGAACCTGCCGAATGTGCCGCTGCTGCTCCTCATTACACCGAGTCCAATTACACAAACTGCCCAGCCAGCATTAACTCGCATCAGAGACGCTCATTTGCTGCCAGCACCGGCTGTATCTTTCCTACGGCAAATTCACCAGCTGCTTTTCTGAGTTCTCAAGCAAGCCGGAGCTAAACCAGCCCCCCACCTCATCCCCAGCCTCCTCCAGCTGCAGGGCGAGGAGAGCAGCAGAACATCCCACAGACCTGCAATGCCCCGACAACTCTCACAACCCCTTCCAGACCCTTCAGCCCCGAGCAACCAGCGAGAGGAGCAGCCAATGCTGCAGCACAGCACATGCTGCACTTTATCTCACCTGCCCTCCCAGCCAGCACCACTGCCTTTATAGGTTACAGGGGTCATAGAGAAGGTGGGATGCTGGAAGGCACAGTTCTAGTCCAGCTGGGAATCTGATTGTCATACCAAAACCAGCTTTTTTGCTTCCCTTGCTATCAGACATAGTGCATCTCATGACAGGGATAATAAACACGCAGCACACATGACTAATCATGGAAGCCCAGGATGGGTTGGGTCAGAAAGGACCTTAAAGATCAGCTAGTTCTAACCTTCTGCCCTGGGCAGGGACACCTCCCACCAGCCCAGGGTGCTCCAAGCCCCGTCCAACCTGGCCTTGGACACTCCCAGGGATCCAGGGGTAGCCACAGCTTCTCTGCCCAACCTGTGCCAGTGAACTATGTTACATTATATTATTATATTATTCTATGTTATGTATGATTATATTATGAAATATATTCTCCCTGTTTCTGTTTGAAAGAGAAAATTTGGGTACATATTTACTAAGTCAAAGCGGTCTCGACATAAAAGAACTTAAAATTCCTTCCACATCTCAAATACACCAAAATAACATTATATGACTTTTTTCCCCTTTAAGTCATCATGTAGTGAAATTGGAAACCAAGCAGACAGCAGGGATTTCACACTGCCTATTTGTTCTGTACCAAATGACTGCATTACAGACAGGGAGTCATTCAGGCTGCTTCTCCTCACTAATGCAGAGGGAAAAACACTCATTTGATTTGTCAGTGACACAGAATTCTCATTGTCCTCATGCCACATAAAGTAATTTTACAAAATGCCTATAACTGATACAGAAGGAAGACACACACTGGCCTTCAAATTCCCACAAACCACCTGAGCTGTGCCCAGTTGCACAAATTTCCCTGGAAATTCCAGCATTCTCCAAAGACAGTGATTTGATCCTTGTTGCATCCATCCATGAGCTGCCAGAATGGGCAATTTGCAATCGTGGAAATTAATAGTTTTAATTAAACCATGCAAAATACAGCCACATTAAATGTGCTGATACACCAAGTTGGAAAGAGAGATGGATTCATCCATAAAATGCTGCAAGGTATGATGGCACACTGTGATTATTAAAGCTTACAAATCAGTTACAGCTCTAAAACCATCACGGAGAATAATTACAAGCCTAAAACAAACAAGTCATTTCATTCTCATATCATGAGAGCTCTTCTCTTAATCTGTTTCTTATCAAGAAGTTCTTAAGTAAAAGAGGCTGCACTAGGAAAATCACACTCAAAAAATCTAAACCCACTTCTTTTTTAGCACCAACCTGAAACAAGCCAAAAAATCTTGAATGAAACTGCATGTATTTTTTTTCTCTAGATAGCAGTAATGTTATGTGGAAAACATGAAATCCTGTAAAAACTTCAGCACCCCAACAACAGGGAGGAATACCAAACAAGGGATACCCCCAGTGCTACCAGAAGGGCAAATGCTGGGGGCACAAATCCCAGCTGCCCAAAGGAAATGGTGTAGGAATCCCAACAGCAAAATGGGGAGCCCTTGTCACTGAAAAGTGTGACTTCTATAAGGGTCTTTGCTGGACAAAAAGAAATGCCATTCAGCTATTCCCTCTCTGCTTCTGTATTCTTTATTTTATATGGACACTTACCAGAATCACAGTCAAAGACCCTCATGGGAATTTTGCTTGGTGGACACAAAAATGTCATGAAGGTGCCACCTCCATGTCAGTGATCCTCTTCCACCCCTTTGAAGACTACTGGAAGTAAAAACAAATTCCCCTTTCCTGCTCTCCCCAAAGTCCTGGGTTTGGCTGGGACTTAATCATTTTCCTTCCTAGTAGCAGGTGCAGTGCTGTGGGTTTGGATTTAGGATGAGGATCATACTGATAACACACTGATGCTTTGGCTGGTGCTGAGCAGAGCTCTCTCACAGTCAAGAACTCTTCTCTCATGCTCTGCCAGCCAAGCACAGCAGGAAGACACCAGGACAACATTTCCCCCATTCAGGCTCTCCCTGTGACTCGTTCAGGTCCCTCCTGTCAGACCATTCCAGCTCAGGCCACAATAAAATTAACCTTGGCTCAACCTCCCTTCAAACACCAATCTCTCTTGGTGAAGGGAACTACACCACATGACAGGAGCACCTCTCTCTGCCCAGACAACACCTCCATTTTTTGGGCAATGCACCCTAAAAATGCCAGGGCTGTCCAATGGATGGCCAGTGGTGTCACCACAGGGACCCCCTGACCCTTGTCTTTCCTCAGTGTTTGCCCAGCCCTGTTTCTGTGTCCCTTTCAAGCAGTGACAACCAAGGTAATCAAAAGCAGCTCTGTTACTCCCCACACCCCACACCAAAGCCTTCTCTGTTTACCCTGGTTCTCCAAATTCTCCAGGTTCTCTCCTCAAGACAAGCCTTCTGCACTACCCCAGTATTATCCCAAAACTCCTTTAGAAGTTTCCAAAAACCTGTATGGAATTCAGGGTTTGTTTTTTAAACTCAGCACTCCCAACTCTCACCTTCTCGCCTTGGCACAAGGCCCAGCAGAATTGAAATTCTTTGATTTTACAGCACTGAACAGTTCCCACATTTCTCCAAATGATGAGCCAAATTGAAATACAGGGTCCACACAGCATCTGAATATTGTATTAGTTCATCAAGTGGAGAAGGACAGCAAAGCTCCCCAACCCAAAACCTTAGCAGTGAGATAAAAACAAGCCCATGTCAAATTACAACTTAAATTACATTGCTGCACAAACACAGTGAGCACTGAAATAGGAAAAACTGCCATGCAAATGATACCAGCTGCCAAGATGTGTTATTTACCAAGGTCTAACATTCTGATAGATAAATACAGGGACTTTTTGGCAGAAAACCCCAGCAAAACAAACACGAAGAGCCCCAAACTATTCTACAGCAGTGTGAGCCTGATGATGCCTAATAGCCTTCTACTACCAAAATACAGCCTTATTTTTAAAGACTCAGTAACTCAAAACACCATATTTGCTTCAGCCTGAATTTATGAGAACATTTTCTGAGCACTATGTGGGAGGCAAGCACACCAACTGATTATTAAGCAACAGGATTTGTAGAATATAACCTTTGGGTGCGTGCCCTACAGCATTCCAAGTAATTTCTCCCTGGATTTAACAGAGTTTGTGTGTGAAGAAGCTTCAACTATCCTTTGGGGTTAATGCTGCATTGTTAATGACAGTAATAATGTGATTTGCACCTACATAATTCCTATATGAAAAAAAAAAGAGCCCATATTTTAAATGTAAAAACTAATTTCTCTGGGGAAATGAGTGACAATTGGCAAATAGAGGATGAAGGCCAGAAACCTGTGAGACACCTTTGTGCCACGGTGCTCCTCAGCTGCAGCGCTTTGCACCTCAGCTGTCACAAGGCAGGACTGGAAAACAGGGTGGGAAAGGGTTTGTAAGTGTAAGGATTCAGCCTGGAACCAGTTTCACTGATTATTTTGATGATGATGATGATGGTACTGGTGCATTAAAGATGTTTTATGGGAGGAGGCTATTTGGGTACGTGGGTCAATGGCAGCATGGCTGTGAACCAGCACCTGCTGTGACATGCAGGAAGGCAGGCAGAACCCCAGGAGGGAGCAGGGAAGGAGAGAAAGAAATTCCAGTCTTGTCCTGGCCTCCTGTGCTCAAAAAAGTGCACAGGTGGGGAAAGTGCAGCTGCACTGGAGGAGCATCCTGAGTCTGACACAGGATACAGCCCCTGGTGTAAATACTCCTGGACTCGCCACCACTGCAGAGGAGCTGCTACTCCAACTCCCCTTTCCTTGCATCTGCCACACTAACAAAGGGCTGTAAAGCAGGAATGAGCCCACTGAGGCTGGGGATGAGACAGATAACCACTTATGGCTAAATTTACAGCTGTCACGGGGAAAGGCTGCAGAAAGGGGGAGCTAAAAGGGAAAACAAACAAGTTCAAGGCACACCATGGTGATTTTATGAATGTCAGACCCCAGCAGTCTCCCAGCACCCTGGTGGCACATTTGGAAGCATCCTCTGAAACTGCTTTGAAACTCCCTCAGGTGCTTTCCCTGCTGAACCTGCAAAGATAATACAATCTGCTTGGCTGCAGCACCCTGAGGTCAGACATTAATTGTACCTACTCTCAACACCAACAATAGCAAATAAACCTCTGTGCCCAGAACTGACCTCAATTTAATTCACATCAGTAGCCTATGAGTGGAAACCAGTTATATCAGCACCTACCTACCCCTAAGATCCCTAGGTTTCCTTCAGAAGGTACTTTTTCTATACCCAGCCTCCTCCATGCATGTGAGAGTCTTTGAAAATCTGAAGCAAGAAAATGTGTAAGAGTTGGGGTAAAAATAAGAAGATAAAAGGGGAAGACATGAGGATCTATAAGTGCAGTGGCTGTAAGAATATAACATATAGAGTAGCTGCTCCTTATGGCCTTAAAAGAGAATGATGTTTACAAACATTTGTTTTCCCAAAGGTAGGTTATAAAACACCATTTGAATGGTTTCATATCTGCTTCAAAGATCAGTACAGAAGAACTTCAAAAGATAAGGATACATCATTCTGAAACTCCAACTGCTCTCCAAAGTCCCATTAATGTTGTTCATTCTCCCCTGCAGAAATAAACCCATAACTCACTCACAGAGGTTGAAAGGAACACCATAAAATTGTCAGTATCTCACAGGGCAAACGTCTGCATAGGCAAGATAGTGTGGAATTATGGGACACGTGAACCTTAAGCAACCCTCCCACTGGTATTTGATTACCTGCCACACAACCGTGGCTGTTCCAACCACAAAACCCATAAAATCATAGAATGCTTTGGGTTGGAAGGGACCATAAAGCCCATCCCATCCCACCCCCTGCCATGGGCAGGGACACCTCCCACCAGCCCAGGGTGCTCCAAGCCCCATCCAACCTGGC
>JAWWEE010000159.1:34516491-34542466 GCA_035221455.1 Xenops minutus
CTTTTCTCCAGGCTGAGCCCCCCCAGCTCCCTCAGCCCCTCCTGCTGCTCCAGCCCCTTCCCAGCTCTGTTCCCTTCTGTCAACACACTCCAGCCCCTCAATGTCTCTTTTGCCATGAGGTGCCAGAATGGAATATGTTACTGCATATTTGAATATTTGCACCTTCCCAACTAAGCAAGCCCAGCACAAGATGTGGGTTTGTTTTTTAACCCATTGCTGCAGCAAGCAAGAAGTATCCCAGCTAAGGTGCCCCCTCTCTCCCTGTCACTGTCCCCGAGCGAGCAGTGCTGTGTCACCCCACCAGCACAGAGCTCAGGCTTTGCCAGCCAGACACTCCAGAGAAACTTCACATTCTCAAGTGCAAATAATCTCATAAACGTACTTAAAATATCTCTGCCTATCCTGAAGATGAATTGGAAAACACAACTGCTAATTTAACCAGAAAAAAGCAGAAAAAGAGATTTATATTTACTGTAGAGTAAACCGCCTCTCTAAATCTGCCATGGGTCCCACGGGAGACTGACAGCAGGGGGACACACCACAACAACGCTCATTGTTATATTTGGTGACTGCAGTTCCAAGGAAAGAGTATGTGGGATTGTATAATACTTATGAATCACTCACTTCTACTCCCATCTTAGATGGAGGTTTATTCTGAAAGTAGGAGCCAAAAGGGAAAGATTTGCTACAAGAGCAAGTTTTCTCCAGAATTTCTTCACTTGCTGGAAAAAACACTTGCAATTGCTAAAAAGCTGAAAAAATCCATATTTACTTAATTGGCTGTTCTGGAGCAATGGATCAACAAAACAAATGTGAACTATTACCCAGTTCCACTGCTTTGGGTACAAAATTTCCCGAATTTTTGGAAGTCTCCCTTCTGACCACCCTGCTGTGCATCTGGCACCACCAGAGCAGGATGGGATGGCAGGGACTGTCTCAGGCTCTGCAAGTCCAGCCACCAGAGTGTGCAGCTTCCCAGGAAAAACTGCTGCTCCTTCTCCTCTCTGTGGAATCAGGGAGCCACCCACAGGCACTGATTCCAGGCTTCACAACACATCCCAGTAGAAATGGGATATCCATCACCTCTCACTGCTGTCACTCCTTCACTGGCAGGAAAAAAGGACGGATCCCTTCAGATTATCAGGCTCTGTGAGGACTGGAGACCCCTGAGGCAGAGGGGAGGGAGCTGCTCACCAGAGATTCACCAGGAACACGTGCTCGATCTCCTGCAGGATCTCCAGCTCTCTGAACACGTTGCGCACCTCGTCCCTCTCGATGCACTGCTGCTTGTTCATGTACTTCATGGCATACATCTTCTCCGTGTCTCTCTTCTGCACGATGCACACCTGGAAAAAGAGAGTCAGGAACATGTTCCATACCCTCCTTTGCTGCTTATTAGGTTGAGACCCCCACTGCTCAGCACTTCAGCCCCTATCAGATCTCCCTGACCCCTGGGCTGTGAGCTGGGACCTACAGACAGCAGCGTCCTGCTCCCAGTGCCATACCCAAACTGTGAGAATGTGGGCTCTGCTCCAGCCCACCAGCACTGGGGAACTGCAGCCACTCCAGCGCTGTCTCCAGGGGGTGATGGCTGGCTATGGAGAGCTTTCCAAAGGGAGTGGTGTCTGGGAGCTGGGAAGAGAGCTTTGGGCTCACTACTGTGGATGGAGACCAGCTTTGAACCAAAAGGGGGTTCCCTCCCAGCCTCACCTCCCTTCTGCTCACACTCACTGCTGCCCAGCTCAGCAGGTTGGGCTTAGCCTGCTGCACACACTGCTGTGCCCTGAAAGGGCAAAATAATCCCACTGATGTTGGCAGAAAGTGATTAACATGTGAATTTGTTCCACCACCAACACACACGTGGTGCAGAGGGATAACCTTGTTCTTGGAACCCCGCTCTGCCCACGGGCACAGAGCCCTGGCACAGATTCTCTCAGCATGGCCTTGGGTGCCTCCCCTGGCTCCTCCAACGACACCTTAATTACCCAGGTGCCTGTTCTCAAAGGAACTAATTAGCTATCAAGGTAACTATTTTTAAATTAACTAATGGAATGTCTATGTCTGCTGTAATTATGTCTGCCCTCGTTTAATTATCAGACACTTCCATAATCAGGATGAGCTGGATGTAGCTCCTCCAGCATTTGGGCTCTCACTTCGGTCTGGAGCAGCATGGGGTGGCTTCCTTGGGCTGGCTCCAGGCAGAGAGCAGGCCATGCTTACCCCAGGTGGGAGCAAGTAAAGGGAATTGCTGTGGATGGCAGGAAACTGCAGACAGGTGGGAGCCGCCAAACTCCGCTCCACTGAAACGCTGCCATTAATAACCACTTGTGAGCGCTAATGGTGCTCAGTATAATATCATCAAGGACACACTGCAGCGAGGAGGTGACACAATAATAGGTGGTTATCGTTAGCCTGAAAAACCCCCAATTAGCAATGCACAGGAATTAACGGGATTATTTTGCCGTCGTCGTAACAATTACAGTAAGAGCTGAAAATCAGGTGCTGCAGTAATTTTCTGCACGCCTCAGACCTCACATTAGGGGCACTCCACAGGTGGAGTGACTGGAATTTTCCTCTGGTGTCCATGGGCAAGCAGAGCCCATCAGCTCCAGCTGCCAGGGACTGTTCAGGTATAAAACAAATGGAAAAACCTCCTTTGTGCAAACTTAATAATAATAATGAACAACCTCCCCAATGCACACCACCAGCAGGATCCAGCCCCTGCCTAGAGCAGGCTGAACTGGTTGTACACTCAATAAATCAGGCAAAAATAACTTTTATGTTTTATAAATTCTTTGAGCAGCAAAGCCCTAATGAAATCCCTTTAAAACATGGTCATTGCTGTAGAACTGCTCTGAAAACAAACTTCTGGACAACAGCCATCCAGGCACCAAGCACTGCTCTCTCCTAAAGTCAGTTTATTCCACATTATGGCTGGAAACGCATTAGTTTCTAGGTGGTTTGGTTTTTAGGTTGTGCCTTGATGTATCTTAACAGGTATTGCACGTTATATCAATGTCATTTGCCTCTTGTAACTCTGCAGGGCAAAGGGATCCCAATATGATAAAGGAGAAAATGATGAAAACTTTTTTTACTCTGTAATCATAACAAATAGTTTTCAGCAGGGCAACAGCATCACTTCCACACAAGCAACCATCAGTTCCAGGAGCTCTGGGAATTTTTGTTCTCTGATTTCTGGAAAGGAACACCAGTGTGGTGTCGATGGAGAGGTCCTTCCTGCAGCTGAGCCACATGGGATGAGCAGGGGTGACCTGTGCCCATGGGTGGGGTGGGGCAGTTCCCGGGGCATGGGCCCCACAATCCACAGACAGCCAGGGCAGGGGTGCTTACACAGTGCCCCAGCTGTGCTCTGTCTCTCCCACAGCAGTCACCACAGTCATTAATGGTTCGTGATCTCACAAACTGCTTTTGGCAGGGGTATAACTCAAGTCAAACCCACACCAGGTGCAGTGTCAGTGCAGCCCTGGCTGGGCTCAGCCACTCGTGTCCTCTGCCACAGGCATGGACCCTTCATAAGGTGTCCCTGCTTACAGAAATACATCAATGTGTTTGTGTCCCCCTGGTCCCACGACACACATCTCTTCCTTTATTGCTTCTCCACTTGTCCACCTGCTCCTGGGGAAGGAACACACATCTACTTGGTTGCAAGTCAAGAGTGGGTTTTTTAATTGATCCATTTTCAGGCAGGTCTGCAGTGCAAGAAGCAGAAATTACTCTGTCCTCATTCTGCATGATGCAGCCCCTTGTCACAGGCAGGGAATGTTCAGTGGTTAAACACAGCCATTAGGAAAACAGTGTGGAATGGTGCCAGCCCTCTGAGGCAGAAGGCAGGCATCAGCTGGGAGTGCATTGCTTAAGACATTGCACGTGGAAGCTTTTACAGAGCCCCAGATACCCCGAGCATTCAGCCACTGCCAAAGGGTTTGTGTGCAGCTGCCAGGAGAGGGGACTGTGACACCTCCTGGGTCCACCTCCCTCCACAGACAGTGACAACACCTGTACTGCCACCTGAGCCAGCAGCTCCTCTGAATCCAGGACAACC
This sequence comes from Xenops minutus, assembly GCA_035221455.1. Lineage (NCBI taxonomy): Eukaryota > Metazoa > Chordata > Aves > Passeriformes > Furnariidae > Xenops > Xenops minutus. Next base: position 34,520,555 of record JAWWEE010000159.1, read on the forward strand.
TTCACACAGCAGCCCCAGCTGTCGCATTAATTCACCACTGACCTCGGCCATAGCACAAAAATGCCATGTGGAAAACTGACTCTGGGCTTTGAAACACCCTCTTTCAGGTAAGAGTAACCATTAAAAAGCTCTGTGCATGAACAGGGTGCTCAGAGCTGCCTCTGCTTCCTGCACAGGGTTTGTTTTATCACCACAAGCAGCCACAGAGCTGGATCAGCCTGACTTCAATCATAGAGTCATGGAATGGTTTTGGCTGGAACAGAGCTTAAAACTCATCCATCCCAACCCCTGCCATGGGCAGGGACACCTTCCACTAGCCGGGAAACCAAAAGAAACCCCCATGACAGGAGTCGGGCATCTCATGGTGCAGGAGATGGGGCATGGGCAGCAGGACAGCACCCCTTCACTGCACTGGGAGGGCTGTGCTCCAGCAGTGCTGCAGTCCCTCTGGGCACTGGAACAGCACCAAAACCCAGCACAGCACCCAAACCTCACCTGATTGTCCCAGAGCATCTGAAAATCAGAGATGGGGAGAAAGGGACTGGCTTTAATTTGAGAAGCACAAATGAACAACAGCTTGGGGAGTGGGAACAGCCAGCACAGCTCCAAACCACTGTCCTGGAGTCAGTTTGGGGGGGTCTTCACCAGCTTCCAACTCAGCCAGGGAAAACATTAAGAATTTCAAATATCAGACCACAATTTAAAGTTTATAAACGAAATCAAACAAAAAAACCCCAGTGGAACTAAATAAGATCAGATGTGACAGACTCACCCTTTGACCCCCACGCACACCACGAGTGTCACTCACAGGGTGACCTTGGTCCATCGGTGGGACACACACACCACTTGCACTCACACAAACCTGCCTTTGGGCTAAAGTCTCAGGATAACCCTCAGTCCACAGGACCAGAGCACTGGCTGTCACACCACAAACTGCACCAAAAGCAGAAAGGGAGTCCATAACCCACCAGGAATTATCTGGCTTCTCTCATCACCTCCTGGACATCACTCACCAAGCTGCTGCTTACAGGAGTTACTGCTATTTTCCACCCAGCCATGCTGTAAGGTGCCACAGAAATACAAAACAGGGATTTGAGGGTTTACTGGTGTTCCAGGGATTTGGGGGTTATGTCCTTTAGGGAAGTTTTTTTGTTCTAGCTTATTTAGGACACTTTCCCTCATCACCTCAGCTTTTGCTGCTCTGTTCATTTCGCAGCCCAGCTCCCTCTCTCAGACAGGCTTTGCCTTTTCACCCTTTGAAATCCAATAACGTTTTCTCCTGCTGATTCTGAAGGAGTTCACCAGGATGAAATCCCAAATCAGATGAGAGGCCACCTAGTCATTTAATAGCGTGTTCTGACTTCTCTCAAACTCATTATGAAAGGGCAGCACAACTTGGCTGGGCTCAAACAAAAGCCAATGGTTTTTGTTCCAGGCAGGAACCAGAGAGCTGATAAATACTGGGGATGGGTCTCAATCTCAGCTACATAAAGATATTTTTCTTCCTGCATATGCAGATGTCACCTGAAATGACCCTGTCCTCTGAGGGATGTCACCATCACGGGCGATGCACAAACCCACAGCTGACTCAGGGATCTATCTGCCTTTGGGGTCCCAACCACGAGCAGTGGGCTTTCTTCTTGAATTTCTCCTTCTTTGATTTCTGCCTATGGAAGACAATGCCCTGTAATCCTTCCACACACAGACACTCTATTGACTTTGGCTCAGAGCCACCGGGACATTTCAGTGTACGAAGCTGGATTGCACTCACTTTGTTTTCAGAGCAGAGTCAAGGCTTAGTGTCAGCCAGCATTACACACCCACACCAAACACCTTAATCCTGAACCATGGCCGAACACCTCTCTAGACTATAAAAATGCTTATTTGCAGTGGCTGCACCACATATATTGATTTATCCTCCAGCCTTTGCTGACTTCCCTTGGGTATTTATTCCTCCCCATTTTTCCCAATATCTATAAAGTCATCATTTTACTGGAGGCTGAAATTGAAATGTGAGGCATAAACACAAAATTGCCTGAGGTAACCAAAAGCATCTGTAGGCTTTGGAGCTACCTGGGAAAAAGAGTCTCTGCTACAAGGGAAGCATGGCAGCTGCCTCAGGAAGAACGCTGAGGAAATGGGAGATTTGCAGTCTTCCAGAGGAGGAAGAACTAAGTCCTTCATTCTGAAGGACCAGAAGCAGTGAGGAGGCACTTGCCATGATGTATAAAGAGCTCTAGCTTTCTTGAGAACTGAGTTGAGTTTTGAACACTAAATTTTACAGCAGAAATGGAGAGAAAAGAGAAAAAACACATAACTTGTGACAGAGCCATGTAAGCATGTGACTACTGCATCTCTCCCGAGACCACCCTGTCTCCCGGGCTCATGGAGAACATCTGGGGCAAACACCAGTCACTCCAGTACAGCTGGAGACCACCTGCAGGAGTTCACCTCAGCGAGGCTCTGAGACTTTGGAGACAGACTGAAAAGGCAGGGACAGGCAGCTCTTCCTTGCAGGGAAGGGCAAGATTGCAATCACTGCTTTCCTGAGCTCGTTGAGCAAAGAGTAAAACAGGCGAGAAAGGCTTTACTGTGCTTAAGCACTGCTGAAAGAATAACCTCAATATTGACTTCTAACAAGTTCATCTCCTTCAGCCAAGCTCTCCTTGGATGGCTCAGCTCTTACACCAAGACATCACTCACTTCTCCCAGAGTTTTCATCCTTTGCAAAGTGGCTGTAGGGAAGTCCCTGTCACCCAGCGTCCCCAGGACCCCTCTGCTTCACTCTTGTGCCAAGAGCTGCAGCCAGAATCTTACCAATTATATATTAGAAAATCATTTCAATTCCCAGCTGTTGTCAGGAAAACAGCAAGTGAGGATCGTGCTGTTCTGGACATGGTCACAGGGTCACAGCTGCACAGGACACTGAGCCACCATCCCTGGCATTTGAAAGCATCTTTGTATCCATCCCATATTATCATGGCACTGATGGCAATTGAAACACAATTCTTCCATGGTAATTAGCATCTGTGTAATACTGGTAATTAAAAAGTCCCTATTAACTTGTTCTACAGTTCTCACAAACACTAAAGATAAAACCAGCTAATATATATATTATATAATATATATATTAAGCATAGCCAAGACAGCAAAGTTTAAAGCTGCCTGCCAGGTGTATCTGCAGTGATATAATTACAGTGTCAGGGATTCATTGAGCACATGAACCACGGGGAGCAGCTGGATGAGGCTCTGCTGGAAACATCTCCCTCAGGTACCTCCCGGGAGCAGCTCCCCTACAGGAGCAGGCACAGGAGGGGCACCCAGCACCCCGAGGATGCTGCTGCTCAAAGGGACTGCCCCTCCATGGATGCTGACCCGGAGCTTGGTGCCATGGGCACAAGGGGCTGGAAACACTAAAGGCAGCCAGCACATGGATGATCCTGTGCAGCCTCTCACTGACCCTTCAGGGCTGGTACTGGGGCAGGGAGTTCTGGGCAAGGCAGACCATTTTTATCCTTAGTGGGCAACGGGTCTGGTGGAATTCAGAGGGATCTCATGGCACCACAAAGTGTCCTGGTTTAGGGCTGCAGCAGCACACACCCTACCCCTGACACTCACCCCCCACTCAGCAGGGACACGTAGCTATAACTCTGTCTGTTCCTGAATAAACACATACTTTGAAACAATCAAAACCCTTCACCGCCTGATTGTGCAGCTCATTTACCAGGACTCTGTCCTGGGAACAGTTCTGACAGAGCATCTCTGGCAGTGTTTCTCCCAACCATTATCTCCAGCACACAAAGATCCATGTGAGAGAATGGCACATCTGCTGTGCTGGTCCCCGTGCTGTTCCCACGGCCACCTTCCTGTTGTGCCACGGGGATGGACCAGCCCAGGTGACACAAATACATGACAGCTGCTGGACGTGATGGCAATGCTCCTCAGACTTTCCACCATTCATAGAATCATGGAATCACAGAAGGGTTTGGGCTGGAAGGAAATTTATATGGGCAAGGACACCTTCCACTAGCCCAGGGTGCTCCAAGCCCCGTCCAACCTGGCCTTGGATGCTTCCAAGGATCCAGGGGCAGCCACAGCTTCTCTGCCCACCCTGTGCCAGGGCCTGCCCACCCTCCCAGGGAAGAATCTCTTCCCCATCTCAACCTCTAAAGTTGCAGTGACTGGCAAACAAGTGCAACTCTCGGGAGCTGTGCTCTAAATGTGAGGTTACCAGCTCAACAAATCTGCCTTCACATCTTTAAGTGCTGATTCTGTTTCCTATTCCAAACACCTTGCCACTTTTCACTCTTTAAGATATTTTTCATGGAGTCTTACAACTTTATTTTTTCCCTGCTGAAAAGCTGTGCTTTTCCACAAGATTGATGGACTGGCTTGTCAGAACACCATAAATCATTAAAGTCTCTTTTATGCAGCACTGCTGTTTGCTGCAGCCAAGTTGTAACAGCAGCTGATGAAACTTTTATTCACAGCAAGCCTGTTGGTGTTTCCAGGTCGTGTCAACACTTCCATTAAAAATCCCTTTCTCAGTTGCTTATGCTGGAGCCAAAATTTTCTTCTGACCCAAAATAACACCTGCTGTTCACCATAGCACCTCAGAGTGCCATATATCAGAGAATCACAGAATCCCAGACTGGTTTGGGTTGGAAGGACTCCAAAGCCCACCCAGTCCCACCCCTGCCATGGGCAGGGACACCTTCCACTAACCCAGGTTGCTCCAAACCCCATCCAGCCTGGCCTTGGACACTTCCAGGAATGGGGCAGCCACAGCTTCTCTGGGAAACATCAGTAGCTTCCATCTGGAGTTTTAAGAATGTGTTCACCTCCTTGAAGCTCAACAGAAACCCAGATCCATATCACCTTAATGGTGTGGCCAACCTTCTCCATACCAGCAGAGGAAACCACATGTCCAGGTACGACTGGGAGCGGCTCAAAACATGGGCAAAACCAGGCTTGCTAATATTTGATGTTTTTTCCAGAAAGAAGCTGATTTCTGCTGTGCTGTTGACATAAATGGCACAACCAGCATACTGGAACTATGTCAAGAAAAGCTCTTCTCATTAGCACCCTGTACACAGCAAACAGGGAGCTGGGATCTCCCAGTTGGTGTCTTTTGGGGAATATTTCCTAATTTTGCTGCAAGAAACCATGGGAGGGGGATGCAGAATGCTATCTACCAAGTCTGAATCCTATGATTTAACACAACTTTAGGTAGTTCAGAGTGAGCATTTCCTTTTAATGTCACGCTGAGAAAATAAGGTCCCATCAGACATTAAGCAGATGTTTCTGTAATTGAGTTTGGATATGGGGGATTATTTGACTTGAAGCTCCAAAACATGCATAGACCTTTTTACCTCAGGAGAGACACTAATCCAAATAAACAAGGAGAAACTGAAGAAGTGACAGCAGAGAAATCTAAGGAACAAAAAGGAAAGAAGAGCATTTTTCTTTGCTTTTGTTTGTCCTGGTTTTCCACCTGTCCTTGCTCACACACCAGCTGTGCAACCTCTTTGTCAGCCAGACACCCCAAACCTGATGTCTTTACTCAAGGTTAAAATAAAAACTGGGAGCACTTCAGATCATCCTTTGGTCATAGCCTGGATCACACGTGTCTCCAGTGTGGATTTTCTGCCCTCAAGGACACGGAGCAGCAGATTCCCCCCGGGGTGGGTCTAAAGGGGATGGGATCTGTGCTTCCCACCGTGCAGACAGCTCTGCTGAGAGCAGGGAGGAGGGCAGCCCAGGAGATGTGTTCTGGAGCTGTCACACTTCCTACAGAAAGGCTGTCAGGCATCTACATTTTTGTCTGGCTCTAATCACATGCTCAGAGATCTCTGCTGGGCTTTTTCAATAATTAAAGAAGAATGAGGAAAACTCAGACCAACCTGCAGAGGTCCCTGAAGACACTGTGACCCATCTTCTTTCTTCCTTTTGGATGGATCCAAACCTGGATCCACCATTTATTCCAGATCAGCAGCACTCCACAGATTCACAGAGACCTGCACCCCTGTGCACAACCACAGCTGACAGGTGTTTTCTGAACAAATCATGCAGTGTTTTCCTGTGGGTGACACACATTTTGAGTTACATCTTGTACTTGGAGCCATGTCTCCTTACAGCCATGGCTGTATTCTGTGATGGTTTAAACACTGGACAAAGAGGCAGAATGATATTTTTTTTTTTTACCCATATATTTGATAAAACTTGGGAACAGAGAGGAATACAATTACTTCCAGTGAAGAATGGAGGGCTTTATTTCATGTCTGAACATAAAATGATGTTGAAACTTTCCCTGATCCCAAGGCAAGAACTCGCTGTGCTGTTTTGAAAAGGCTCATCACTCATGACGATCTGGTGCCGCTGGCACTGCCATCAAGACCCAAGTGGCCTCAATGTCCTCGTTTGTGCTGCTGCCACAACGTGCCCCCAAGCACCAAAGTTTCCCTTCTGTGCTGAAGGAAATAAACACAGGTCTGACTTTTCAGCCAAGAAAGAAGGAGATACTCGTGTTTCACAGTGCAAAACCTTCAGGAGGATTTAATGCCATTTGCAGCCAAATGCTGAATTTTGCCTTGGCAGAGGCTTGCTCCATTGAGCTGGTGTTTACCACCAGATTGTACACAGGGATAGGCCCTGGAAAAGCAGCTGAAGAGGGTGGAGAGGAGGAGAGGGACACACATGGGGCACAATCCCATCATGGGACAGGTGGTGGCCAGAGCTCCTGCATCCTGGCAAACAGCACTGTCCACCTGGAGCTGAGCTGGTGTTAGTTCATCTTCACCATGCTTTGCTTTAACTGCACCACTTGCTCAGTGTGAACAGATAAGTATTTTATACTGCACTGCCCTTTATTGAGAGGAATTTTTAGCACTTATTTTTAAAAAGAATTTTTAGATCAAAAGTAATAACGTGGCACAACAATCTTACTGCAACTCCGTGAGCGAATGACAGGAACAGAAGGATTCTCGCTGGATTTTGGACATAAATAGTAACTAAACGGGAGGTGAGAGTGAAAAACAGAGACACAAAAGGCTTCTGTTTAATAAACACTGTTTCTTTTCATGTTTTTCTTTCTTTAAAAAAATCTCATGTAATTCCAGTCCATACTGTTTTCAGAAGAGAGGTACAATTTCTGATCATACTCATAAGATACCGTTCACACATTTACAGTTCATCACAACTGCAATGGGTCAGTAAGAATAAAATAGTACAGAACATTAGAAAAGCCAATTTGCAAATATCAAAGTGATCCTGTAGTTACAGTTTTATTTTAGAGAACAAAATGGCCAGTTGGTGTGAAAATGGAAAGCATTAAATTTAGAATTCATCAACATTTCACTCCTAATATTTTAATTTTATGGAACTACTAGAGCAGATGAGATTCTGCTATCCACATCACACAAATAACCACGTCCAGGAGCCTTCAGCAGATGACTCTCCCCAGGCTGCATCTTAGGGCCCCTCAGCCCACACTCTGGGCTTGTCCAACAGCCTCACCAATGGAAAGGGTCAGAGGAAAGGGGCCCAAACCCACCCAAAATGACACCCTAGCACCCCAGCTGCTCACAAGCCCTGTTCTTTGCAGTGACAGCCTGAGCAGCTCGACCTTTCCCTCAGCCCGTCCTCCACTGCCCTGTTTCCTCAGGGCCAAGAGCATGTTGAGCAGAGAGACACATCAACAGAGACAAAAAAGAGCAGGTACCACGAGCATTAGTCATTTCTGTCTCTTCGCCCTCCAAACCCATCAATCTTGGGCAGAGGGAACACGCTGAAGAGCAGTCCCAGGGCACAGCAAGGAGCTTTAGGGAGCAGTTTTTGTTTCTGAGGAGCAGGGGCTCTCCAGGATGCCCTGCCCTGCTCCCAAACAGCTCCCCCATGCTCAGTGACATGGGGGGCTCCACGTAATGGACCCCACCAGCTGGGTGAAACACCCAGCTCTCCACACAACCTTTCTGATCCACCTCTAAGGTCCATCCCACAACAACTCTTCCCACACCCTCTTTTTGCCCATCCCTGGAGTCCACCAACACTGTTCATCTGGGAAACAGGGCAAACCACCAAGTTATTCATAGAAGACAGGAGAAGAGGCTACTTCTTCAAAGGACAAAGGCAGGCAGGAAAACTGGGAGGAATGAAAGCACATCATGTGCTCCTCACAGGGAAGGACACTTCCTAGCAAGCCTGGCTCACACAGAGGCTCTGACCTGTGGCAGGTCCTGTCCCAGCACTTCCACTGACTCCAGGTGTCCAACAAGGGCTGCAGGTCCCTCTGACTGTGCAAAGTTTTGCCAAATCCGTCATCACAACACTCGTTTCTATTGTCAGTTGTGCACCAGTTGCATCAGTTTCTGTCTGTATTTCTTGTGTTCCATCTTTAATTCATTGCTGAGACACAGGAAATCTCACTAGTGTCTTGTGGGCAGCTCCTGCCTTCACCACAGAAAAGCCAGAGCAGAACTGTATCCAGCCTTATGGAGCTGTGTCCGTACAATTCCCATGAGATCCAGGTCTGTTTCTAAGCAGGGCACAGACACTTTAATGGCAAATAATTTTTGCTTCAGACCCATGAGAAAAAATATATCATGTGAAGAAAAGGAGAGTGTCTCCTTCCACAAACACCACTGACTGCTCAGAGTGACAACAGGGGTACACCCCATAATGCTCTGGTCAAACCCAGGCTGTATTTACCTTAATAAACTCTATTTGCTGTATCATGCTGATGTATTCATAATTTCATAAGAGCAGCGGACATTGCTTCTTGTCATTTATGACATTAAGTGGTTTGCAATTGAATTTCCAACCATCATGATTTACAGAACTTCCCAAACTCACAAGCTGCAGCTTCCAAGGACCTGTAGATGACCTCGATGTCCAACTGAGCTTTGGTTTTATTGTTGCCAGAAGCTGCATCTGACACTGGAACCTCTTATCTCCCAGTTCCACTACTGAGCTGGTGTGGGTCTGTGCTGTGATGGCTTGTCAGAACAACAAGAACCAAATGCTGCCCACATTTCAACCCCTAAGAAGTTTATAAGTATCAATAGCATTGAAAAGTGCTCTTTTTTTTACTTTAAAAGTGAGACTTTTAATATTGTCCATGTGAGAGCCACAGGCTGGCACCGAGGGCAGGAGGAGACCCTGCCCACAACAGGGGCAGCAGAACAGGAGCTTCTCCCAAAGGCAGTGCAAACAGAACAGTAATCAGATTTCCAATTACCAACCAGATCAATGCCAAAACATTCTGTTCTTTGTCCTCACAGATGGATGATCTTTTATGGGATTTAGTAATACATTTAGCTTGGGTTTATTCACAGCCAGGCCACGTGCCCCAGCTCTGTCCTCCCCTGCTCACACTGCAACTCCTTCCCTTCCAACACCTGCAGCTCTCCATCCCCTTGCCCCACCATGAAGGGGACCCTTTCAACACAAGGGTCAGGGTTGGACTGAGAGACATCTGCCACTCCACAGGCAGCATATGTTGATCCATAAAAAGATTTCTTTGATCAAAGACCTCAAAATGAGATCGCGTTTGGGCTCAGGCAGGGAGGGGCAGTGGGGATGGTGTGGCACATTTTGCTGTACAATCTAATATTGAAAAAGTCCCATGTGAGAGCCAGAGCAGCCAACAGCTCCTGAGCCTCGATGCACTCACAGGAATTCCTGCGAGGCATTCCTGCTGCCACCAGCCTCAGCAAGCCCTCCCTGCAGCGACAGCAGGAGCTGTGCTCCAGCTCTGGATGCCATTTGTGCTTCCAGACTGAGTGGAGCCGCTGCTGGATGCTGAGGATGTGCCCAGCCAAGCCAGACACCGCAGGAACATCGACCAGGGTGCCATGGGCAAAGCAGCCACTGCAGGGCCACCAGTCCCCTCTTCTCCACCTGCCCCAAGCACCACGGCCATGCTCCAGCGTCCCACTCCCAGCAGTGCAGCCCCCACACAGAGACCTGCAGGGGTGGCCCAGGGCCATCAGTGGGGTTTTGGGTGCAGGGTGATGTTTCTGCCCTCTGCTCTCTTACACCTCTTTCCTGTCCACAAGTCCCTGGTGGCTGGTACGAGGGTCCATCCCACCTCCCATCCCACCCCCTGTCGTGACTCATCCACAGGGAATGATGGAGGCTGAAACAAACCCCAGGCAGTTTCTAATGTAAATGTTAATAAGGCACTGGGTGTATAATAATAACAAAAGTGGGCAGCTTGTACAATAAATCACTGTGTTATGAAGTCTGATCCTTCAGAAACCCCAAACAGGTCCCCAGCAGGGACATGCAGGATCATGTCCCAGGCTCCTTCCATCTGAAGTCACTGCTCACTCTCTCACTCCAGACCATTCAGTGGCATTTTCTACTGTAATTTTCCTGCTGCTGCCTCCTCAACCTGAGCTCCAGGCAGTGAGGTGGTGCTGAACCCCATCACCACTGCAGCTCTCCATGCTCTGCCATTCTCTCTCCTGTGGCTTTTACTGATGACACACTCTCAGCTTGGCAACATCCAAGAACAAAAACCACTTGGTACTCCCTGGGAGTATCAGAGGGAGGATGTCCCGGTGTGTGCTCTGTGCTTTCTCACACGTTCCTGTGCAGCCTCAGGGGCCAAGCCTGACCAGCACTGCATGGTCCAACACCAGATGCTCTCCAGAACCCCAGGACCCACAGACACCCCTCATCTGGCTGTCCCCTCGGAGCAACCACACAGCCCTTTGACAAAGCCAAGGCATCCTCGTCTCTGGAGCCTCCTGATGACACGGCGTGAGATCGAGTGACAGGGACAATGTCCAGCAGGGATGTGTGTCCCCACTCCCTGCTGTGGCTCTGGAAAACCCCCAGCCTTATGTGAGCTCCAGGACAGCAAAGGAAAAAGCAAGGGCAAAACATATCTGTGGCAGTTTAATACCAAGGGATTAAATTTCCAGTCTTTCTTTTGGGGGAAAAATCCAACATTTATAAAGCTGAAAAAGAAAGAAAACAGATCAAGCTTGTGTTGATGTCAAAGAGGGATTCAGCTGAGAATAGACTTCAAGAGAATTTTATTTATGATGCAGCTACTGGGTGCACATTTGTGACCCTTAGAAAATGGATTAAAGCCTTTATATACCCAGCTCTGGGCTGTGTGAATTATTAAAGCAACAAAGTCACGACCAAGTTGAAGTACCTGTGCAAAGCAACCCATGGCACAGCCAGCCTTCCTTGGGAGAGTCAGCATGGAGCCAGGCACAGGGAGCAGCACCCCCAGCCTGCTCCAGATCCAGAGAAAACCAAAAGCCAGGCCCATGAACCACTGGCACCCATCTCAAGCATAATCTTCCAGTTCCCCCTGGAAGACTCCATTTCCTGCTGCTGCTCATCCCAGCCCCATCCCTGGCTTAATCCCCTATTTCCAATGGTACACAAAGACATAAATCGGTGGTGAAAAACCTGCAGATGGGTTCTTATTTCTTCACAGCAGTGAAGTGGAAATAATGAATTCCCACAACCCCATCCAGCTCTTTATCCCTTGGAAAAGGCACCAGGGGCTGATCTGCTGGAGAACTGAGAGGGAAGCCTGAGTGGGAGAAGGAGTTCAGCAGTAAACACCCTCAGCTCCCTCACGGTTCAAATGGATGGAGGCTGAAGCCAGGAGAGCCCAGTTTTTACCCAGGGAGATGTCAGGATACTGCAACACCACCGATGCCTTCAGAGATTTCTGAGTCTCATCATGTCTCTAATGAAGCACAATGAACCTCAGAGCATGTTTCCCATTAAAATAGGGTCACAAACTGCACCCCATTCTGGAAATCCTCTCCTGGCTGCTGCTCCTTGGGAAAAGAGCAGCCGAAACCTGAGCGACTGCTGCTGTTTGGAAAGGAGGCTGTGCTGCAGGGAGACACTATGCTGCTCTGAAATTACTGAAAATCAAATCATAGCACCTCTAATACATGTGGAACGTATTACACACTTGCTAATTGGAGTAAACATGGAATTGAACATGACTTTCATTTGATTAATGGTACCTTAAAGCTGATTAAACCCATCTCTAGCAAACAGAAATTGGCTCTTTATCACAGATACACCAGAGAAAGCTCAGGGGCTCTCAGGCTTCTCCAAAGAGATTTCTGAGTTCCTTTTTCCTTCCTTTCCTATAGTTCCTGTGCTGAGGGCCCCACAGTCTGTCCTCAGAGCTGCATAAAGTGAGTGGGAAGGAAATGCTGTGCCCAAAGCCACTGTGGGTGCTGCTCCTGGGGCCGTCACCACGGGATCACAGCGTGTCAGAGTCCACAGGTGGCTCATGCACACTGAGGGTCTGCACCCCCACCTGGGATGGATGGGACACCAGCTCCTAAATATCTTCCTGAACATGGTCAGAGACTGGTTAAATCAACCAAAGCAACGAAATCACTCCTATAGTTCAAATACCACTTCCCAGGTAGGTAATCCGATGTTTTCTGAAATTAAATGCAAGTTGTAAATGACTCGGTAAATGAAAAAAGCTATTCTCAGTGTCAGAGGAAATTCAGCATATTGACATAATTATCCAGAAAGATGACAGATGAATCATTTCAGCATTTTGTTGAAAGTGTATGTACAGTTCTGCAGCCTGATAGACTGCTATGTGCTAGACTTAACCTTTCTGCAGCATAAACAGAGGAGTGAGCAGCCACGAGGAGCAGCCACGAGGAGCAGCCATGGGCAGCAGCTCGCTTCAAAGTCTGCTTATCCTGCACTGGGGTAAGAATTTTGTTTTCTCCATTTCATGTTCTCAGCAGAATTAATTTTCCAAGTGCTGCTGCTCAAAAGAATAAAACCTCCTTCTCTGGAAAGTTTACTTTTTGGAATTTTGAGTCTTCTCTTATCAGATCAGGGGAAAAAAAGAAAAAAAAAAAAAAAGTGACCTGGTCTTCCTGAGATTTTGAGTTAGTGTTTGGTCTTTGACAGTAAGATGAAGCCACAAGACCCTGGGAGTTCCAGTTCTCGCCAGGAGTGTCTGGGGAGACTTTCCTCTGCTCTTTGCCTTATCCTCACAGTGCTGCCCCACAAAATAACCTAAGCTGGTATTAAATCATTCACCATAATTTAATAGAAGCCCAGAAATGTGACAGAGCTCTGCTGCCAGCTTTCACCTTTCCTTGCTCAAGGGATGTGGCTGCAAACACGGGTGACTATTTCCAACCACCCCCTCAGTGACTAGCACACTGCTGGCAATCCATTTTCATTAGCCCTGGAAGTCCCATGGGGACTTACATGGGAGCCCAGCAGGAATTCACGGGGGTGGATTGTGCCAGAGCAGAGTAATAGATACCTCAGTGTTCATCAGTTAATTGAGGCTGTGATGAAACAGCTTCGTTAGCAAGCAGCAGTAATGGCAGCACTGTGACTAACAGTGTCCTCGCTCCTGACTCTCAGGAAAGCTGGACTCTACCCACCCAGATGGTAGCTGGGCTTTGTGCTGCTACTTTTACTCAACACTGACAATACACCACACATTTCAAGTATTTAAAAAGAGATTTCCAGCAATCGGTAAAAAATTTGGGCTCTTCTGGCCAAACGGTCTCAGACCTGCTGAGGAATCTCTGCTTTTGCAGTCTCTGATGTCCAGCCCCCCAAGTAGAGCAGGTCAGGCTGCTCCGAGGCCGTGGCACAGGGGGACAGTGCCACGTCGGGCTGCTCTGGGCACAGGGGGTGGCAAAGGGCAGGGCAGGTCACCTCCAGAGCCAGGTTCACATTCACTCACCCTCACAGCACCAGCTTTGGATCAAAGCACCGTGGGAGGAACTGAGCAAGACAACCCAACCAGCAGGAAGGACGAGCAGGTACAGCTTTCCCTGACCACGCAGCTTGTCCTCAGTTTCTCTTCCCAGTGCTGGAGACACTGGTGTCACTCTCTGGGCTGGGCTGCGCTATTGCCAGCTCTGATATCACTGATACCAACAGGTCTGATATCTCACGTGTCCCACAATTTCCAAGGCCATTTCCCTGCCCAAAGCCCCAGTCCTGCACACAGCCCTGCACCACACAATCATCACCTGAGGAGGTGACACCCAGCTCGGTGTGCCCAGGGATGATCCCTGGGGCTGTGGCTCCCACAGCCCCTGTCCATGGGCACAGGGACACCACCACTGCTGGGGCACAGGAGAGCACGGGGGATGGAACAAATGCAGTGCAGCTTTGTGTGTGCACACACACACTGAATGGCATGCTGGCAGTGCAAACACAGGGTGGAAATGCCATGGCAGAAGCAGCAAAGTCACCTACACAGGGACCAAGTGAGAGTCAGTGAAAAAGGGAATGGAAAAGGACTAACACTAGGAAACCAAACAGCAACTGATTTCCAGAGCTATCCAGCTTTTTGAGCATCACCTCCCACCTCCTCCCACATGCTTGGCAAAAAAAAACTTGTTAAAAATAAACAATAAAACCTCTTTGGCATAACTCATTTCTGACTGGGAAAACAGAGCAGGACTTCAGAGAACCCCCTTGACCACAGTGTGCCAGCTCAGTCCATCACCCAGGCCAACTTCCAGCACCTTCCTGACTTAGTGCCCCCCTCACAACCCAGATACACTCACAACAAACAAACCCTAAGGAATGTTTGCCGTGCAATGGTCACAGCTGTGCTGGTAGTTTAAAACACACCTGTTTCACCAAGATGCCTAGAAATAAAGCAACATCACAGCAGACACCTGATAAACCACAGAGGACCGAGCGCTCAAGCCTACCTTGCCAAAGCTTCCCTTCCCAATCGCCCGGAGAATCTGGAAGTGGTCAAAGTTCACTACAAGGTAAAGAAAAAAGAATTTAAATTTGCAAATGCTTTACTGCAATGAGCTTGCATTTAAAAGAAGACAGGGAGACAACTAAGAGCACTGGCCAAGCCTTTATTAAAGGTCTGCCTCTGGGGAAGCTGCAGGACAGCAGCTGTTTTGTCAAGTGTCTCTTCACCTGCTTGAGGGAGCTGCCCGAGGGCTGAATGAGCACACAGAGTTAGTGGTTTAGCACAGGTTCAGCTACAGCCTGTGCAGACCCGGGAGGGATGTCATAAAGCTCACGGACAAACCCCAAGCGTGGCAGAGCAGGGAGTGCCACGAGCCCTTGTCCCACTCCTGACACCCCACACCGCTCTGCCCCAGTGCCCACCCTGAGCCACCAGTGCACGCTCAGCACGGGATGGGCAGCTGATGCTGCTGCCAAGGGCAGCATTTAGAGGAGAGGCATGGCCTTCCACTCCCTTCACGTGCAAACCCATCTGGACCAGATCCATTGCTTTTTCCAGAGCCAGGGTGAGAAGCAATGACAAGAAAGGACCATGCAGCTGTAACACCTCACCACTGTCTCAACTGGCGGCTGCTGCAAACAAAATTCTTCTTATACTAAAGTACTGCTGCAATCTAATTTAGTATCAGTTTCAAAGAAAGAAGACAAGCTAAGGAGGAGCTCACCAATGGACTGCACCTTCTCAGGTACATCTGTGAGTCCTGGACAGTTCTACTGTGAGCTCCTGACCATGCAGGGAACCCTCAGCATTCCTCACCAGATGTTTGTGGGAAGGGAAATGCCTGGCACGGGCTTGAGGGCTTGCAGTGTGAATGATGCAGAAGGTGGTCAACAGTGAGCACTGACCCCGTGTTTGACCAACAGAGGAGACCAAAATCACCCAGGAGGAGTGGGAGCAAAGCATTCATGATAAACATTACCAGTCCCACTCCCAGATCTCAAATAAATGCACATCTGCCATCTCTGAGGATGAATCAAGAGCCCACGCATGCCCGTGGAGTTCCTATTACCCTCTGTGCTAGGCTTATATCCAAAATATTGTTATTGTCATTTTTGTGGGACATTTTCTACAGGGGAGCTCAGAAAACTTTGCCAAATGAAATTGAAAACAGAATCCAGGCCAGCTCCTACTACTTATCTCCCCACACTCCCAGTCCACTCCACCAGCGATGCTGAACAGCAGATGCACCACAAAGCAGTGCATGTTTTGTTGGTTTAGTTGACATTGTGGTGTTTTGTCAAGGGTTGGTGTCAATGATCTTGGAGGTCTCTTCCAACCTGAATGGTTCTGTGATCTCCCACAGATTGATCCAGAAGTGTCCATGACAGACTCCATGGGGACACCAGTCCCCCCATCCTTCTGGTGGCCTCCCACGGCTCTGGAGGAAAGGCTCAGCTCCATGGGTGATGTGTCAGCTCCTCATCACCCCCCTTCTCCTTGGAGCGTTTTATTTAAGCACCAGTGTGCTGAGGATTTCCCTACCACCCCTATTAAAGGGGCTGCAGTGAGCAATGCAAAACTGCAGCTACAGCTTCTTCATAAATATTCTCTTTGAAATCTTCTGGCTGAAGCATTTGGGGCAACAGATCAAATGTTTTCTACATGCAATCAAATCCATTGATTGACCTTCTGTCTCTAAGAAGCACTCCAAGAGGACACCCAGCTACAGGGAGCTCCTTTGAAGGGCGGCATTTCCTTGGCAATTAAACCACGTGCAAGTGCTCATGACCTGCCATCGCTCCAGGACAGCTTTTGACAATTCTTTATTATAATGTTTGGGATATTGTGTAGAAAAGCATTGCCACTGAGAAAACAAACCCCGAAGTGTCATTTCCATGTATCCATGACTACAACCGATCCGGGAAGCCTGCTCAAGTCAGCAAGCAGGAAACAAACCCAGATATGAATATTCACCAGGCCCTTGAACCTATCAGCAGAGATGTCACTTTTAATAAATTAATACACAGTTATGCTGATGGGAAGTTCAGATGATGTTAGTGAACAGGCACTGACTGCTTTTCCAGTTCCAGTATTTTCTGCAGGATTCAATCAGCAATCTGACAACTCTATGTAAGTGAGCAATTCTACAATTCCACGATCCCGTTAAATAAAAAGCAAACCTTAACATTTGAGGAAGAAAATCATAGTAACAGCGTGCTGCTTTCTGTGCGCAACACACTGGATTTCCAAAAATGACAACTTATCACTACAGAATATGTGATTATCCTTAAAATAGAAACCCTGAACCTGACTGGAACAGTTGCGTGTGCTCCAGAGGCTCCACTCTCAGAGCTGACAGGAGAAAGCTGTCGCTCACCCACAGCCAGAAGCACTGCTGGTTTGGGGGTGACTGCTACGAGCCTGAGTCACAGTCGCCAGTGGAGGCTTTCGTGGCAGCAAGCAGGAGGTGACAGCAGGCAGGAGGGGACAGCAAGCAGGAGGGGACAGCTGCTGCCTGCTCACAGCCCCTGCTCACCCACTGCTGCCACTTCACAGGGCACGGCTCCGGCAGCCACAGTCGGGAGGGACAGAAAGGGATTTGGCTTTGAGGACGACCTGGAGGAACTCGCAAGGGATGGAGAGGGATCTCAAAACACGGGATGTTTTAGGAAGCATTTCTCTACTGAGAGGGTGTCCAAACCCTGGAACAGGCCTCCTGGAGATATGGTTGTGCCCCAAGCCTGTCAGTGTTCAGGAAGTGTTTGGACAATGCCCCTAACTATGTGCCTTAGTTTTGGGGCAGCCCTGAAGCATCAGGCACCAGAACTAGATGGCCCCTGTAGGTCCCTTATAACTGAGAATATTCTGTTCTTCTGTTTCATTCTGTTCCAAATCCATCCACAATGTGCAAACGTGAGGTACCCCAGTGCCAGGCCACTAGGTCACACCCCAGCCCAATGCCATCTGCTGTGCTCTGATGTGCCCAGGGGTATTTTCTTAGCTCCTCGGGAGAACATGACACTAATTGCTTCCAAATTATTCCAATTGACTCCTCCAGCAGCTCATTATCAATGTAGCACCTTTGCAGAAGAGTGGAAGTGTGGGACATAAGAACATGAGCCACACGTGCCTCTTCCTGATTCCCCTTGGCACCGAGTGACAAACCATGAAGCAAAAATAAACAGCACGACCTGGCTTTGCTCAGTGTGGCGTGGCTTTGTTCCCCAGCTCCAGGAACACAAGACAAGCAGGATGGCAGCATTCCCTGTGCCAGCAGGACCTCCCCAAGCCTCACACAGCCCAGCCCTGCCCACTGCACAACAGAGTGCCAGGTGCTGCTCTGACATCTCTGTAATTAAGATCTCATTGCAGTCACAAGATGTGCTGTGGATAAAGCAGGCTGGAGGCACAGCTTCCATTTGCCAGTGAAATAAAGGGAATGAAGGATGCATTTCTTTTGCTTCACAAAGAAGGATGAGAGATGCAAAAAAATAAGGGTTTTGTCTTTACTATTTCAAAGAGATGAATGTTTTCATTATTTTTTCTGTTTATTCTGCATTTATTTAGAAGATATCTAAAAGTAGAGCGAGATAAAACTACCATGAAACTGCAGGGTACACAGTGGATTCCCAGTGAGAGTTCAACATCAGGACCTTGTTTTAATGTCCAATAGTAGAAGCACAATGTAGTGGGATGCAGTTAGTAAACCCAGTTTCCAATATCCTCAGATCTGGGGAAAACAGCAAACTAAAAATCATGTTTTAAGGATCAAGTCAGCCTTTCATCTTTATGTGCAGCCTCATCAATGACAATAGGGACATTTAACACCAACACTGATTCTCTTCAACACTAAAGACCTAAGAAATTACTTTTTGAGTCTTGCAATGGCAAATGTGGCAGTGTAGTATGACAATGATCTACTTTCTATCAACGTATTTCTGTATGTTGGCATAATTAATAGCATTTGTCTACCTATTGTATTGCTGCAAATAGCTTGGAGGAAGAACCCAAGTAATTGATGCAGAAACATTAAATTGTGGCCACAGAAACCACAAGTTTGCTGCCACAAAACGTCAAGAGTTTCACCTGGCAGGAAGGAGAGTTCCAGCTTCAATTCAAAGCCACCTCACCCATGGACTGATGCAGGAGGGTGATGCCACCCCTGTGAGCCCCCAGGTGGGGATGGGGGTGCAGCTGTGCTGAATGCAACATGGGCACATGGCCCTGCAGCAGGGCGACAGAGGACAACAAAAAGGAACCCAGCAGGATGAACAGATGTGGGGATTAGGAGGAGCTTTAGAGCCACAGAGAGGGCCTGAGACGGGAGATGGGGCAGAGAAGGGAAGGATGGCAAAGAGCCCATGCAGGAAACAGCAGCACCTCTGCCAGTGGAGACCTCCAAATGCTCCCAAAGAAGAGGCGAGCCTGCCAGAAACAGTGTGGGAGAGGGGCAGGACAACAGGAGGGTTGGGGGCACTCTGTGTGCAAACAAGCTTCCAAAGGGGAGGATGAACCTGCAAAGGCCAAAAGTGAGATCTGTGGTTAGAGATGAGGCAAAGCACAGGGGGGAAAGTGCAGAGAGATTTGCTGGAGAGAGTGAGCAAAGGGCAATGGGGTGTGATGTCAGCAGTCCTTCACGAGCCTGAAACCCTGAGAACACAAAGCATCCCATTTTCTCTAATCAGAGGGCTCAGTGCAGTGCAGAAAACCACTGCTTTCCTTCCTAGCCCAGAGAAAGTCTGAGCAGCATGTTCGGTCTCCAGCATCTGGGGCTGATCTGTTTCGCCTATTCATTTCCACAGAGAAGATTTACATGGGTGGGGGAAATGGAAATACAGTGTAATATGACTGACAGAAACCTCAAGTGAGCATTAACTACCCAGGAATCCAGGCAATGCTGGTAGATAATGAAAGAAATTAAAGGTACAATGCCAGCCCAGTGCTATAAATGAACCCCTTTGAAACCACGGATTCAAACATACTATTAGGAAACACCTCTGGAGTCATGTAAAAATAGCCAGTTATTGTTTAATTAAAAATGAATCCCCATGGCTCCACAAGGAATCAAATGCACCATGCAAAGCAACTGCTAAGTCAGTTCAGGAATAGTGGGTTATTGATATTTGGTACCAAAATGTTTGAATTGGCCAGAAACCATTCCTAATTAGTGAAAAAACACCATGTTGGCGAGGAGCCTTTCCAAAGGAGTGCAAGCACGTTGTGTTCATCTGATTTCCATCAGCAAGCTCAGCAGGCACTAGAGAAGGAAACTCCAGCACCCCGTCCCTTGTGGTCTGTATGCTCCACAAGTGCTATTTCTGCTAGAAAAATACATGTTACTGTGCAACAACAACCCAGGGAGGCCAACAGGTCACCCATTAACCACTCAGCTGAGCCCTTGCTGGTGCAGCTTAACAAGCACTAAATGAGTTCATTGCAGTCCTGGTCAGTAAAGGAGACGAGGATGTGCCCCACACTTGTTCCCTGCACACAGGTCTCACAGCAGTCAGTCTCCCAGAGCTCAGGGTGAGCTGTGTTTGCAGGACTGGCTGTGGGGCAGCCCCACAAACACTCCCCAGAGCCCCCCAACCACCCGACACGAGTAACCCATGCTCCAAGGCCAGCTTCCAAGGCAGTTCTGTTCCTCTGGTCTCCCACGTGTCCAGCTGGTATTTCCAGAAGGAAACTGCCTCTCAGCAAAACTCCCTGGCAAAGGGTCCATTTTATGGGGGCACCGCTTGTTAAACAGCTTCCCATCGAATTAGAGAGTGGTGGTGTTGGAAAAGCAAAGGACACGCAGACATTGACCCCTCACTGCTATGGACACTCGCGGGTGGCTCCACAGGGCTCACAGACCACAGCAGGACGGGGGCTCTGTGCTCCAGGGGACAGGGACACCACCCCAAACCCTCCTGCCCCAGGAACGCTCCAGGAGCCCCAACACCAGCACACAGAGCACCTGGACACACATTCCCTGTTCCGTGAGCGCTTTCCTGGGGCAGAACCAGCACCAGCCCGGGATGGAAAACTTCATATGCAGCTGGGATAAAACCTCCCTGGCAAACAACCAAACTCCTCCAGTGCCCCAGTCTGAAGCAGAGCTGAAGCTGTTTGATCACAGGATCGTGTGATCTGGGCTGAAAGGACTGATAATTAGAGCACTACCAGGAGCGACAGGAACGCACTGGCTTGATCCCAGTTCATGGGAAACGCTGCTGGGACAAACCCCAGGCTGTTCCCCAGGGCAGACCCACACAGAGGTGCAGGCACTGCCACGGGAAGGAGCCACAGGGAAGGGCTGATGTGGCAGGAAAATCAGCTTCTGCCTCACAGCAGCAACGCCAGAGCCAGACTTTACCTGGGGTTTTGCCTTTTTTCCCCACTTCTACAGCTTAGAAAATTTTATTTCAAGGAACTAAAACTGCTTTAGAAAACAAAGGAAAAGCCTTTATAGCACATGTTTATAGCAGCATAAGGTTAGCAATAAACAGCTGCTGGATGTTACTTAATGTTTCTGCAGCATATGTGAGAAATGATAAATGGGTAAGTTGAGATGCCTCATGTAAGATTGAGGTTGTACTGTGTGCAGGGCTTGGCTGGGACTGCCAAAACCCACTAAATGAACAGAAAGCACCTGGGTAAAGCTAAGTGGTTTTAGACAAATTGATTCCAACAAGGATTATAAAGCAGGCTGGACCAGGACACTGAAGTAATTTCCCTATTCATTTGTTTACAACATGTAAAAGTGTCTCTTCTGGAATGTTCTCAAAACTGGTTGTGCCAACACTTTTTGGCACAATAAGGCCTCTTTGCAGTTTAATTTTAAAAGGTAAAAAGAATAAATAGTTGCACCAAATTAAATGTTTGACCCCAAATGAAGCTTTCATTTCTCCTCTGAAATATCTGAATTTCAGGTAAAACATCCAAAATGAGATAATCTGTGTGTGTTGGAAAGCAGGTTATAAATTTCTGGGGATTGTGAAATATCCTACTTAGAAAAGCACGTGATTTTCAATTTGGATTGTTTTGGATTACTCTTTTGTAAAATCCAGAAGTACTCAATGTTTCATGGAATTACGGAATTGACTTGGAAGGGACCTTAAAGGTCATCTCATTCCATCCCCTGCCATAGGCAGGGACACCTTCCACCAGCCCAGGGTGCTCCAGCCTGGCCTTGGACACTCCCAGGGATCCAGGGGCAGCCACAG
>JAWWEE010000159.1:34547352-34579552 GCA_035221455.1 Xenops minutus
CAGCCACAGCTTCTCTGGGCACCCTGTGCCAGGGCCTGCCCACCCTCACAGCCAAGAATTCATTCCCAATATCCCATCTAGCCCTGCCCTCTGGCACTGGGAAGCCATTTCCCCTTGTCCTGTCCCTCCATGCCTTGTCCCAAGTCCCTCTCCAGCTCTCTTGGAGCCCCTTTAGGCACTGGAAGGGGCTCCCAGGTCTCCCTGGAGCCTTCTCTTCTCCAGGTGAACACCCCCAGCTCTCCCAGCCTGGATCCAGAGCAGAGGGGCTCCAGCCCTTGGAGCATCTCCGTGACCTCCTCTATTGGGTATAGAAAACTCAGCTGATGGACTCAAGACACTGTGTGTGAAAGGATTAAACATACACAGTGTCAATGGATCAGGGTTTTAAGTAGCCAAAAAGTAACATAAAATCCACAGTGAAGGTACCAGAGGTACTTCAGAGATGATGGTCTGGAAAGATTTCAGACCCTGCATTTTTATCACAGAGTACCAGGCTGCCTGTGGGCTCCATGTATCCATCCCATCCATCTCCAAGATTACCTAGTGCCATTTCTCCTCCCCTCTCTGTTTCTGATGCTTCATGTTCACTTGGTCAGCAAGAACACAGAGAAGCATTTTGTTTGCAGCTCACAGAGCAGAGGAGTTGTGTTTATGAACACCTTGGGATCAGCTGGAAAAATGGTGCCTCCGAATAAGAGAGTTCCCTCTCTCACTGAGTTTAGAGATCTTTGCTCACCACAAAAATTCCAGCTGTGCCTGGAATCGGCAGGATCCATTAGTTCAGGAGATAACACGGCCGGTGTGCAGCCTGTCAGCCGGTGTGACAGTGCTGGATCTCAGGGGACACGCACAGTTCACCTCTGCCCCCACTCCTGAGGTTACAGCTTGCAAGGGCCAACACCGTTCTCTTCAACCTCAACTCAGACATTCCTCTAGACAGGGCACTTCCATGGGGGCCAAACCCACTGTCAGGGTCCCTGCAGAGTCTTCTGTAGCCCCACTTCTTTACTTTTCCAGGCTGTAGAGTCAGTTGAAGTCCATCCCATGTCCATCCTAAGTCTGTCCTGTGCCAATCCTGTGTCCATCCTATATCCATCCTGTGTCAGTCCCATGTC
Source organism: Xenops minutus (assembly GCA_035221455.1). Classification (NCBI taxonomy): domain Eukaryota; kingdom Metazoa; phylum Chordata; class Aves; order Passeriformes; family Furnariidae; genus Xenops; species Xenops minutus. Next base: position 34,548,468 of record JAWWEE010000159.1, read on the forward strand.
CATCCCATGTTGAAATAAGTGATAACAGAGCCCTGCAAGTCCTGTTTTATGTAAGACAAAACAATTCAGGATTGTCCCTTTCCTGTGAAGAAGTGTCCTTCATCTTTGGACAACACTAGAAAGCTCCTGGTCAGTGGTGGTTGAGGTTCAGCCTTGTCAGTGTGTCTGTTGAAGTCCCCTGTGCCAGCTCTGCAATGTTTTCCAGGCCCCTCTGTGATGGAGGTGAGATCAGAAGCTGTGCAGATGTGTCCCCGCTACCCTGAGCCGGTACCGCTGGATCACCCCATCCCCATTCTGAAGGACGCCTTGGAGAAGGTCTGTGGGGGGAAGGAGCAGAGGGAAACCCAGCTCAGGGCTGCTCCCCTGCAGGGATCTGGGGGAATGTGTATTTTGCCCCTGAGCACCGCTGGGAAGGAGGTGGGGAATCGAGGAGGTGGAGAACACATGGGCTCAGAAATGGGTGTGTGAAGCTCCTTCAGTGAACACTCAGGACAGGTCAATGCACAGTTCTCTTGCTCAAAGGGTAAGTTGTGATGGAGAAACAAGGTCACTTGGCCATTGGAAGGTCTGGTGAGCTCATATCAGCACAAAACGATGGCTCTTGGCATCTGGTGTGTTATTAGGAAGCCCTTCTGTCCTGGAAAGTAGTTGACTGGTCTAACTGGTTGCTATTCATCAGTGACTGCCAATTGCTTATTGTCTTGCTTTGGTGGCTTTCCCCATGCCACAGGTTCAAAATTGCAAAGATGCTTGTAGATAACTTCAAGGGATGGAGGGCAGGGAAAGGAAAAGAGGAAGGGGAAGGGAAGGAGGAAGAAGACCTGCATCTGAATGAAAGGGATATAATACACTGTCAGGACACCGTCGGCGTGATAAACTGTCTCTGACACTTCCACCCTGACTGGAGTCCTGACAGGCTCCACTGGCACTGAGGAAATGCAGCAGCACTGCCTTGGCTCCTTGGCTGTCTGGACCATCAGGACAGCTGTGCTCTGACAGGACACTCCTGATTTTGGAGATCCCTATCCTATTCCTGCTCATTTGTCTCTTTCTCACGAGTAGCAGAAAATCAGCACTGAATACAAAATTCATGATGCAGAAGTGAATCAGGGTTTGATACAGTGAAAAAATGGGTTTCCTATTTTATTTTATGCTGCTTCTTCTCTACTAATCCCTCCCATCTGATTTACCTTTTTTGTGCCTTAAGGCACTGAGCAAATGCTTTCCCAGGAGCATCCACCAGAGCCCCCAGGCTGGGAGCAGAGGACCACGAGTGTGCTCAGGGCTGTTCTACTGCACACACAGCGCTTTATCCACACAGAATTTCAATTCCCTTCACATCCACTTTTGTGAAGTCTCTGCCTGTCTCTGGGGTTACTGAAGACTTTTTTCTTATTCAATTAGGATTAGTCAGAGAGGTGAGGGATGTGCAGAACACTGAGTGTCCATCACAGAGTCATCCAACCTCCCTTCTTCACACTCCTGGGAAATGAAGTATTCAAGCACTTCTTTGAAGAGGCTCATGAAAACATTCCCATTTTGCAGCTGGAATAAGGCACAGGGAACCTCCCCACCAGCTGCATGGAAGATGTGGGTGTTTGAAGGGGGTTTAGGAACAAGCACCTCCAAAGTGTATCTTCAGAAACCCTCAGGGTCTGCCTCAGCCTGTGGACACTCAAACACACTCCCAAGGCCTTGCAGGACCTGAGACAAGTTACCATCCTATGCCAGGCCAGCTCCTGGAACTGCGAATCTGGACAGTGCCAGATGTCTTTCTATACACACAGGGGAGGACATTTTCCCAGCCCACAGCAGACTGAAACAGGACAGAGACATCCTCTCCTGCATGAAGATTAAGGAAACATTTCTCTTCTAAGAGTAGATACTTTTGCTTAGCAGGAAGTTCCTCAGATGAGTCTTACTAATGGTCAAATCCAAAGTATCAGAGTCAATGACACTCAAATCTTGAAGAGCATCACATATTTCTATCAACTTTCTGCAGGTCCAGACAGGTCTGTGTGTCAGACTCTCTCTGAGAAAACCCTAAGGAGGACCATGATTGTTGAATGGATCGTAGAACTCCAGATTGGTTTGGGTTGAAAGGGATCTCAAAGCTCAACTCATCCCACCCCCTGCATGGGCAGGGACACCTCCCACCAGCCCAGGGTGCTCCAAGCCCTGTCCAACCTGGCCTTGGACACTTCCAGGGATGGGAACATTAAACATCATCAACAGAACTGGTGAAAAAGAGTGGAATCAAGACCTAAGCCCAGCGTGCAGGCAGAGGAGGGAAGAGGCATAGCAGGTGCCAGGGAGGATGGAGGGGACACAGCACCTCTCCCGTGTCACCGAGGTCACGGACAGCCACCAGCCCCGTGCTCTGTTGCTGGCACTCTCTCTGATCCAGAGTGAACTGCAGGGACTGTCTCTTTGTGCTGCTTGTTGAACAGTGCATTCTGCAGCCCCAAGCATCCTCATGCTGTGCCACCCATGGGAGCAGCACAGCAGCTCTTGTTCCCCACAGAAGTGTGCAAAGGTGCTGGAGCAGAATCATTGCTGCTCGTGGGGCAGCACCTGCAGCTCCCAGGGGAACAAAGAGCAGGAACATCGATAAGACGTCCATGAACCACCACTTGGGAATTCTAAGGTCCAAATACAACTCTGTGCACAACGGCAGTGGCAGAGCTTGGGGATATTTTGGCAGAATCCACGGGAGGCTTTTTTGACAGATTCCAATGAGACAAGGACTCTCCCAGCGAGGCTCTGGGAGGTGCCACCCCACTGCACTGCCCAGGTGCTCGGTCTGGTTAAGCACCAGGGACCTGCCTTGAGCCAGGCCAGTGCCCCAGCCCAGCACCCCTTCAGCAGGGTCCACAGCCCTCGATGGCAGAGTCCCCAGCCAACCCCGGTCCCTCTGTCGTGACTCTGCACTCCAGGATCCTGTTTGTTTGTGATTCATGCCAAGTGAGAGGGATGCTGATCACGGAATGCAGCTGCCCTGCCATATGCAGCGGATTAATTACCGCATCGTTTGTTCCCGTGGCAGGTCGAAGCAATCATTACCAGCTCAGGAACACGAGTACTAATAATAGTATTGCTCCCAATCGTATTCCAGCATTCAGCTCGTTCCAATTGTTCAGCTCAATAACAGCTTACACTAATTCCTACCAACTTTTAACACCCATACACTGAGAAATACAGAGTTCACACTGAAATGGCACAAATTCTAATTCACAGAGGGATTAACTCTTCTTGCTTTAAACTTAATTATGTGCAGTCAGGTGGCTCTTGATGTTCCTTCCTCCTTAGCTAGACCCAGCCACACACATTTAATGATTCCAGTGCTCATTCACTGACGCAGTTAATTAGGACTCCTGGGGGGGCCAAGGGCAACTTTTTCAGTGTTGTCCAAACTGAAAACAAAATGTTCCAGCAGCCACACTGCGCAGCACAAGCTCTGCGAGACAATCCACTCCTCTGAGCCTGCAGCAACCCTTTAATGTTTGCTGGGGGAAAAGAAAATAGCTCAGAAAACTGTTGCTCACAGAATCACAGAGTAAATTGTGTTGGAAAAGCCCCAAAAGACCACAGAGTCAAATCATTCCCCCAGCCCTGCCAAGGCCACCACTAACCCCTGTCCCCAAGTACTCCATCCACAGGGCTTTTAAATCCCCCCAGGGATGGGGATTCTGCCCCTGCCCTGGGCAGCTGTGCCAGGGCTGGACAGCACTTTCTGTGAAGAAATTTTCACTGATCCAGTCTAAAATCTCCACACTGATATTAACACCCCATGTAGTGTCTCCGTGGGCACTCCCAGACCTTATGTTGGTGCCTCTGACCTGGCCAGCAGACACAGGAGTGCGGCAGGCACTGCACTGCAGAGCAGGCAGAGCTGGCCAGGGCTGGGCTGGGCTCTGAGCACCCTGTGCCAGTGCCCTGATGGCATGTCCCAGCTGGGCACACGGGACACGATGGGCAGACAGTGGGCACACAGCTCCTGGAAGCTCAGCAGGCACATCTGCCTGGCCATGGACTGAGAGCCCGTGCAAACACACATCTGCAAGGCTGGAGCCACTGAGAAAAGCAAGGCAGGACCTGCACGTGCTCAAGGGCTGAAGAAGTGACTTGCTAAACACTGGGCTTTGTGATTACAGTGCTAACAATGCCCATTTGGGAATGGTGTCAGGGAATCCTGCTCTGAGGAACTGCTGAGCTGCCTCAAGAGTCTGCCAAAAGAAATACTTTAAACCATTAAATTCGTATCAAGGTACTGCATGAATCCAAACTCGGGGGACCTCTCAGCTGCTGTGCCCCCATCGGGATCCTGGCTGCAGTCCCAGCTTCCTGCTCTTGTGCAGGGGCAGAAGAGCACCAAGAGTCTCCTTTGCTGTCCCTCAGCAGCCCAACCCTCTCCTCCTGGCAGCCAAACCTGCTTCCCAGCATTTGTGACAACAGGATTTTCTTTTTTTCCCCCAAATATTATCACACCAAAAATACCCCTTATGATAGCACTTGTGAGAAAGAATATAAATGCCCTATAACATGTCCTCTGGTTGTGAGGTATAAACCCCAGAACCCCTCCTGGCAGCTGACGTGGACATCTCAGCAGGATCCCATAGGATACCACCGAATGGGATGGCCAGATTTTGGGGAGCTCTCACACCTGTTTCACATCAGGTGCCCCCAGAGTTCACCTCCCTGTGGGCACACGTGTGTGTGCAGGTGTGTGTGCATGGCCTCAGGGACTGGGCCAGCTGAGTCCCTTGAGGGCAATGAGCAAATGATTTGCTGCTAAAATTCCAATTTTTTTAAAATCTCGGCTGGTCTTTCCTTCAGCAAAGGTTCAGGAGTTGTGGACGGGTGTAATTTTGGAAACTTAACAGCACAGCTCCAGCTGGCAGCTCTGCTTGGTGCAGAAAACCCACTCACAAGGTCCTGTGCATCCCAAAGCACTCCATCAGGTCCTGTGCTGCTCCTCCCCACCACAGGGCAACTCCCAAAGAACAGGCAGGTAGGGATGGCAGAAAGCTCTCCCAGAAAGAGGTGAGTGCTGAAGGGATTGCTGCCTGATGTCGAGGTGCCTTCCACGAGTGGCATGCAGGGATCAGGTTCCCCAAAAGATGATGCCTTCTGCCAGTATAGAGGGAGTTTTTATTACCTCCCATGCCAGCACAAAAAGAGCTTCAAACCCAAATCTTCTTCAACAGCAGCATGGTTGTAACTATTCCTACATTACTGCTAAAGGACTGGGTGCAGATTCTTGAGGTCAGGCCCATCCATTCTGTGTTTCTGTCTTTTCTCAAAGCAGAGAATTCACATCATGCAAAATCATCATATGACATAACTACAGAATCACACACAAAAGGACAATACAGGTTATGCCAGATCCTGAAGTTAAACTCTCCTCATCTTCCTTCCCCATCCCCTACCTGCAATGATTCCTCCTCTCCTCTTTTGTTTCACTTACAAATTCACATTTCTTTCCTCCCACTCAACTACTATAACAAACTGGCATTCAGCTCCTGCTGGAAACATCCTGATTGAGATGTATTAATACATGTAAACGCCTTTCCACTTTTCTACACCGCAAGGCAAAGTTGGGAAAGATCCTTTTGCAGTTTGACATAAGTTACTACAGTGTTCTCACAAAAACAGCCCTGCTACAGCAGGTGACACTTATTGCCACATTACTGTAAAGAGCCAGTCAAAGTATTAATTATTAAATTAGCCCCTTTCTTGTCTAATAATTATTTTAGGCTCACGCCTGCTTCCCCCAAAGGTGTTGGCCCCTGCCAGTGACAGCTGGTCTGGCACAGAATGTGCCCAGAGCTGCTGCCATCACCACTGGGTGTCACAGGGAAAACCAAGCTGGGGGTACTTGAGCATCTCAGAACAAGTTGGGTATCATGAAATATCCTGGGAATAACAGTCAACTGGAAAATAAGGATCCTCTTGATGCTCGGAATGTGTATGTGAATACATAAAATTAATCTTAGTAAACAGAGCTGTGCAATTTTATTACCAGGAGAAAGAAATGAACTACTTCTATGCCCAGGATCACCATGCCCAGGAGGGAGCGTGGCTATGTGTGAGGGAGGAGATGCCCAGGATCACTGTGTGTGAGGGAGGAGACATCCAGCATCGCTGTGTCCAGGTGGGAGTGCTGCCACTGCCCATCCCATTCAGAGGAGAGGAACCAACTCAACACAGCAGAGCCTGGCCCACTGGGACCCTTTTCCCAGCCTGCGTGGCAGGGAGGCCACGGCAGAGCCCAAAAGCAGCTTCATTAGGAAAAGCCCACGATCAGTGTAAGAGTGACAGCCGAGCAGATCGTGCCATCTGGAGCTGACGCGTTCCCGGCTCCATGTCACTGCGATTTATCTTCCAGATTATGTGTCTGCTGATGCGCGGGATTTACAGCAGCTCCTCACATGGCGATGGCCCTGCGTGGCAGCTGCACACCAACAACCTGCACACTGTCATTTAAAGGCACCCCCAGAAGCCAAGGCAGCCCAGGCAGGGGAAGCCTTGCAGCCAGGGACTGCTCGGGGCTGTGCCAGGGGCTGATGTCCCCCTCCCAGCACAGGCTGTCCCATCCTCATTATAAGCCAACTAGACTGATTAAACACAACACTACTGTAAACTCATGGGTTCTCACTTTCACCCAGCAGCCCCTCCAGCCCTTGCCTCGGAGGTAGAAACCACATCTGCCTGCCAGGAGAGTGCACAGTGCAGCCACATTGAGACTCACACCCAAAACCAGAAAAAAACCCAAACCCAGCACCTAACTGATATCAAAAGTACCCAAGTAGATAGACAAAGGACTAACCTCCTATGAAGAGTCATATAACTTTGGAATACCCAAAATATCAGTGAGGTCCTGCCTTTGCCCAAACTAATGCAATTCCCCCAAGGAAAAAAAAGGAGAGGGGGAGACAATCTCAACAAACAGATGAGGGCAATACTGGGGGCTACTCCTACCATTAAAATCTTCTTCACCGAGGAGAAGGGATGCACCATCCAGTCTCCTCACCTGCCTGTGACACTGCCACAAATTCCTCCTCCAACACCTCGTACTCCGTCTGGTTTCCCTATGGCTCAGCCACATCCTCTGTCATGCATCTCACTATGAACAGCACTGAAAATTATCAAATTCAGCAAATTTCTGATAAACTGCACAGCCAATTGAATAAAATCAAAACCTTTCCCTTCTCTCAGCCTCTGTTTTCACACTTGACATCTTGAGCACTTTCCAGTTAGATTTAATGAACAGAAAGTGTTCTCTCCTTATTCCCTAAAGGCAAATACTACATTTTTCTCTCCTGGGGAAAAAAATTGCTCAAAATCTGCCTCATTTTGATCCAGAAACAGAGAGACAAAGATTAAATGTTTCTTAAACTAGCTTACTAGTATCCAAGAATAGTCAAAAAGTCAAATGTGTGTGTATATATATCTCCATACAATGGAGAGTATGTACATTCATCCCTTAATTGATCACTGGGAGGAAGGGATTCATTGACAGAGGAGGGGCCAATTCTCCTGCTCATGATAATGGTGATTCAGTGTCTGACAGGCACATAGAAACACCTCACTGGAAAAGCTGTGAGGACACAACCTGCTTTGTGCCTTCCAGCTTTAAAACCAGTGTCCTACCACAGCCCCATCCCAGGACAAACAATATTCATGGGGCCATGGGTGATAAAGAAGGTCTGCATTTCCAAAAATTCCCTGCTTTTTCTTGCCTTTTCATCCTCTTCATGTGCTGCTTTTCCGGAAGGTATTTAAGCTGTTATCCCTCGAGCTGTGCTTATCCCAGCACAGGATGAAGCCTGTCAGTGCCCAGTGCTGGGGATCACAACAACCTGCTGCGCGCTGAGTGAATCGTGCTTCTCCCTCTGCTGCACCATTCCCCACCCAGCTGCACCATTACATGGCTTAGAAAGTGAGGACAACTTCCAAAAGAAACCAAAACATTCTATGAAATCAGACTCTGGTCTCAGCATTGCTCCAAGAGGAAGAGAATCTTGGTGCCCTGAGCGCTTCCTCCTCTTCTCAAACACAGCCAAGCACCACCTGTGCTGGCTCCTGACCACACACCTGCCCAGCAAAGAGCTGGCTCATCCACACCAGAGAGGCCCAAATCCCATCCAGCAAAGCAGCATTTCAGCCTTGTTCTGTAAACAGTATGGATGTCTCAGCTACCTGCTTGGAATTCCTACAGAGCATCTCCAAGGGTAACGGAACCAAGTGCTGACACTGAATCATCCCCAGACAGGAACCTCTCCCCAAAAGGCCCTTCCCAGCTGCTCTAAGCAAACCAAGGCTGACTTTGCATATACGTAGGCATTTGTTTTTCCTTTTAAAATTGCTGTGTTAATTGCTGGCTGACTCCACTGGCTCCAGCAGGAGTGGGGGAGCCCAGACACAGCTGCTGCCACGTTCCTGGTGCTGCAGGAGATGCTGGTCCAGTCAGTGCCTGCCTTTTTTTTTTTTTCTTTAAATAAATATGTAATTTACAATATGGAACAAAATATGGAATAAATACCACTTGTCACTACCCAATGCTACAACTTCCCTTAAGCCTGTAATTACTTACAAAAGCCTTTCAGTACTGCACAGATCTCCCACAGATTTTCCCTCAGTGAATTCAGGATGAAACTGTCGACTGTCAGCTGCAAGACGGGAGTTGATTTCAGCCTATTTATTCTCAGTTTGATCTGTCCCACAGATGAGGAGAGGAAATGAATCCCATGTTCCATAGGTTTATTGGAAGTCGCCCCAAAGCTCCAGGCCAGGCTGCTGTGGCTGTGCAGGTCGCACTGGACACGGTCCCCTCCCGCAGTGGCTCCGGAGGGGGTGCTGGTGGCCAGTGAGGACAGGCAGACAAAAAGGGGTATGGCTCATCTCCCAGGTGAAAAATGGGGAATGGCACCCGAGGCAGGTACCCACAGAGCCCCATCCTGCCCAGCCCTGGGGACCCTGTCCCCACGAGTGCCCCAGTGTCCCCAGCCACACACCCCCTACGGCATCCCAAATCTCCACTCTGGTGGCCCAGGCACCGTCTAAAACACACCTTGATCACTGTCCAAGGTGTGCAAAGCCCAGGTGACACCAGGGGATTTCCAACACCGTTCCAGCAGTGCCACCCACACCAATGTGCCACCAGCTGCAGAGCTGCAGGGTGGGACACCAGCTCTGCCACTGCTTGGAACAGGTTCCAGTTTGCATCTTTAGACATAAGGTGTTTTTTCATGTCTTTTGGGCAAGAAGTACTCAAAACACATTAATGTCTTGCTCTGTTAACAAAGAAACTATGGCAACACACACAGATCTGCCAAGAGAATTACTGAAACAAGGTTTAATAGTTAATAAGCAGCCAGATGATGTCAGACTCATCTATAAAGACCAGTTTATATCTGCCTATTAGAACTTAATGTCCCAGAAAGTTGGGTTGGCCAGGATTAAATAGTCTTCCTTTTTGCCCAATTATCAGCAATAAAACCAATTTTCTAAAGAATAGGGTAGAATTATCCAAAATGTGGCCAGACCAAGCCTGCATTTCATAGCAGGACTATAATGTTCCTTTTGTTAAGGAGCAATTTCCTAGATGTCAGAGACGTGAATCAAAATTTAATGTGTGTGTGTTATGGAAATGGCAATTGCAGCAGTTGCTTGCAGCACATGTCCCACCAGGCAGCACACACTGAGGAAACCAAAGGCTTTTATTCCCATTTATGCCAGTGTGCTGAAATCGTTTTTCTTTCTAATTAAGGTGATCAAGAATTCTTAAGAAATATTTTTTCTGTAAAATTAGTTTCTAAAATGAAATCATAAATATTTTATAGAAAAGCATTAAGCTGCAGACATCCCTGCAGAGGGTTTTGTTTACCCAGCTGGGCACGTCCACCGTGAGGAGACCCTGTGGTTCTCACAGCTCTGCATGGCCAGAAACCCTACCAAATACAGCTCAGGAGGAGTTAGGAACTGCTGGTGGTACCTCCTGAGCCCGAAGGGAAACCCAATGACATGAGGAGTTTGTAACCCAATACTATGGAAGAGCTGGAGACGTGAAGCAACACATATCTCACCATCAGTCTAATCCAAGGGCTTTGGCCAGCATCACCTCAAAAATAGTATAGAAAAGTAATGTGTGTATGGAAAGGATGTGGCATACAGGAAACACAAACTAATTGAAAAAATATTAACAGACTGCCAATCAGTGCAAGCTCAAAAACTGCCACAAACCTGAGTCAGTGGATCCCTGACTCTATTACCAGGGCATCAGAATAATGGTTACTGGAGTGTCAAACCCAGGTAAGTTTCCTGCCAAGTGCAGAGAAGGAAGGGTCCGAGGCTGTGGAGTGATCTCAGCCCCCCAGAGGGGTAGCTGTTCCTCCGTGCCCTCCCTGGCAGGACAGGCTGGGCGCTGCGAGCACCACTCCCCACCTCGGTGGGTCAGCTCTGCAGAGACCAACCTCGGCCCCCAGATGGAAGAGGTGATGAACACCGCAGATGGTGTTCTCTCCCTCCCTCTGGCACGGTCCCGTGCTTCCAGACCAAACTGGGCACTGGACAGTGTCCACCTCCAGTTCCTCCCCAAGCAGCCACCATGTCAAGGCTTCTCTGTGCATCCAACCCCTCCCAGTTCCAGGCACAACTTCTGTTCTTGCAGAGCTGCTCCCTAAGTAGTTTCCTTCCAATCCCCCATCAGTGCTGCTGCTGCTGGGATTGCTGGAGATGCTGCATGGGCAGGAGCACCCCCTCAGACTGCCTGACACTCCACTCTGTCTCGCTCTATTCTTAGCAACTCTCAGCTCTCCAATCCTTTAAACCATCTCATCTCTGACCTACTGCATCTTCTGCAACTTTCCTTCAATTCAGTCTCCAGTGCTGCTTACCCTGAAATCAATCAGAAACTCTCAGTGCTTTCAGAGGGAAAGACAGGACGCTATTTCTGGACAGTTCCTGGCTCTCTCCTGAGTGTGTCTGACTCCTTCCGCTCCCCTTATGCTCAGTGCAGGATTAAAGGATCTGGCAAACTCCTCCTCCACTTCCTAAAGCTTTTCATGCCATCCAGCTCTAACCACGGTGTCCAAACTTCAGCTGAGCCCAGGGGGGCTGCCAGGTGTTCAGACTGTGGCACAGCCCACCAAGGAGACATCAGGGAACAGGGGACAGACCCTGCAGCATTGCCTGGCATCAGCCACCACCTTCCCAGGTGGGCACTGGGAGCAGGGCTGGCACCCACGAGCGGCTGCCTCCACACCTGCCCTGAGCCTCACTGTGCTCACAACATGGTGATCTGCCCCATTTTGCCCAGTTTCAGCACATCTGGCACTTCCCCACTACAACACAGTGACTGGAGGAGAGGCATTGAACCGGTGCTCCCACCTGAGCTGGCTGTCACCAGCAGTGGGACAGAGAGCTCACCTGAGCCACCAGGGCACACAGACAGCACAGGCAGCTGCACAGGAGCCCCAGCCAGACCCGTCACCCTGACACACCTTGGCAGCACCGGTGTTTTGGGAACATAAAGTGCATGATTTGATGGAATTTCTCATGTGTAAGCAACCCCTCCACAAAGAAAAACATTAAAGAGCTTTAAAAAGCTCAGCTCTTCATGTGAACATCATGGGAGAGATACGGAAATGTTCTCTTCTCTGTGAAGTGAACAGCTGAGTAACTCGTACCAGATGGACCATATTTGGATCTCTCTCTCATAAATACAATATTCACCATTTGGAATAAAACGAGCAGAGCAGCTGTCCATTGTCCCCACTTGGAGGGGGTTTGTTCATTAAATAAGCAGAAGCTAAGTGGCTGTGGAAGGAGAATCACAGAATCATTTAGGCTGGAAAATACCTCAAGATCATCAAGTCCAACCTGTGACTGATTCCCACTTTGTCACCTAGACCAGAGCCCTGAGTGCCACATCCAGTCATTCCTTAGGCACCTCCAGGGATGGGGACTCCACCACCTCCCTGGGTTGCCCCCTCCAATGCCTGACCACCCTTTCCAGGAAGAAATTCCTCTAATGTCCAACCTGAATCTCTCCTGTGTAGGGGTGAATAGCTCTTTTCTAGAAAAGCAGGCAGTTTTCACTAAGGAAGCTTTCCTGCCTGGAACGAGGCATCCTTCCCAGACACAGTTTTGGGATGTGTCCCTGCATGCATTCCACAGGATGTTACTCCCTGGGCACAGAGAGATAAGGCTCAGAGATGTGCCCCAAGGGCTTGCAGCCAGCAGGGAGCGGAGGGAGGGAAGCAATGACAAAGCCAAGGCAAGAATGAAAGCCTCGCCTTTGCCTGTGCTCTGAAGCTGGTGCTGCCCATACAGCACCAAAAGGGTCTGTGAGCTTTCAGTGCCCTCGCCTCTGAAATAAACCTTTGAATCCTTTCCACTGCTTTGCCATTTTTGGGAGGAATACCTGCATATATTTTGCTTTACACCTGGCACAGGTTGAGGCTGTGTCCTCCTGTCCTGTCACAGATTACCAGCCAATGCAAGCACAAAAAATGCCATAAGTCTGTGTTAGTGAATCCCTGAGTCTCTATTACCAGGGTATCCAAATGATGATCATTGGAATTTCAAAACTAGACAAGGTTCCTTCTATGCCAAGAGTCCTGTCATTTCCTCCGGTGAGCACCACCACTGGAGGGGGTACAGCTGTTCCCTTAATCCACTGTGCAAAGCAAGGGTTGGAATTTAGGAAAACTTGCTCTTCCTGTCTGTATTTTGCTACACAAACCCCACAACAGCTACAAAAAGAAGCAATAATTAAATTGCAACCTAATCTATTGTCTTTATGATGAATTATGAATTACTGTTTTATGGACACTCATTAAATGCAGAAGACTGCTAAATAAAATATATCAATATTCATAACTCCTCGACCCAGTGCCCGTATAATGTAATGCCAGACTTGCATGACTCCAGCGAGGCCGGCAGCAGGCTGTGCTGGGAGGATTTGGGTCCTGCTGGAGTAGGCGTAGAAGGAGCATAAATCTAAACTAGGGATGAGATGACTCAGCTGAGACCGTTCGAATGAGGCAGATGATAAAAATACCCAAAAGACGTAAGGCAAATCTCAAAAACACTCCTTTGGTTCTAAACCAGCAAGACTGGGCCATGGTTTCTCACTCGCTGCTAAACCAAGCTCTGCAGTGAGGTGGGACTAAGGCTGGGATGAGCCATGGAGCAGCTGGTGGGGCTCAAACCCGCACAGCTCCCCCAGCACAGCTCTGCATCCTCCCACCATCACCCTCCTCGCACCCCTCTGGTGACACAGCTCGTTTCAAGGCTCACTGGAAGACTCTGGGAAATGCTCTGAATGGCTGGGGACGAACAGCAAATCCCCAGCAAGGTCTGGAGCAGTGGCACCCCCAAAGCACCGACGAGCCCATCAGCTCCACGTGACGAGGGGGAGAAGCCACGACAGCCAGCTCTGTGGTGGGGCTGCTCCCACAGCACACACAGGCAGAGAGACACTACCAGTGCCCTTCTCTCACCACATTAAATCCCTCCAAGGACAGACCTTCCTTTCTTTCAGGCTTCAGTTCTGGAGCAGAATAAGCCATCTTTATCTGATTATTTTAAAAAGGAAATTTTCCTTAGGAAAGTGGAGCTTTGCTTCTCTCAGATGTAAGGAATTTCTCTCCATAGTTGCCATTAAGTAATGGACACTCATTTAATTAAAGGCTCACTGTAATTTGACAAGAATCTCTAGAAATAATTTCTCCCTCGAATTACCTCCTTGAGAGGTTTTCTGACAAGACTTAATTGAGGAAGCAACCTTCACCAAGAGCAGAGGAAGCTCACAGAGCTTAGAGAGCCTTAGGGATGAGGGCTGGTGGATCTGAAACACAGTTGATGGGCTCTTATGCCCCCCTGAATTACCCTGGAGTCCCAAAGCATTTTTCTGAAAGAAATTCAAACCCTTGCCTTAATCCATCCTCGTCCCTGTCAATGGCCCAACAGAACGAGGGGAAATAGGGACTGTTGCCCAAGAGCATTTGAAGTTCCTATTTTTAATTAATAATGCCAAATGTGTGCTGCACATTTCAGTGGGGTTTGAGAGACGTGCACTTTGTAAGCGACTTCTTGTTAACTAATTATGAAATGCAAAGTCATTGCCAATTTACCATCACCAGACAATGCTACAGCTGCTTTCACACGACACAATAGGCTTAGGCTTTAAGACAGATCCTTCAAAGGCAGTAAGTGATGAGCAGGAAAACCGAGCCCTTTTCATGATGACAATTGAGGATCCCCACTGTTTTGAACAGAGCACTTACTCTGAGGCTGAAATATTGTATTCCTGCTATGATACCTGAAGCTGTTGCCTCAAAATAATTGAACACACAGGGGTGGTTTTCTCTCTTTTCTTATTTTTCCGTTTCCTTATTCACTTCCCCACAGTTCTCCCAGTTGCTCTTGGTGATGTCTCTGCTCAGCATCTGCCTCATCCTCACAGGCAGCACACGAACACAAGAGCACAGATGCTGGAAGCTGGGCTCCAGCTGACTCTGGTTTCGGAGCTGAGGCCGCAGCCTGACAGTGTGTCTTTAATAACCATATCTCACATTAGCAGAACATCTTTGTTTACGCCAAACACACCACATGACATTCAGCAGTATATGCGGAAGAAGCAGCATAATTAAATCTGTACTGTAATTGTCAAAACAAACAAGCAACATTCATTTTGCTCATTTGCTGATATAGATTTGCAGTGGAAACAGAAGAATGAAAGTGGTGGGTGGTGGATGTGGTGGATGGAGGGATGGTGGAGGAGGGTGGTGAGGTTGGGTCATCAATGATGATGGCTGGGCGTTGGGAGTGGCTGCTGGTGCCTCTTGCACATCACGAGTTCCATAGGGGATGGGAGAGCCACAGTGCAGAGAGTGGGGTTACAGACAGAAAAGGCAGCAAGAGGAATAGAGGAAGCCACCCCACACCCTCACTTGCATCCCTCAGAGCTGTCCTTGCAATTGCTTTTTAATTAACTGCCAGTAATTAGTGTCATCCAAGCAGCCTCAGCAGAGACCCTCTTAATGGTGTCTCGCTGCCCTCCAAATGCAGTGTGCTTTAATTAGGGGCAGATCTTGGCCGGGTCATCAGGTCTGTGCATCCCTGGCACCAAGCCCACCTCCCTGGAGCTGACTCGCTGGTCACGCTGCACCAGGGAGGCCACTGGGCTCCAGAGGGAGAAAAAACCAGGAGGATTTATGTGTGTCACCCAGCTCAGGGCACACTCACCTCAGAACACCACCCAAGGCAACTCCGGCTGCTGAGGCTGGACACACACAGGTTTGATGCCTGGTGGGCACCCACGGCACTGCACTGGGAGAGCCTCAGTGTCAGAGGCACTGACAGAAAGGGATTAGTTTAAAACAAGATTAAGTGACAAGTCTAAAAGAAGCAGAAGCTCCACGGGAAGAACCAGGCACCCTTTTCACATCCCATCTGTCTCTTCCCCCAGTTCATGTCCAGCACTCAGCTGCACTGACCCACGGGGCATCCATGGGGACACCCCTCGTGCTCCTGGTGCCAACTGGGGGCAGCTCAAGTCCAGCATAGGGGCACAGCCCAGCCTGGAGGCTCCCAGCCCAGTGCAGTGTGTGCTTCCTGTGCAGTGCAAAGGGTCACTCCTTGGACCCCACCTCATCAGTCAGACTGGTGGCTGTAACACCTGGGCATTCACGTGCCTACAGAGAAGGACTGTGTGACCCAAAGGGACACTCACCATCAAGGACAAACCAACAGGGCCTAAACAAGAACATCATTACTGGATGGTGCTGGGGCCACCTGGGCAAACACCTCCATGTGCTCAGAGCCAACAAACCAACTAAGAGTTCACCTTGCAGGCAGGTGTGTACCACATCCTGATGTACCAAACAACCCTCTTGGAGGCACCTGCAGGAAGGAATCCAGGTATATAGGACATGGATCTGACAATTCCATATGGCTGTGCTTGAGCTCCATGCCTAAAAACATGACTGCACTGAGACCTACTTTGCAGCAAACCTTACACTGAATTTGCATCGTGTTAGGACACAAAGAACTTGCCAGCTCTGGGGCCTCCCAAAAAGGTTTAAAGACAAATCCGGGGAATGGAGCTGCCATTTAGGTCACCCATGGGAAATCTGATCTTGGGTCTGTCAGAATAAGCCCAATTGCACTCCCAGCAGCAGGTCCACGTGAGGAACACCAGCTGAGAGAAGCTGGAGGATACCTGAGGACTGCCAGGAAAGGCTGTCTGGATAGGTTACATCCATTTTACATCCATATCCTACAGAGGAGAATTACATTTTTTGCAAATGTGCCTGTAATTACAGCATCATCGGTGATTTCTTACATCTAATGATTATTCTTGATGGCAGTTCCAGCCCTGACCCTTCCCTACCCCGTGACAAGGTTATTATTGTTGGTGGCAGAGCAGAGGCTCTCTGGCAGGACTGGTCACACAGACGTGACTCTGGGCAGAACACGTCTGTATCCACATTTTGGGAAGGCTTGCAAACTGCTCACAGGAGACTGACAACAATCTGAGTGCTAATGAAACCTGAGGGAGGTCTCCCTGAAACCCACAGGGGGCTTTCAGCTCCCGCCCTGGCTTCCACCCCTGTGAGCCCCCCTGCCCATGGAAAGGTCACATCCTGCACCCCATGGCAAGTTCACCGCACCACTCCACTCCCCTTCTTGCTCCTTTAAAAACCCTGACAAGGGCAGAGCCCGAGTAGCTGCCAGGCACCCGGAGCTGGGGTACCTGTGGCACAGACAGCCACACACACACATGTGTCCCACCGACAGCCTTGGGTAATTAAACAGAGAGAGGAGGAAACACAGAGCACCAGCCAGCCGGGCACGGCCACTACTGCACCGCCCCCGCATCCCTCCCTGCCCAAAATGCCAGTTTATTGTTGCTATTTTTCCTTATGCCCTGTGACTTTAACAGGATAAATTTAGAAACAACAGACTATTTCTTTATATAGCAGCAGCCAACCTGTGGAAAGCAGTGCCCCGAGACTGCGGGAGAGCAGATTCTGCAGTCGGGTTTTTTTCAGGGTTGTCAGGTTGTGTTACCTCTCCCAGGCTGACGAGCTCAGGGAGCAATAGGGATGCTCACACTTTGTCAAGGCGTACATGGACGGGCAGGATTTGCCCCTGCCCAGCTGCACTGGGCTGCCTGGCTCCTCACAGTGCCTGCTGGCACGACCACGCTTGGGGACGGGGCGCTGGGGTGGCTCAGGGATCTCTTTTGGAATAGAGGCAGCAGAGGAAGTTAAGTAGTGCTGATTAGGGAAAAGGAGAGTGAAATGAGTCAGCTTTCCATAAGATGGGCAAAATTTCTGCTAAGGGAGAGCCCAGCCCTGGTGCCCATTTGGAGCAGCCCTGGTGCTGGGGCTCTGGTGGCAGAGGGGACCCTGCCCTTGCTGCCCCACTGACAGCACGTACAGCAGCCCTGGCTCTATGACCAGACCTTCCCATTACCATGGAAATACAGATAATAACCAGCAGCAAGAGTAACTGTAGAGATGGACCAGTTGCTAATGTGAAATCCAATGCACTTTATCATGCTGTAACAGTATCCCACCTTCCTGCAACCACACAACTGAGTCCTGGACAGAGGGACCCACTTGGGAGAACAGAAAACAAGGTTTTGTATTAAAAGATCAGGAAAATGGCTTACAAGGAGATTCAAAGTAGACAGACCATGGCTAAGCTCAGTACCACATCACCTGGGAAGGCCCTGACACAGCATTTGGAAGATTTAAAATGTTAATTAACACAAAAGTTAGCAATATTAATAATTACCAATGCTTTTCCAAGAAGGAGCAACATGAAATCCAATCACTGCAGGTAACTGAGGTCCTCAGACCTGGTGTGTTTTTTCTGTGCACCTAAAGAGAACCACAAAGGCTGCTCAGGGCAGAGAGGAGAAGGAGAAGGAGCCCACTTCTTGTTTAACTTCATGTTCTATGCAGCAACAAACAGGGAGGCATTGTGACAAAATTGCTGGGCTCACAGTGGCAACCAGTGTGTGATGATCACACATGAGCATTTTCAAGTGAGAACTTAAAAACAGCTGAGAACAAGATAGAATTGAGCATTACTTTTTTTTTTTTTTTTTAAATTACATGAAAGCCTTTAAGAGGTCTGAGTCTGAAAAATAGATCTTTTGTGGAACAACTTTCCTCCTTCTGTTCAATCACACATTCTATCATTTTTTTCACATCTCCTGATTATCCCTGCTTTTCCCAAATCAACCCAGAAGCACTGGAGCTTCCTGCAGGCTCAGTGTGTAACAGCCCTAGGACAAGAACTCTTTGTAACATCAAGGCCTCAGGAATATTTTTTTACAATCAGCTGCTTCTGGTTTTCAATCAAAAGAGGCTTTTACTACTTGCCACACCAGCAAATCCATTGTGGGGCATGAAAGACACTCTTGTTCCTCCTGCTGTGTCACTAGGGCTGGTGACAACCATCAGAACACTGGGAAAATAGACCAAAAAAATTCAGTTGTGCACCAGCCAGATCAGTCTGTCAACTGTTCTGTTGCAGTACTGAATCCATGGGGACCAGACCATGGCAGGGGGGTTGGAACTAGATACTCCTCAAGGTCCCTTCCAACCCAAACCTGTCTGGGATTCTGTGAGCACAAACCATTTGAACTCCACACAAAGGGAAGCCAACACTAACTCAGCAGTAGCTCAGCAGAGACACTCTTGTCCCTGCTTCTCATCTGTGGGTGTCTGAGCAGCATCTCAGTTGCAAGAGACACAACAGAGGAGACATTTCAAAATGAAATGACCTTTTCTTGCTTTATAATGCTCCAGCACTGATGCAAAGACCACAATTACAGCAGTGAAGGTGGTCTCTGCTGCAGCATTTCACCCCACTGGAGCACCACAAAGAAAATCAACAAGAATAGAAAAAAAATCTCCTGAAAAAGGGCACGACTGGCAGATGTGCTCATTTTTTGGCAACTGGGTGGATCAGGATCATGGAAACATAGTGATGTCTGCTTTGGGGTTGGGGGTTTTTAACACATGCATATTAATGAACACACAGGCACCCACCATGGACTCCCCCATGGCTCAGGAGCAGGGTACTGCTGTTCTGCTCACAGGGAGGATCCCCTCAGCACGGCTCCCCCGAGCACATCCACTGCCACTGGAGTACCCACAGCCATGATCAATGCCCTCGCACACAGAGGTTCAAAGGAGCCCCCTCAGCCAACAGCTCTAAAAGGGGGTTGGCACTGAACCACAGCAGAAAACCTTGTGTCCCCCCACAACAGGCACCTGAGGCAGCTCAGCTGCTTTTCTGCCTCAACAGTCTGCACCTGGGGAGGTTCAGGTTGGACATCAGGAAGAATTTCCTCACATAAAAGGTTGTCAGGCATTGGAAGGGGCTGCTCAGGGAGGTGGTGGAGTCCCCATCCCTGGAAGTGTCCAAGGAATGACTGGATGCAGCACTCAGGGCTCTGGGCTGGGTGACAAGGTGGGGATGGGTGACAGGTTGGACTGGATGGGCTGGGAGGGCTTTTCCAACCAATGATTCTGTGTGATATAACTATTTCAAAAGCCAACAAGTCCTTTCTTCACTCACACTGGGTGGTGAGCAGTGAGCACTGCCTGCATGTTGTGTACGCTGCTCTTGGAGTTAATTCAGACATTCCCAGTTGAGATCGCTTTCCCCACGACAGCCTTGTCAACACAGCAGTGATGACTTGAAAACAAACTCTGGATTTCCCTCCCAAGAGCAGCCACTGGTGGGGTGTGCAGGCTCCAGGACGCTATTTCGGGCACATGGTCCTATCTTTGTCCCAGAGGCTCGTGAGCAGCAGACACGCTCCCAAAATACCTTTGGCTGGGATCAATGGATGTGCTGCTCGGCAGAGCTGCTGCTGCAGCATTTTAGTGCCTGTGGAAATGCTGCTTCTCCACTGACCCTCGCTTCTGTGGCAAACTCAGCTGAAGATGGGAGACACGGGGCTCAGCAGAGCTGTTGGCTCACTGAGGGGTCGGGAGGGAAGCCAGCTGCCCTGAGCAGGCTGAGCACCGACACCACAGCACTCAGCACCAGCATCCACCTGCTCCAAGGCTGGTGAACACCAAGAAGGGGTTTGGTCCTCTGCAACTGCCCGTGTGTCTGCACATGGGACAGTGTTCTGCCACACATTGAGCTGGGCAGGCATTTCCCACAGCCCTGGCAGTGGAAGGGGCTCTTTCTGGCAAAGGAAAAATTAGGAGCAAGAGAGTAAAAATGAGCAGCTGTCAGTGACACATGCTGGGATGTCAGTAAATCTGGGAAGATAAAAAAGAGCCACAAGAGAGTGATGAATACCTGAAGATATTTTTGCTTGACCCCAGGTAGAAGGGACCCCCTTCAGTGCTCCCTGAAGTCAACAAGAAGCCTGTTCTTTCTTTTGGAGGTGTCAGAACAGACTCATTCAATGGACAGACCACACTGATGCATCCAAGCACTTGAGCATTGTCAGATGGCCCACCCAGTACCTGCAGGACCACAGGATGGATGGTCATAACCACTCAGGACTGATTCCAGCTCCACAAGAAGAGAGCAGACCCAAATTCACAATGAGATGTCAAACAGAATTATTCACCAAGTTCAAATTCTCTGGGGAAAGCAGGCATCCTACTTCCATGAAAAGAAATCCTCTGGAGCACAGTGATGTACCAACTCTGGCTGGAAAGAACAGCTCCTGACAGAGATTCCAGCCCCAGGGAGGAGGGAAGCCAGGTCTCACAGAGCACAGAGCAGAGGGCATTGCCCTCCCCTGCACTGGGTACCCCCATGGGCTGCAGGGGGGCTGAGGTGACCCTGGGGAGAGCACCCTCCACCCTGCACAGCACCTCGGGGCACTGGAGCCCAAGCATGCATGGCTTGTGGGGCCTGAGCACATCCCTGGGGCTCTGCATTCCCTCAGCATCCCCACCACCCACACCCGACACCCCCAGGAGGCACCACAGCCACCCATCTGCCCACTTCCAGCTGCACTGGGATACCCTGGGGAGCAAACCCCCACAGAATAACCCCCTAACCCCCCATGCAGCCTCGGCAAGAGAGCAAGAGAAAGGCCAGCAATGGAAAACCCCCACTTGAGCACCGTGGGGGAAGCAGGGGTGCCTTTGGGGAAGCCAAACTAAGACCATGGAAAAATCCAAGCCAAGGCCTGAGGAAACACTAACCAGAGTAATTTCCTAAGTAGTGCTAAGGGATAACCAGTGACTGAATTGTTTGTTGATGTTACTCAGCATTCTGATAAACAGAAGCAATTTGTTCTGGTGAAAAGAAACCTACTATTTTTTAAATAAATTCACACATTGATCTTTACATCAGAAAGCCATGTAGAGAAACACACAACAGGCTGAAACTATTCATTAATCAATCCCTAAGTTTGCCTTGCTGCAGCTGTGCTTGTTTTGACACCTGCTTGTGATGCTCCTGCTGTGGCATTTAACATGGAATAAAACTCGACAGAGCAGAGGAGCAGTGAGTGCCAGCGCCTGTGGCCCCCCTCATGGCACACACTGCATCAGAGCAGCCTGGGCTGCCACTGCTCTTAAAGGTGTTACCAAGGGCTCCTTGCAAAGCCCCAGAACTGGAGCAGGACCTGGCAGCTCAAGGCAGCTGTGACAGTGCCCGTGGGTCTCGCTCCTGAAGGAACCGCAGGCAGAGGACAGGGAGCCGTGCCCAGCCGGGATGCCCAGGCAGCACTGTATGGTGCTGCCATCACCACCCTGACAGGAGCTGCTCCTTGCCCTTCAGCTGCACCCAGAACTCCTGCCTGTGTTGCCTGTCCAGCGGTGCCTAAACCTCGGCACTCCTGAGTTACTCCAAAACTCCTGGGATGAAGCTGACTGGGAGTACCTGTTGGAGGGGTGAGCCAGACACACTCAGAGGCCAGGGCAGAGACCCCAAGCCAGTGCCTGCTCCCAGATCCCTGTGACTGCCCACCACTACTGCTGTATCCACACCCCTGAACAGGCACTGTCTGCCCTTTGGGGAACAGGGAGCTCTGTGCTGAGCTCACAGCAACAGCTCGGACTAAGGCCAGCTCTCCTGGGAGTGTTTGATACTGCTTACAAGAGCAATGGTGTATGACAGTAAACAAAACATGTCAAGGTCAGGCCCAGGAGGCACTCAAGGTGTCAAGTTCTGGACGCTGTCAGAGCCACTGGCCAGTCCACCCGAGCGGGGATGAGGGACAAGCTCCCAGCCCATACAGAGACACACAACGAGCACCGTGGGGAGAGGGGATCGTTTCATCCCTGCACTGGAGGTCCTGCCCAGGTACTTCTGTGCTGGAGGAGCCACTAATCAGTGCCAGTTCAAATCTAGAATCATGCTGGAATATGAAATCATAGGACCTGTTTGCATGTGTATGAATTATTCATGTGCTTACCACATGCGGCATAGAGCCTTTAAAGTGCAAATTATTTGGGACCAAGCTGTAGCCCTATTTTCTGTGAAGCATAAAGCACGTTTTCCAACAGTGCAAACAATCCAAGCTTAATGTGTATCATTTTCTGTGTTCCCTGCTTGCTGGTCTTGCCTGCCAGTTCCCATTAAGGCTGGGAACCAGTACCACACCAAGCAAACGTGCAGGACACAGCTTTCCCATGGATTCCGTGACTTTTGTTTCACAAGGCAGTTTTACATGCTACATACCTTTCACAGGAGATGATCTATACCCTTCTGACAGTGAAATGCACTGAGCCTTGGAGGAAAGTATGCAGCCAACACCAGGGGCAAGAGGAGATTCACCCAGAGTGTTTCTCCTAATCCTCACCAAGAACTGCCTGCCCAGAGGAGGAATCTAAGATTCAGCTTGAGCCCTTCCTTCTGACCTTTGTCAGGGACCAGAAGGAAAAACACATGGGAATTCTTCAGGTGACCATCTGAGCATCATTCAGTGCCTGCATCTCCTCACCAGCCCCATGCACCGGGAGAGCCCCTGAACACCACCTGAGATGTAAATGAGCACATCAACATTCACACACTGTCACATCTCCTTGCCTGGCAGGGCTCAGAGCCGGCTGTTCCCACACATCCGAAGCACTTTTAATTTTCCATAACTGTCACCTAAAGCAATTTAATTCCTGAAGAACAGTGGGAGAGGGAAAAAGGACGCTGACACTTATCTTCTCAGATGTGGAGAAGCTGAGCTACTCCCAGGCTTTCCCAACACCCTGTACTTTGGGAGATAAACACCAAAGCAGGGCACTGCCAGCATGGATCCCCTCGGGGTGCACACCAAGAGGTGCTGGCACACACCACATCTTGGGGGTACGTTCCATTCACCAGCCCTCCCTCAGGGACTGCCACTGCTCCCTGTGGTACTCCTCTAGGACTTGCTGCCACAGAAGTTGTTAGTGCTGATTAAACGTGTGGCTCACTCCAGGATGCTGAGGTGAGGTGGTGGAAACTGCACATTAACAACCACCACAGCCATGAGACACTCCACAGCCTTCTGAGGGACAAAGTGTTTGGAACTGGAGCGTAGCTCCACGGAAAAGAGTGGGAAAAGTTGAGCCTACTTTTGCATCCCAGGCTGCCCATGAACAATGGGATCAGCAGCATCCCCTGCCCAGGTATGTCCACCCAGGCCATGTTCACAGAGACTCACCTGTGGCCACAGCGAGAGAGAGGAAAGCCAAGGCCTGACCCTGAAGCAGAACACCACTGTGGGTTAGCAACACTCAATTTCAGGCGTTCCCACGAGAAATAAGGCAACATTTCAAAGGAAACACATGCTGTCCCCTTCCCTGCATGGCCACAGGCACACCCCACGCTACACATCCCTCCTCCCACCAACACGGGGAACCCAACCAGCTGTTTAACCACTTCAGCACCCCAGCCTCAAATGGTAAAAGTACCAAACTGCAAAAAGAGCAGCTTTTTTCCATTTCTGGGAAGGTTTTTCTTGTCAAGTGCCTCTCGCTGACGTTCCACCAGGCACAGCATGAGGTGACCTTGTGCTGTCTCTGCACAGCTCTCCCGGCAGCCAGTGCTGGTCCCTGCGAGAGACCTGGCACCACCAGCTCCATGTGCTGGGACCTGTGCCCCAGGAAGCACAGCTGCAGGCACGGGGGAAACGCCAGCCACACCAGCACTGGGGACATGGTGAGGAAGATGTGCAGATCCTCAGCCCCAAACCTCAGAGAGCCTATTCCAGGCTGGTCGTGAGGACTGTGGCTTCCACTGAATAGAGAGAGATTAACTTGGTCTAACATTTCACTTGAACTGGTCTTCCAGTAACTTTTCCTTGATTGCCTTTGTCCCTCCCTATCTATCAAATGTCCCTCAAACTGCTCTGTGTTTGTTAATTTTTTCTTATTCCAGCCCCATGAGAACAGCCACAGCAGCCCTCAGGGCTTGTTTACCCCAACCTCCTCTCCTCAGGTCTCCCACAGACATATGAGCCCCTCAAGAATGACTTTTGATCAGGTTTCTGTCAACACTACTGCGAAGGGACCTCAGCCACCAGTGAGAAGAGGGACAGCACAGGTACTAACCACTGCAGCAGAAAGGGCCAGTGCTCCCAGCACTGTACCTGGTACCACACACTTCCACGGCTTGGAGCTGCTGAATTCCCAGGATTTAACCTATTTAACCTATTCCTGCATTACACGACACACTGCAAAGCTTCACACCTGAAAAAGGTTTCCATCCTTAGCCAGAACAAGGGGCATTGGCAGTGGAGGGCAAAGCACCACCCCACAGATCCGGGGGCAGCAGAAACAAAGCCCTGCTGACAATGCTAAACACAGCTTTGCTGACACCTCCTTGCAATTCCCACTCCCTCCTCTCCCTGCTTACTTACTTAGCTACCACTCTGATAATACAGAAAGGCTTTTTTCTCTTGTTTTTAAATAACAGGGAAAGGCATCTGTGCTCCCAACCCACAGCCATGCAAGAGTCAGGCTGTGGAAAAAGTTCCCCTTGAAACCTGAGCAGGGAGTACTTAGGTCAGTAATTTGCAGAGCATGGAAGCTTAACACACCTGCATCTGACCCTAAATTACTATTTGAGATTTTACAACTGCCTTACTGGGCATTAGTCTGTAGATTTCAAATGAAAAGAGCAATGTTTCCCGCACAGGGCTTGAAATCCCTGCCAGGCTGAGGCAATGGAGCCAGGTTCCTGGAGGGACAGCCAAGGCAGGAGGAGCACAGCCAGCAGCAGTGGGAGCAGGGATGATGCTGGGGGCAGCCCTGGCCCCCAGGGACCAGGGCACCTGGCCAGGCCATGCTGCTGCCTTGAAAAAGAGCAGCACATGGTTTATGGCACTGATCATCTCAGGAGAGGGAGAGAAACTTTTCCTGGTCCCTCTCCCAGCACAGCAGGATGCCCCCAGATCCGGGGCAAGCCTGGCTAGAAGGGTTTGTGTCACCACAGAGGTAAAGGGACACAGGACAAGGCAGGTCAGGCTTCACTCCCTGTTCTTCCATGTCTTTGTTGCTCTGACACCTCTGACTGTCCAGCAGCATATTCTTGAAGGTCCCAACCCCTGGAACAAACAATTATGGAGAAGAATCCCACTCTAAAAAATTAACACTGAGTTCTCTGGAGAAGGCTGGACACGTTTCTCCCATCAGAGTGGGACAGAGGAAGTAAAAGGAGGAATGCAACCAGCTTGCCAGGCTGTGACAACTGAATGCCTGAATTCCAAGGGCTGCAGATGACAAGGACAGGTGGGTCCAAGAACCCACCCGAAGCTGCAGCCAGAGGCACCCAGGAGCCAGCAGGCTCAGAGCAGGGGGCTGCAGGTGCCAGGAGGGAGCCAGAGGCAGGTGGGCTCTGCACCCACACTTCATTCTCTGCACACCAACAGCCCCACAAACACAGCGCTCCCACTCCTGCTCCCATTCCCCCTGCCCAGGGCGAGGCAGGAGGGATGCCCACTCCTGCTCCTGGCTGTGTGACCCCACCACCCACCAACCCACGGCTCGAAATGAAAGCGGGGATTATTTTAAGCCCGTTCCCCCAGGTTCTGCAGCTTCTCGCCCGTTTCCATGGGGACGGGTGCCATGCAATGCTGCCGAGGCTCTCTGGCCTCTCTCATCCACCCTGCCAGGATGAGGAGGCCAGTGGGCAGGCACAGAGGGGCTCAGAGCCCCCCAGACACAGCTGTCCCCAAAGCTGGACCCTCAGCAATCAGCACAGCCAGACAAACAGCATCAGGCTGTGTAAGAGTTTCCTGCTTTCCCACAGAACCACATTTTACAGACCATTTTCTCTGCTCAGAAGCTCCACTGGGCATTCAGAGAGCAACTCCTTGAAACCTTTTAGAGCCACATCTACCATCACACACAGACACAGGCAGACTGACCATGGCACCCCCCACCCTGCACCCCCCAAAAATGCTGCCAGCTGCCCCTGCAGTTGGAGTTTCAGCCCCAAACCCCAGCCTGGTGCCTCCTCCTGGTATTATCTGAGCCAAAGAAAGAGAGCTTGTTCCCTGTTCCCTGAAAGGGGACACACCACGGACTCTTCACCTGACCCAGACTAAGCCTGAGCACACACTTCTCAGAGTCAGGCTACTTTACTGGGAGAGCTGCACCCATGGGCTGTAAAACTGGGAACTTGTGTTTAAAAGATTATTTTGATGCAAGTAGGATAAATCCAGAAGCCTGCACCTGACCCCCTTAGGAAAAACCATCTGTACTCTGTCAGTGAGAGTCAAACAAGGGATGGGGGAAAAGTGGCCGAGACAAAATATTAATCATGATGAAAGTCATTGGGCTGCAGCTTCAAAACCTTGTACATCAGCTGGAAAACTAATTCAGCCCCAGGACATGAGCAGGAACCCTCAGACCACTCTCCTCATGTCAGTGAGGGGAGGTACAGCCCAGCAGGAAGCAGCAGATGGCTTCACAGATTCTCATGTATATTTACACACAGTTTTTTTAGTAAGCCACTTTGATTCAGGAGAAACCATAACCAAAATGCACTATTGAAATTCCTTTTCAGACATAATTGCACAGAGAGATACATCATGCTGTGGTTTTCCCCTCTCTCACACAACACAACTGTGGGCAATGCTAATAGCACAAAGTGTGCCCTGTATTTCCTCCTGCTCAGCACGGCTGCCCAAGTCCAGCAACTCTGCTAAACATTTCTAAAATATCTGGCTTGAAACATTCCCATTGGCTGCATAATGACAGGTTTTCTTCACTTAGTATAAAAAATAATTTAAAATAAATAAAAAAGGAGTGGGGTGTCAATAAAACTTGCTTGGCTGTTTCCCAGAATGACAACAGAAAATAATTCCTGCCCACGTGGTAAACAAGCCTCACGACTGCTATGCTGTGTTCAACTCCCTGACGGGAGGGTGGGGCCAGGTGGGGATCAGGCTTTGCTCCCAGGGAAAAAGGGACAGGACAAGAGGGAATGGCCTCAAGCTGTGCCAGGGGAGGACCAGGTTGAACATCAGGAGGAATTTCTTCCTGAAAAGGATGGCCAGGCATTGGAAGGTGCTGCCCAGGGAGGTTTGGAGTCCCCATCCCTGAAGGTGTCCAAGGAACAACTGGACATGGCCCTCAGTGCTCTGGGCTGGGTGACAAGAGGGGACAGGGCAGAGGGTGGACTGGATGGGCTGGGAGAGCTTTTCCAGCCTCAGTGACTCTGGGATTCTATGAGACACCCCAGTGCCCTGTGCCCTGTTCAGAGACACAACATCTCACACCTGGCAGACCAGCAGTGACCACCCAGCCTGGGCCTTCTGTGGGGCTGGAGAACAAAGTCACTCGGGGTGAGGAGTTTTTAAAAGATTCTTACAGGTCTAAACAACCCCTGAACAGCCCCTCCAGACAAAGGCCAGTTCTTCAGACTGGAAAACAGCACACGGTGATAATGCTGAACCCACAAGCCCACTACGACTCCCTTGAGCTTACTGAGCCCCTCCCTACTCCAGTGCACTGTAACTCCAAGTGCTCAACCCTGCAGCCCTTTTGTTCTTTTGCCTTTGTCTTCTTCATGCATTTTCCCTTACTTTGTTTTTCCTCCTTACCCTTCTCCATTCATTAACTTTCTCTGTTCAGGAATAGGATTCCACACACCTCACTAGAACTGAGCTGTCAAAAAGGCTTCACTAGGCAGCATCTCCAGCTCAACAGGCTGAAGTTCAAGCCCAGCTGATGCTTGTGCAACTTGCCAGGTTTTCTGTGGGACTGGAACCAGCTGGAGCCACAGCTCCACAGTCCGGGAAGCACATCTCCCTCATACCAGTGTTCCCTGGAAACAAACATAAACATGCAGGCACTATCCTTTCACAGTCAGCTTTTCTATTAGTCCAATCCCAACTTGAAATGCCCAGAAATATTTCCAAGGCTGTATGTGCAGACATGGAGCAGCAGAGTGTGCATGCTGTGCTCGTTGCAGCCAGGCAGGGCACCCAAAGGGAGTCAGACAGATGCAGAGCCCCAACACACAGGACCGGGCACACCTGGCCATCACCCAGCTTCACAGCCAAGGGAAGTTCCCTGAACTGAGGGAAAACGGGGGGCTGGGGACACCACAGCACACAGGAAGGGAAACAAGGAGGGAGCAGCCCAGCTGTTCCTTGGGCAGGACTCCTCCAGCACAGCTCCAAGGGGCCCTGGCCCTGGATGGACAAGGGGCCAGCCCCACACACTGACTGCACCAGCACTCACCAGCCCGGCTGCCAGCACTGCTGAAAATGAGCCCAGTCCCAGCACTAACAAAAGAGATGTTGACAAAAATGGAGAGGGTTAGAGAAGATCCGTAGGACAGACTCGGGAATATGAAGTTTATCCTTGGAGTCACGGACTCAGAGAGCTCAACCCATGTCCCACCAGTGAGGACACTGGGCAGGCACGGCTCCGATAGCAAGAGAGGGGTGTGACACAGGAACTCCTCTGCTGATTCAAAAGCAGGCAGCTGGGGTTGGAGAGATGTAGGCTGGGGAAGAAGGGTGATTTCTAACAGTGAGGCTGATAGCAGACAACTCTCCGGGGCTGGGTGTCTTACACGGAGGGAGAGCAAACACGTTCCTGCCCAGCCCCAGGAAACCCTCTGTGTGCTGACTCAGCCACACTGGTGTGACAGGAGGCAGCAAGTCAGCAAAGTCCAAAAACCGAACCCCAGGAAGTCAGGAAAGAGGACTGTAAAGGTTTGGAGTTGGATTTATCTCCAGGAAAATACTGGTCCTTGTGCTACTACTCACTAGAATAAAAGTTAACCTAATTACATATACCCTGTCACAATTCCCAGGGATCATCCACTGGATTTCAGCAACTGGGCTCATCTTTGTGCAGAGATCAACACCAGGAACCACATATGGCCAAAATTTCACATACCAACCTGTCGTTTTCTTTTTAGTTTTTTATTAATTTCACATTAAATTGTCATCCCTAGTGACTCTTTCATGTTATGTCACACACAAACCCGAAGTATTAACTGTCTTCTTTATCTAAGGAAGTTATTGGGATGTCTTAAGAGATCACCATAGCAACCGTGCCGTGCCAGTAAATATGAGTTCACCAGAACAACACTGTAACTGCTCCAAGCACACACCAACAAGGAATGATGGAAAAGCAGGAGATATCAAGAAAGTGATGTGCCAGTAACTGGGACATATTACTAAAGCACTGCTTGAAAGAACCTGATGAGGGGTTCCCAGGCTCCTGTCAGTGACCATTCACCTGCAGAGCACAGGTTCCCTGCTTGGCTGCACACAGGCTCGGGGCACAATGAAATGCTTCTCAGAAAGAAATTCTGTTTCAGAACAAAATTGCAGCGAAGCCTCCAATGTAAGCGCTTTTACTCGGTTCACTCTCTGCGAACTGCTAATAAAAACGTGTTGGCGAAATCAGCCAGCTCCGGTGCCTGGAAAAGTTTGTCTAATTTAACTCTCAGCAGCTGCCAGAGCAGCACAGACAGGTCTGGTCCCCTCTGCAAAGGGATGCCAGCAGACCCTGACCCGCACATCGCTGGGCTCAGAGACTCAGGTGAACCCATCCAGCTCCAGGTTTATCCAGTGCACACTTCCAGCACCCTGTGCACCCGGGGATTTTTGCCCGTGCCCCAGGGCCAGAGCAGTGTTAGGCTGCCCTGGCCAACCAGCACCTGTCTGCTGGCCCACCGGCTCTCCAAACTCTTCCTCCACCTGCAATCAAAGTTTCCTTCCTTTGCTCCTCTGCAATTCCACCCTGCACTCAAAAAGTCTAATGTAATGGTGGTATCTTGTGGTGTATTTCTACAAAAAATAATCCACAACTTGTATGTTGGGAAAAACCCCAAAACAGCCTTTCTGCACTGACAGCACTGTTTGGGCATTGAAGGCCAGTGCAATTGGTCCTTCCTGGTTAAAACCGGAGCTGTCCGTGTACTGAAACTTCAGCGCTGACCTGTCCCTTCACCGCCCTCTTAGTCACCCGGGTTTTAACAACTGCCCCGTGCCCGTGGGGTGCCCATGGGAGGGTCCTTTTGCCACAAGGGGAGGCAGCGCCGGCCCCGATGGCAGCGCTGCGGGACCCCCGTGTCGGGCGGGAGGGGTGCTGAGCAGGGCAGGGCATCCCGGACCGGGCAGAGCACCCCGGACCGGGCAGAGCAACCCAGACCAGGCAGAGCATCCCGAACCGGGCAGAGCATCCCGAACCGGGCAGAGCAACCCAGACCAGGCAGAGCATCCCGGACCGGGCAGGGCATCCCGGACCGGGCGAAGCATCCCGGACCGGGCAGAGCATCCCGGACCGGGCAGAGCATCCCGGAGCAGGGCAGAGCAACCCAGACCGGGCAGGGCATCCCGGAGCAGCGCGAGCATCCCGGAGCAGGGCGAGCATCCCGGAGCCTCCCGGCCCGCACTCACCGTCCTCCCGCTCGTCGAAGACGGGTCTCTTGGAGGAGGAGGCGCTCGCTCCCATCCTCTTCTTCCACTTGCTCCAGTGAAACATCGGGGCGGGCGGCTGGCATGCCCTGCGGCCGCTCCGCGCCGGCCCGGCGGCTCCCGCGGGCGGCCCCTCCGCGCTCAGCCGCCCCGCGCCCCCGCACCGCCCGCCCGCATCGCAGCGGCCACAGCGCGGCGGGGCCGGGGG
>JAWWEE010000159.1:34606822-34628221 GCA_035221455.1 Xenops minutus
CACAGCTTCTCTGCCCAACCTGTGCCAGGGCCTGCCCACCCTCACAGGGAAGGATTTCTTCCCAATATCCCACCTAACTCTGCCCTGTGTCAGTGTGAAACTATCATCGTTTGTCCTATTCCCAGCAGGTCCTACAGAGAAGCTTGTCCCCATCTTTCTTACAGGCCTCCCTGCTGAGCTGGTGCCCTGGCACAGGGTAACAATTGGGGCACACAGTGCCCAGGGCCCGTGGGGCACATTCCAAGGCACCGAGGCCCTGTCCAACCCAGCAGAGTTACAGGGTGCTGATAGGTTAATGTTACAGGGATAAACTGTCCTGTGAATTACCCTTTGGGTGCTCCACTTGTGCCAGGCGAGCAGCTCCCTGCCAGGCTGGATCTTGGGGTGGGACGTGGATTCAGTGACCTGCCCTTTCACAGCCAGGCTGTGAGAGTGGACAGGGGCTGAGCTGGCCTGCAGGGGAAGTGGGCTTGTGTCCACACAAGGAACAGTGATGTGGTGTGCCCAGGTCATGCAGCCTCACTGTATAAAATAACCATAAGTTACAGTCATCATTGCATTTAGAAATGGTCTCACTTTGGATTGTTTTATGAATGGTGCCGACATCTCTGGCTGTACAAACTGTACTGGCTTTCTGGGTTGCCGTTTGAAGACACCTACTTTCTCAGTTGTCTTGTTTAAAAAAGCCCTCTTAGAACACAAATATTTTGTTCCAAATTTTGTAATTTCAACAGCTTAATCCTTTCCCAGTTAAACTAAGCTGTCATTCAACAGCAAGTTCTTGCATTCTTTCTGCAATGGGAAAGGACCCTCCAGGCTCCTCTCCATTGGTGAACCACAGCAGTGGTGTTGTGCTTCTCTTTGTGAGGGGTGTGGAACTGAGTGGACAGCTTCATGTCCTCCTCAGTGCCCTTCTGCTAACACTTACCAAATGCCCCTCTCTGTAACACCAGCAAGAAACTTCTCCCTTGCTTTGGGAAGAGTCCTTCCTTCCTGGGGGTTGGAAAGAAAGCAGTGGCTGGCAAGGAGGGGAATGGGAGTGTAGTATCTGAAACTCAGAGTGGTGTTTGGTATGTACCAGTTCTCCATCCCTTTGTATCTCCTTCATGGCTCCCCAGTACACCATTTTGTTGTTATTTAAGAAGCCCCCACACTTTACTGACAGTGTGTCCTCTACAGAAGTGCCTCTGGAGAGCCAAGACAGCGAGTGTTGCCAGGCTGGAGTTGATGTTTCAGGGCAGATATCTGTCCCAGTGCTGTGTTAGCACAATATTTCTAATGTCAGGCCAAGGGCTTAAATTCATAAATTCTGGATACATGAATTGCAGTTGCAAGTTTCAGCATTTCAGAGAATCTGCTTTTGTCAATATCCAGGCAAGATATCATATCCGGACTTTGGTGGCCTGTAATGAGACTTGGCCTCGAACGGCAGAACATCATCATTGTTAATCTTGCTGTTCTGAAGCAGTAGTGGATTCCTTATTTGAAGAAATACAGCTATAAATGGAGAGACTAGAGGAGAGAAGCAGAGCCATGTCCTGGTGAACCTGTGGTTCAAAAGTGCAAATTATCCACCCAAGTCAAGGTGTTCAGGTTTGGAATGAGAAGCTGGAAAATCAGCTGTGCAGGTATGATGTGAAGAAGGGCAGTTTCTTAGCTCCCTGAAAGTTAATCTTATCACAGCCCTCCTCAGCCTTACTAGCCTGCTGATGCAATAAACTGCTTTGTGGGATAAAACCTACAACTTCTTAGAGCAAAACTTTGTACTAAGAGTCTTGGAAAGACAAGTTTTGATCTTTGTGCCTTTCCTGGCAGAAGAGTGGGACACCTTGCCCATAATTTGCACTGCTGTTGTTTTTTTTCAGTGGCAGAATTGGCTGCCTGGTCTTAAAAGTCAAGGTAGAATGTTGTGTTCTTAGTACTGAAGTTGTAGGGGAGTTGGGGTTTTTTGGTTTCCACTTCTTAAAGCTCCTGACTGTTTCTTTCCCTCGTTGCCCCATTTTAGGTCCGGATTGTTCTGTCTCCCATCCTCCTTCCCGAAGCACGAGGACCCTCCCTCTGGTGCCTGCGCTAACGGCACTGCTGATGGCGAGGATGGTGCTCAGGGAGAGCCGGAGGCACCCTCTGCTGCCGAGAATCCTCCCAAGGGGGCTGGTGAGGAGCAGGTGCCCCCGCTGCTGCCGCCCCCACCGCCGGGCCTGCCCCCCTACCCACCCTATTTCGAGGGAGCCCCCTTCCCCCGGCCCCTCTGGCTGCGCCACACCTACAACCAGTGGGTCCCACAGCCGCCCCCACGGACTATAAAGAGGACGAGGAGGCGGCTGTCGAGGAACAGAGACCCCGGGAGGCTCATCATGAGCACCATCAGACTGCGGCCCAGGCAGGTGCTCTGCGAGAAGTGCAAGAACACCCTGAACCCCGAGGACGCGGCGCCACGGCAGAACACCAAAACCAGGAGGAAGCTGAGCATTCAGGACAAGGAGCAGAAAAAGCACAGCGACTCCGACTACGTGGAGAAAAGGAACAAAAGAGAGAAGAGGGAGGATGACAAGTTTTCTGGGGAGCTGGTGCATCGAACACCAGTTATAAAGATATCCTACAGTACTCCACAAGGGAAAGGCGAAGTGGTAAAAATCCCTTCCCGGGTGCATGGCTCAGTCAAACCGTTCTGTCCAGAGCGAGTATTGCAGAACGGAGCAGGGGACCAAGAGGAGACCAGGGACTCTGAACGGTGCAGGGAAACCAAATGTTTAATGGACAAGTCAGCAGGCAGCCAGCTTGCCTCCATTCCAAAACTGAAGCTCACACGGCCAGTGCATTCCAGTGTGGATGTCCCACCCCCAAAGATACGGCTGAAGCCCCATCGCATCAACGATGGTCAGAGTGTTTCAATTTATAAGGCAGAACTGATTGATGAAATCAATGTTCTTCAAAACAGCAGGGAGTCAAATCCTGGAACATTTTACAATGATGAATCCACTGACAGAAGTTTGGCTGAGATATCTTCAGGGAGTTCAGGTGAAGATGATGACTTTAAAAGGTTTCCCCAGGGTAAAGATGGACATGATAACTTGGCTTTTCTCATGAATTATCGTAAAAGAAAAGCAGATTCTTCTAGTTTATCAGTGTGTAGCAATGACAGTCTAGATGAATCCAAGTCTTCTAGTTCAGAAGTGACATCACCAGAACTGTGTGACTTTTTGCCTGGTGATGATGCCTCTGTCTCTTCATCTTCAAAAGATGAGCGTAAAATTGTGCCACCACTGACAGTCAGACTGCACACCCAGAGTGTGTCTAAATGTGTCACAGAAGATGGAAGGACTGTTTCAGTGGGGGACATTGTCTGGGGTAAAATTCATGGGTTTCCATGGTGGCCAGCACGTGTTCTTGACATAAACCTCAGCCAGAAGGAAAACGGGGAACCCTCATGGCGAGAAGCTAAAGTGTCATGGTTTGGTTCTCCAACGACTTCATTCTTATCTGTTTCAAAACTCTCTCCTTTCTCGGAATTTTTCAAACTGAGATTTAATCGCAAGAAGAAAGGGATGTACCGGAAAGCGATCACGGAAGCTGCGAAGGCAGTCGAGCACCTGACTCCAGAAATAAGAGATCTCTTAACACAGTTTGAGACATAACTTTGCCTCCAGTTTCAGGTGAGTGCCTGCTGGACTAATGCTTCCCATCCATGCGTCCCTTCCTTGTGCTTTTTAAATCTGTTTTGCTTGCATTTGTTTTTCCATAAAATCGGGGGTTGACAGTTGTGAAACTTAAACACCTGGCTGGTGGTGGTAATTTCAGAGGTGGTGAGAAGCTTTATTTCCAATCTTTTGGGGGACCGTGGGAGTTGGAGCACCTATTCCCAGAGGAAAGTGCAGGGCAGCTGACCCCACAAGGAAGCAGCACTGCCTGTTCAAAGAGCTGATAAACTTGTAGCTGTATCAGCACCGTTTACAGAGGGTGCTTTATTTGCATCAGAATTAACCCTGTGTGCCTGGAGGATTTACAGTTCCTAGGCTTTCAATTTCTTTGGAATACCTTTCAGTTCAAAGAAGTGAAACTTTTACTGAGATTAAGATGATGTTTATCAAATGTAGGTGGTGGTGCCCAGCAGTTACCCAGAGCAGTTCAGGACCCCCGAGGGCCCTTTTCTCCCTCTGGTTTCAGATTTCTTATGAAGGCCCTTTATGGCTCTTCGGATGATTGTGCCAAAAGTTGTCCTTAACTGGGGAGCAGTATTTCAATAGCTCTCACAGCACTTGAGGTTTGACTTGTGCCTAAATTGTCAGTGTGTCACTGGGTAATAGCCTGGATCAAATTAAATTCCTTTGGGCTTCACCTGCAACCTCTTTGTGTGAGGTCACTAGGTGGGAATTGGAAGCGTGGGAGCTGATTCTTTGTTTTGGAGAATGATGGGTCTCCCTTTCTCATCAAACAATCAGAACTGCCCAAGATGAAAATTTGGTACCGAAAAATACAGAATGTGGCATGACTGGGAATAGAAATACCATCTGTCATGCCAGTTGATATTAGACAAGGGGAGGGATTAACTTTTTGTCAAAAACCAGAACTAATCATTAGGAAGAGCCTTGTTGGCAAAGGTTGTGATTTATGCAGCGCAGTTTGTTAGGCAGTGCAGTTCCCTGAACTCTCTGCTCTGTTCCATACTTAGAAGGGCTCTGTGTGCCAGCCAGTGCTGCTCCTGTAGACTCTGCTCTTTATCTAAGCCTTTGTAGTGTGGTGGGACTGGGGTGGTCAGTGCTTGTGTAATGCTGATGAGAAAATGGGATTCTTTTGTGTTCCCTCTGTCATGGGATTTCGCCCCTTCCTTGAGTGTGATGAAGGACTTGCTTTGCTTGGGTTATGGCTCCATCTCAGCAAGCCTGGCTGGAGTAAATAATCAGAGCATGGCATATTTATGCTGCATGCTCAGGGTATGTGGACGTCTTGAGCCGGTAAAAGCTTATAACTACAGCAGCAGCATTTAGGCTTCATCCTTCATCTTGCCCCTTCAACTGCTGCTTAACTCTGGCTAAAGACTTTCTTATATCAAGAGTGTTTGGATTGGACCCAAATTCCTATTAGCTTGATCGGGAGTATAAATAAACCTGCTGCCCAGAATACACTGTCCTTGCCAGTGGAAGAGCCCTGGCCAATCCATGGCTCCTCCTGACACTGCTCTGGTTAAAGGAGCAGCAAACTTCATCCTTCTCTGAGCTGAATTCACTGCCTGTGTGAGCAGTGTGGGACAGCTGTAGTGAACATCACTGTTCCTGACAGCTGTCCTTGACCTGTGGGCTCTGAGTTGGCTGGCCTGGCACAACTGGAGGAGAAGGGACAGGGTGAGGGGTTGGACTGGATGATCTCCAGAGGTCCCTTCCAACCCTAACAGTTCTGTGATTCTGTGAAGAAGCACCTAATGCTTCAGATGAGACATTTGCTGAGCTGGTCAGTTCATAGGGAGTAGGAAAGTATGTGTCCAAGAGGAGTTCCAAGTCCAGACCTGAAAGTCAGAATGGGAGGATGCTTTCCCTGCCAGGTCAACCTGTGGAAGGTGCTGACTGTTGGTGCCAGCAGGAGCAGTGCTGATGTGGTGGTGACAGTAGGACCTGGCCAGGAGATGCGGAGGGCCAGGCTGCAGGGCAGGGCCTTGGGAAGGAGAAGCAGCCCTTGCTCTAGAGGCCAGGGTTATTGCAGACACAATGGGATCTGAGGTACAGAGTGGGTCTGTAAACTGGGGGAAAGAGGATCATGTTGAGAATGAGAAGATGATGATGGGATGGCCTGGATTAGACCAGACATTTCCTTCCCTCTGTGCTCTTCAGCCAAACTTCCTCTCGTGTATATACATATATATCACCATTTTGTTGGCCTCCTTCAGCTAGTTTTCTCAAGGTGATTTCCTGCCTTACAGGTGAGCTGCCAACACAGTGTGCCTAGCTGGAGGCAACATGAGAGTTGAATAAAGAACTGCAGTTGCTCAAAACTAGAAAAGCAGAACCAAGCAACTTCCCATGTTCCTTGTATCGTGTTTGTGTAGATTCCCCATTAGACCAATATGTCTGGTGTTTTGGTACTCCACTTATAAACTTCTCATTTCAGAGAATTGCCTGTGCCTAATTCTCTCTGTTCAGGATTGAATTTTATTGCTTTCCTTGATTTTCCCTAAGGTAGAACTGAAATGTTTCCTTTGGCTGCTCATCGACTGTTCTTTCCTGAAGGATGACGTAGAATGGATTGGATTGAAAGAGATCTTAAACCCCATCTCATTCTAACCCCCTGCCATGGGCAGGGACACCTTCCACTAGCCCAGGTTGCTCCAAGCCCTGTCCAACCTGGCCTTGGACACCCAGGGATGTGGCAGCCACAGCTTCTCAGGCAACCTGGTAGTATTGCATGGGACCATTATAAAATCCATCATGCTGGGACTTCACCGGCAGCAGCATGAGGGCTCCTGGTCATCAGAAGGATAATCCAGGAGGTGCCTTCAGCACTGACACTGCTCGTGATAATCTTGGGTATGGCAGAAGTTTGTGACTGGTGACACTTTCTGTTGAGAAACTTTCTGTCTTCTGGCATGTGATCTGTTCTGCAAAGGGTAATTACTGGAAAAAATGTACAAAGAACGCAGGTTATTTGTGGATGCATTTAAAACTGGAACAATTGGATTTATTCTTTTTTAAACTTGGTCTGGGTTGAAAGAGCTGGTAGGATCACTTCTTCTTATTGCTTTGTCCTTAGGCTCTTTTTGCAAAGAGAATGCTAGTCAGGTAATGACAGGGTTTTAATGAAGTAAAACAAGTTTCTGGAAGAACAACAGGCAGAGAGCAGCCTGTAGAACGCAGACTGGTAAGACACTCTTGGTTTAGATTAGTACCAGGGGAGATATGTCTGCTCAGCATCTCCTTGTGCCACTCTGTAGCTTCCCTGGTATGTGACATCAGGGAGCCAGCACAAGGCATGAGGAAAGTGGTTGGCCCTGGTTCAGAGTGATAGATGTTTGCCTTTCCATTAAGGAAAGCCTGTCCAAGGGCCGGGAAGAGGGAGCAAATGTCACGAATGTTTTGTTGGAGGTGAGCAGTGGCCACAGCCACAACTCCAGCTCTGCCACAGGCTGGGGCACAGGAGGGAAGGAGACCTGTGTTTCCAAAGGCCATTCTGTCCCTGCTCCAGGAACACACCATGTGGTGGGGTCAGGCTTTTCCAGGACTGTGTGTTGCTCCAGCCCCCTGTGTGGGAAGGGTGTCCCTGCAGGGCTGGGCCCTCGGCAGGTTCAGCTGGTCCTGCTGTGCCGCAGGGCTGGGTCTCCTGCTCTGTGATCCTCCTGAGCAGCTTCTCATGGCAGATCCCCCTGCCCACAGCTCTTCTGTGCATTAAAACCTCTGGTAAAAACTGCTTGTAGGTTTTCATCTACATCTCTGCATGAAACAAGTTTACAGGATGTATATTCCTTTGCTTTTTCAGTCTGAAAAATCCTTTATCCTTTCTCTCTCTTCTCTCTCTCTCCCCCCTGCCCCCAAGCTGTGACTGTGGAACCATCAAACTTGCAAATGCTGAAGGTTTAAATTTTACTGCCATGAGCTTAATAGACCTTCAGTGTCAGTACATCAAGCTATCCATCACACTGCTACTGTGTGCAGCAAAATCAGAGCTGGTGCATACTCACTATCTATAGTAACCACTAATATAAAACCTGGAACGTCATGTTGTGCCTTCACCTTCAAAGACATTCAGGGCTCTGCGTGTCCGTGCAGCCAGTGCTGCTGCCAGCGCTTGTGAAGCAGCATAAATCACTCCTCTTTTACCTCTGCTCTTCTGTTCTACCAGTGGCACAAAAAGGTGGTATCTCTTGGTAGAAAGTGGTGGTGGTGATGGCTGTGTTTTCTTAACCCACCTGCCTGGTCACATGAAATATTTCAGTGCAGAAGATGAATGTTTGAGATTTTTCTTGGCCTGCTTTCTAGATGCTTCAGTCCAGTAAAACCAGGCATCCAACTTAATTACTGCGTCTCAGTCTTCCTGCAAGCATCTTGGAGTCAGCATCCCTGCACGCTAATACAAGGTGGGAGAACAAGTCCAAAATAGACTGTGCTGCATTTTTGTGTGCCCAGCTCTGATGGCTGGAGCTCTGTGTCAGCTGACATCCTGCTAATCTTCCTGTTCCCAAAAGCACATTGTGCCTACAGACGGCATTTGGAGACACCTGGATCCGTGCTGCTGCTCCCCATCCTGCTGCCCATGGCCCCTGTCCCTTCACTCTCTGCTCCCAGGCATGTTTTGTGGAAATGCCACCAGGCCATACATTGTGCTATTTCTAACTGCACCCGTGCTGTGCCGATGCCCAGGAATGTGATCGGCTTACGGGAACTGTAACTTCAGCTGCTGGAGGAGATTGTATCCACCCAAGGGCTTAGCAACTCCTTTGGGAGCACAGCAAGCTGCTCCCAGGGCGGAGGGAGGGTCTCAGAGCCCCAAAGCACAGCAAGCTGCTCCCAGGGCTGTGTCTCCAAGCTGCCCCCGGGGCTGGGGGTCTCTCAGCCCCAGCTGGAGCTCTCAGCCTCTGCTGGTTGTGCTGGCCGAGTGTGCCCATGGTGGGCAGGGTGGGTGGGTGTCCCTTAGCAGTGTGACCAGCTCACAGTGCACTCAGTGCTCGTAGGGTCCAGGCAGGATCAGGGGCTGTGCTGGGCTTTTGGGCCAATGGATGGGAGAGATGTCTGGACAAAGAACCTGGGAACTTGTTTCTTTGAAAACTTTTTCAAGTAATGTAAAACCAAAATGTCTGTATGTTTTCCTGAATTGCACTTTAAACTCAGGTGGAATTGTCCAACACTGCAGCTACAATTTCCCAGAGAGCAGCAGGGTGGGAGCCATGGCTGAGGAGCAGTCCGGGATGGGCAGTGCTGGTCCCTGTAGGGGTGAAGCTCCACCAAGGGAGTGCTCTGGTCTCCCAGACAAGGCTCACAGCTTGTCCTGCCTCTACAATTTGTACAGTATTGAGCACCTCCAAGCTGCATGTATGGAAGGCTTCTTTGGGCCAAGAAGGAATAGGAGATTTTGGGAAACTTGGCAGTGACTCTGTATAGGAAGGGGTTGCTGTGCTCTGCAGGTGAGGAACCAACAGGATCTTCTCACAGTAGCTCTGCATTGCTGATGGGCCTGTAACACATTTCATAGGATTACAGAATGGTTTGGGTTGGAAGGGACCTTAAAGACCATCCTGTTCCACCCCCCTGCCATGGGCAGGGACACCAGGTTGCTCTGAGCCCCATCCAACCTGCTCTTGAACATTTGAATGTCTCTCTTGTGTTCGAGTGTGCAAGGTAGTACTTTGATCCCAAAAATTGTTGTTAAATGTTGAAAAGCTTAGAAGCTGCTGTTCTTCTGGCCTGACGTGTTCTGTTTTATCCCCAAGTCCCCATTGGTGACGCTGGAATCAAGGTGAACAGGAGCATTTGGGCTGAGTGACAAACTGACTTCTTACTGTAAAAGATTTCAGTAGCTCCTCACCTGTACGCTGCAGACTAGATGAGCATGAGCTGGGGCCTGGTTTAGTTTGTTTAAATCTGTTTGCTGCATCTGTTTAGCACTGTGTGTGTACCTGTATGGAACACGTGGGCTCTGCATTAGCCAGATAATGAACTCTGCACATCCTGAGATTATGTACAGCTCAAATAGGCTTCCTGTGACAGGCACTGAGGACACAGATGGGGCTTAATACCTCGACTTCTGCAGGGCTTGTGTTCTTCATATCTTCAAATCTTCAGCTCTTTGGTCAGTTGCAGAGTGCTCTTGCTTCTCTTAGTGCTTTCTCTGCCAGAGCAGGAGCAGCATGGGACCTGCCATACACATGGATGGCAATGTCCTCTGGTGGGTGAGGGATGTGGCTGTGTCTCCTGCCTGCCTTGAGGAGCTCAGAGGCAGTAGAAGTGCTCCTGTCCCTGTGGATGCAGCGTGAGGTGAAGGTCCACATGTGGCTCCTCTGCCCATGCAGGTGAACATGACTCACCTCACCTTAAGAGAGCATCACCAATGGTCCCACAATGCCATCCCTGCCCCATGTCAGCCATGTCATTGCCTGTCCCTGGAAGAGAAGAGCTGGGCAGGTTTCAATGAAGGCTTTTCTCTTTAGCTGATGAATTTCTGAAGGAGCAAGTGCCTTCCTTGACATACCAGTTCCTGTTTCATCTGCATTAGGTCCATGCTAGTGCAGGATCTGCCAGCCTGGGTTTCTTTATAAAGCACATTTCCTGTATGCTCTCTGCAGCTGAAGAAATGAATTGTAGCAAATTACTAGTTTGACTTCCCTTGTGAGTGATGACTTGCTCTGTTTTGATTCAAGCCAATAACCTGAGCCATTTCTTCAGGCAGAAAGCAGCCCTTTCCCAAAACAGAAACCCTCAACCGTGATGTGGGATTTGTGATAGGGATGCTCAGATGATGGAGTTTGAGAACTTCAGTGTTGGAGAACGTAGCTGCCAGACTGCTCAAATCAGCTGGATCCTGGTGCCTTCAGAGTTGGAGATGGTTGCAAAATGCTGTCCAGTGGGCCAGAGATGGGTATCCCAGCTACCATCCAGTAACCCTCACCCACTATGTCCTTCCTCCTGCAGGAGAAAGGCATGGGAAGAAAGGACTTTCCCAGTCCACTGCCAGCAGCAGCCTCTCTGCCCTTCTCCCCAGGGGAAATGGCTGGAGGAAGACTGATTTGATGATGCTCAATTACAGCCTCTGCTAATTGCTTTATGATGAGAAAATATTCCTCAAAATACACTTGTTGGTCCCACTTGAGGTGCAGCAACCTCCAAAGATAAATCATCTTTTGCACTCTGCTGTTGCTGTTAAATCTGGGTTTGTGAATGGCTTTATTTGATCCAAAACTTCATTTTTTTAATTATGATCAAGCACTTGCCTTCAGGAGAGCTGCCTTGGTTCTCCTTGGAACACACAACTTAGTACCCAGGCTGTCCTGAGTCAGCCTGTGTCATGTTCATTACTCACACGTGGACCCAGGCAGCAGCAATGCATGGAATGTGGGGCTTCAGCTGCTGCTCCATCTTGGAAGGCTTTTTCAAACAGAATTCTGTGAAGTTTCCCAGGGATGAAAACTGTCGCTGTGCTGCTCCTCTTGGGCACATTGAACACTCCTGGGTCTGCTCTGCTTGCACAGACCCCTGAGCTCTCTCTCTCTTTGGAGGGTGTTTCTGTCCCTCACCCAGCCTGGCCGTGGAGCTCTGCTCCCAGCCAGGGACAGACACCCACTCACCCGCAGGCACAGGGAGCTGAGCTGGCTGCTGAGGGTCTGGAGCATCCAGCTGTTTTAAAGCACCAGCTTATTGCTTCCATGGGAGAGAATCCCCAATATTTGCCCCAGATGTCCCTAATCCCTTGAGCAGCTGTGGTTTGCCGCAATCCCTGTCCCTGTGGAGGGGCCATGCCTGCCCTGGCACAGGCAGGACCCTTCCCTGGGACCTGCTTGGCATCCTACTTCTGGTATGATGCTTCCTTCCTCCTAGTGAGAAGTTCCAAAGAATCCGACCTGCGCAAGGACTTGCTCAGTCAGGAAGTGCATTTTTTCCTGTTTAGACCAGATCTTCACACTCTGTGAAAAGATTCAGTGCTCTCAAAGCCATCTGAGGGATTACTGTTCCAGGTCTGTGGGCCTCACAGAAGGCTTTGGTAGGTGTAACATGATAAACCTGCAAGTGAGGTTGTTGTGTGCTCTTGAAAGTTTCTGTCTTTGTCAGAAGGCAAATGAATAGATTCTTCTTCAAGATTAAGTATGGGTTTATACTCTGTTGACTGTAGATAATAGAGCCTTGGGGTGAGACCTCCCAGTTTCTCAGGGGTGATTCTGCTAAATACTGAAGGGCTGTATGAAACGTGACTGCAGCCCTTCTCTGCAATACAGCTTTTGGGACAGATGTTCCTGGTGTATTGAATCAGCTCTTTGCATTCTCCATTGTGTGGGCACTGCTGAGGATCATTCTGGATGCTGAGTCTGGGCAATCAGTGTCCCTTTGGGTCCCCTGCCCGCAGGAGCAGTGCTGCTGCTGTGTCAGCAGTGTTGGGGATGTGATCATCTTCCTGTGCTTGGTGTTGTTGCTTCATTATGCTCTGTAAGTCACAAACCTCAGCTGCCGGGGGGTTTGAAGGTCTTTGATTTGTTCCTTCATAGCATTAATGCTGTGTGTCAGGAACATGGATCCGAGCTGTTGTCTCCTGTGGTTCTGACTGGGCTGGAGTTGCTGTGGTTGATGTGGTATGGACGTGTGTGAGGGATGGATAGTCAGACTCCTGGGCTGCTTGAGCTCCTGTGGTGCGGCTGGTCAGTGGGAGTGGAGATCTCCATGCCATTCTCTCACTCAGTTCTGTCACCAACATGGTCCATGTCTTCTGTTTTCTTCACTTGATCTTGAAGGGAAATGGATTCTCCCCTTGAGCTTTTCCAATGCTTCCATGCCATAACCTGGCTTACAGGGCCAGTGCAGCTCCCTGCTGCATGCAGTGGTACAGATGAGGACTTCTCTCTTCCCTAGCTTTTGCCAGGCACATCCCTCTCTCCAGGACACTCACCTTTCCCAGGTCACCCCTCCTCAGCCCCAGTGGCTGCTCCCTGGCCAGTCCCAGGGTCCCTGTCCCAGGACCAGTGATAGCAGAGGGTCACTGGCTGTCCCCAGGGCTGTGCAGTGCTGTGCAGTCTGTTCTGTGGGAAGAGGGGAAGGGGAGCCTAAGGCAGGGGGTCTGTGGGAAGGTGGGGTGTCTGCCCCCGGGGCAGAGCAAGGTGAGGTGGCTGCTCTGCCTCTCCATGAGCACGTGGCTGGGGCCCCACGGCAGCAGCTGATGGCTCGAGCAGTTGCAGGTACTTAGGAAAGCTTCTCTACGGCTGCTCTCAAGGGGAGAATAATCCTATTTTGTAGATTGTATTTGGAAAATGGAGGCAGATGTTCTTCACGTGGCACACTCCACAGGGACTCGTGGTGGATTAGCCTACAGTAACCCACCTGAACAGGGACTTTGGAGGCCTTAAGCCAGACTGAAGATTTACCATCATCACTGAAATGCATATCATGTCAGTCTTTGGGAAAATTCCTGTTCTTTGTGTTTGTTAACCTGACAAGTTTCTTCCCAAGCTGCAGCCACTGCTGGTTCTGCCTGCTGGGCCAGCTGGGAGCAGGAGAATTCCTGGCTATATTTAGAGGTAAGCTGGAGCGTGTGTCAGTCCATCACAGTAACCTCTCCCTCTCTCCCTTTCTTCAAGGTAACAGAAGACGAGCACAGCTGTTCTCCTAGAGGGTCACCAAGTCTGTAACACCCTGACGTGCTCCCCAGGAGAACCGGGAGGCTGCCAGGAGGCAGGAGACAAGGTTCCTGGTCAGAGTGCTCCATGTTTCATCTGGGACAGGTGACAGGCACCGGGATGCGGAGTTGGGAGGCTCTTCTGGTGTGAGGCTGGCAGGAAAGGCTTAAAGATATCTTACCCTAGAATGAGAATTTGACCAGTCAGACGGCAATGAACTAGGAGAACAGCAAAACCCACAACTTGGAATGTATTTATTACTTAAAATTAGCTATTCTTGATAAAATCCCCCAAATTATTGCTGCTGCTTATTTTACTTACAGATTTCACACACTTGTTAATTTTAAAGCTACCAAACTTTCATTCAATACTGTACTCTGAGAAATGTAATTGGGTCAGGACATGCAA
Organism: Xenops minutus; assembly: GCA_035221455.1. Taxonomy (NCBI): domain Eukaryota; kingdom Metazoa; phylum Chordata; class Aves; order Passeriformes; family Furnariidae; genus Xenops; species Xenops minutus. Next base: position 34,620,525 of record JAWWEE010000159.1, read on the forward strand.
TAGAATGAAATCATTGTAGTGTCTTAAGTACAACGGACTCATTTTGTGTCTATTAAACCTTGGAAGATGTGCAACACACAACGATGTGGCTGTCATTGAGTGTGTTAAAGCTTTCTTGTGTCATTTGCTGCAGAGTGAAAGAAATAGGTGCTTTCGGGTACATGACCAAGCAGTGCTGGTGACTTGGATGGTCTGGGTCCTACCACTGTGCTTTCTGAAGTCACCTGGAACAGCCTGGGCCTGCCTGTGCTGCCTAGGGTGGGTGCTGAGCTAATGACTCCAGCCAGAGAGGGAATCCCTGATCTGAACTGACTTGCATGCTCACAGCCAGTCAGCAAGTGTGATTTAAGGCCCTTTGCACACTTGTTGGATAGAAGTCCTTACACATGACCAGAGATGATGCACAGTCTCTAATCCGGCAAACAAACAGCTCTTGTGCCAAATCTGGAGTGCAGACAGGTCACAGATGAAGTGATCTGTGGACAGGGTTCTGGAACTGTATCAGTTAAGTTTGTGGGTTTGCATTAGTTTGGCTTTTTCTTGGATTCCCTCAGTCCAGAAACATTAATTTGTGGTAATCTGTTGGTTCTGATGCTGGAGAAAACAGTTCAGAGTGTCCCTGCTCAGTGAAATGTTATCTGGCTGTCAGAGATTGCCTTGGAGCTGCAGGATCTCTGCACAGATCCTGCTTCCTGTCTGCTGGACCTGCTGCAGCAAACACGGGATTGAACTCTCACTGAGTGAGAGCAAGCGGGTCGGAAATCACACAGGCTTGTGTTTTCCTGGTTCATGCTGCTTCACACTGTGGTCTTTGAATGTCAGCAAGAGAGGTCAGAGCTTCCCTTTTCAGCAGTGAAGTGTCACAAGAAGAGCTCAGCTCCTAAACTGTTCTGCTGAGTCTCCGTCCAGCACACAGTGAGTCAAATCTGTGCCCCTTAGAGCAGCGGGAAGGCTGTGGTGTAAAACATGGAATGCTGAACCAGGACAGCTGTTTCCCGAGGCCCGTTTTGGACACCTCTGCGAACAAATCAATGAGCTTCCTGTTTTCCAAAAATAAGTGCAAGAAGGACAGCAGTATATAGCAAGGGATGTGTTCCTGCACCTTGTGTGAAGCCTTTGTGCAGCGGGTGTTTACCCGGGCGCCCGCTGGGCCCATCCCAGGCTGGCAGAGGTGCCCCTGTGCCGGGAGTGCTCCTGCTCTGGGAGGAACAGCTCTGCCTTTCTTAGCCCCCGTCTGTCTGGCCTCAGGGGCTCTTTGTGAGGTTTTTTCTAGCATCTTCTCGAGCTAGGCCTGGGCTGAGCTGACGACTGTGAGGTGGTTTTTGTGTTTTCTGCTCACACAGTTCTGCATTGTACAAAATCCCTGCCCCGAAATGCTGCCAAGCATTTGGCTGTAGCCTTGCAGCAGTGAGCTGCAGAGAGGTACAAGCAGCCTTCTGTTCACTTAAGACACTTTTTATACAGGCAAAGCAAAAATAACCAAGCCCCTGCTCCCAGGAAAAGCACTTGTCTGCTCCCATCTCTAGTGAAGGGCTCATCCTGCCCACACATGGAAAGGCTGCTCCAAGGCTGAAGGAAATGCCAAGGACAATAGGTGAGTGCTGGCCACAATCCTGAGCAGGCAACCAGTGGTACTCATGAGCAGGCAGGAGCATCCTTCAGACCAGGTGGTCAGTCTGCTGGGTGTGAGGGGGAACTGTGATACCTCACACATGAGGCCAGGGGCTTTCTCTAGGCTTGGGACCTGACATGGTTTGAGAAGGTTTGCTCAGGTCTGATGTTCATCCTCTTAACACTGGAGTGGTCCTCAGGGTGGAGTTGTTTAAAGAGATGTCCAGTTTTTCCCCACAGTGGTTTGTCTCTGCAGTAAAGCCCCTGGTGCACACCAACCCTTCCAGATGTGTAATGGCACAGTGAGACCTGCTGGCCTTGGCCTCTGCCCTGCTCAGCGCTGGCAGCTCACCCTCCCAGCAGTGGTTCTGCTCCCAGGGCTGATGGAGGGGTGAGTACCTGTATCCCTGAGGGAAACCCTTCCCTGCTGTGTTGGCTCCTGCTGTCCTTACACCTGGGTGTGTGACATTCCTGACATTGCTGGGCCCTGTGGAAAGCAAACAATGTGCTGTTACTGCCTGAGACTGCTGCTGCAGAGGTGAGGGGAAATGTCAGTGTTCAGGAGAAAATGTCAACATTGTTCAGGGGAAAATGTCAGTGTTAGGGCTCCTGGGCCCCGTGTCAGCAGACAAGAGGTTCCAAGAGCTAGTTTGCTGCCCTTTGAGCCAGGGGCTAGGCAAGGACCTTCCTCCAGAGAGCACTGGAAGGTTGGTGTGTTGGGACTCTTGTTTTCCCTTTGCCCTTTGTGATGCCAGGTGGTCCTAACACCATCCCACAGAAGAAGCAAAAAGGTGGCATTTCAGCACAGCAAGTGAGTCACTGGATTTTTGCCACTTTACTAAGAATCACCACAGAGAGTTCCAGTAAAAACATGGTAACAGGGGAAATGGTGCTTGTGAGGCAGATGAGTGGATGGGACATGGATCCTGCTTGAAATCAGCAGCTTGGTGCCAGAGGTGGGTTAAACCCCAGCCTTACACAGCACCAAACCACAGCCCAGCCATGGGTCTGCATGGGAGCTGCCCCACTGCTCCTCAGTGAAAAGATGACTCTTGGGTTTTGGCAAGGCTTAAAGCAAAGATCTAGCAAATTGCTTCTTTGCCTTGGCCATTAAACAGATAAATGAAAATAATTCTCAGCAAATGCAAAAGCCTAAACCAAAAGCACAGTGATGGTTCATTTCTTAACTGATTTAAAAAGCTAATGCAGAAGATTCTAAATGTCACTTTTAATAATGTGTGGTTGGAATGGCTTAATTCAGTCTTTTATTCTGTCAGGAAAAGCTGCATTGAGTTAAAAACCTAAATTTAACAGGCAGTAATAGTGAGGGGTCTCCAGTATTCTCTGCTGCCTGTCGAGCGTTGTTCACAGACTCCTCCGTGCTGTAGAATTTCACTTTTTGTTCCGTTTTTAAGGTTTCCTTCCTTATACTTTCAGAACTTGTGCAGGGCTTCAAGAACTGGTGGGCCTTTCTCAGTCCCATTCCATTCTTGTCACACTAAAGGCTTATTACAGTCTCCAGGGCTCTGCTTCCTCTCAGACCCCACAGCTGTGCTCCAGCTCACACAGGCTGGGCTCCAAAACACCAGCCAGGCAGTCACAGTGGAGCTTTTGAGGATGGAAGGGGGGTGGTGGTCAGGTTTTTATTCTGACTTTCATAGAGTCCTAAAAGGGTTTTGGTTGGAAGAGACTTTAAAGCCCATCCAGTCTCACCCCCTGCCTTGGGCAGGGACACCTTTCACTAGACCAGGTTGCTCCAAGCCCCGTCTAACCTGGCCTTGGGCAGGGAAAGCTGAGCTGTGCTGAGAGTCTCCCAGAGATACTGCCTGCACCCCACACCCCTCCTCTCTCCACTGATGTGCCTCTTGCTGTAGATCTGGCTGTCCGCTAAAGCACCTCACACAGCAGAACAGCCTCAAGAATGAGTGGGTTTTGGAAGCAGAGCCCTGGAGCTCCAGGTACACTGGCAGCTCCCCGCTGGAGCCGGGCAATGCTGCCACAGCAGGGCTCCCCCAACCTTCCTCCTGCCCTGTCAGCACTGGAGTCTCCCAGGCTTTCCCACTGACCTGACATAAATGTTTCTTATAATCTGAGTTTGTGACATTTCAGCTTTTCTCCTGCCCCAGTGCTGCGTTGGGGAAGAGGCATCTTCAAGTGAACAGGATGAGAATCCATTTCCCGACGAGCTCTGCCTTTGCCACTCTCTGTGAGCGGGCAGAGGTGGGTCAGTGGTGAGTGTCTGCATTCATCAGTTCTGGCTGCTCCTCGCTTCTGCTCTCCCACCTCAGCCGTGGCCAGTAGCAATGGCAACACCTCACACACCTCAGTGTCTGCTGCACCTCAGACCGTGCCCTCCAAGGGCATCCTGTGCTGTGGGAGCAAGGGCAGGCGGGTTGTGTGAGGACAGACAAAGTGAGTTCCTGCTGGTTCAGTCCCAGTGCTGAGGACTGACAGAAAGGCAGAACAGCCCCACCGGGTTGTCCAGAAAACCAAAGTCAACCAAAGCTCCTTCTGCTGTCAGACAGAGCCCAGGACAGCAGCATCACCACATGTCCCTCCTGATGCACCACAGCCACTGCTGGCCCCGTCAGGTTTCCATGGGGTTTCGAATCGCTGCCTCTGGGAAAAACTGTCCTCACAGTGAATATGCTGGACTTTAGCAGCAGTTTTACCTTGATTTGTCCTCCTAGCCTGGCTGCAGCCTCACTGCAATAATCCTTCCTGAGGCTGCAGTGTCCTTCGTAGGTAGGAGAAAAAGGGAAGTTGAGCTTTAAAGGTGAAGGTAGCTTTATCCTGGCAAAAGAGATATCTACTCTTCTGGAATGTGGGAATTTTCTTGTTTTGCTAGATCTTCAGGGTATTGTACTGTCAGTTTTTCATTCCTGCTTGTAGCAGATGACTTCCAAGCAGCCTCAGTGTGTGTATTTTCTGTCTCTAGGGATTCATGGCTCTGCTGTGAGACCAGGGAGGGAGCTCAAGCAGCAGTAGCCAGGTGGGACCTGGGATCCCCCTGCCCCATACCTCAGCTGGGACCCCCAGGGCTGGGGTGCCTGGATCCTCACTCCAACTGCCCCCGCTCCCTGCATCCCAGCATATCCCTCCATCCCTGCCTGCATCCTGGCAGAGGGTCACACTAAAGGCTGCCAGGGAGCCCAGCTCTTACTAGGTGTTGATTTGCCTTTCTGTGCCTCCAGCCTGAGCTCCGGCTGCACAGGGGGGACCAGCCTGGGCACAGGGAATGGAGTCGGGCAAGCATCATAGGGAATTAGGCATTGGGTGCCCAACTCTACACTGGGGCTCCAGCAAGCCCCCTTAAGGGAAGCTTGCTTTAGTGCAATCAAATCACATCTGTCGTACATGGGAAATACTTCCTTTCCCCTAAACTAATTTTTCTTTTTTTAAGTGCATCTTATAACACACAAAGTTGGACAAGTTGGTTTTAAGGCTGATTTCTGGGGAAAAGCACATAAACTGCAAGCTGGTTTGCATTAGACACCAAAACCTGGAGCATTTGGCTTTGATAACCGAGGCCCAATGTGGCTTGAAGCAGAACATAGCTGAAACAGGGAATGCTGAGGGCAGCTGAACTGCCTGTGGAGCAGCCACTGGCGCTGGGCAGGGAAGGGGCTGGTTTTCCCTGCTCAAAGGCCGTGGTGCCAGCAGAATAAAACTGAAGGCCCACCTTCCATGGCTGGAGGAGCCATGGGGGACAAAGTATGCCCCGAGGGGCACAGGGGTCTGGTTTTGGTGGAGGCACAGGGGCTGGCTGTGCCAAGGCTGGAGCTGCTGCAGGGGGCTCAACCTGATCCCTCTGTGTTGGGTTTCCCAGTGCCCAGCCTGGAACAGGGAAACCACTTGGGGCCAAATCCCCTGAAATACAGCATCTTTCCTGCATGCTTATGCCCTCCATTCAGTGGAGAGATGTCCCAGGGCCTCTCCGGGCAAGGTGGGGAGGCACTGGCGTGCCCTCAGCTGGGATGGGGCCATGCTGCTGCTGCTGCTGCTGGCAAACCTGGGATGGGAAGGTGACAAGGGTCACTCGTGCCACCTGTGATGACTGCTGAAGGCGAAGTGGTTCTGGTGGGGAGGCTTGGGCTGGGCAGTGGGGCTGGTGGGGAGGAGAGCAGAGGGCTGGGCAGATGGTCACCAGCCCTGTGGGGACAGGGTCATGAGTGTCCCAGCCCTGGGGGCCCACACAAGCACACAGGACCAGGGTCCAGAGCACATGTTCCCTCTGGAGTGGAAACTCGGTGTGGCTGTGCAGCCCGTGGCTGGCGTGGGGGTGGGGATCTGCCTGCTTTGATTCTGCTTATGACTCTCCCCCACCCCATGGTTTTGCTCCACGGCGTCGTCCTTCACAGGAGCTGCAGTGGTTCTGCATGTTTTTAATTTGCTGGTGGGCGTGAGCTAATGAGGGGTTGGGGATCAGGCTCTGCTGGTCAGGGTGCTGTCGCCACGTGCTCCTTCCCTGTCCGGAGCCGCTCCTGCCCCGAGCACCCCGACACCATCCTGGCTGTGCCAAGGGCTGGGGGACAGCGCTGGCACCAGGGCATCGCAGCCGCCAATACCTGTACCAGTGGAGCTTAAACAAGAATCCTCATGTTCCTGTGGCCTCTCCAAACCCTAATTATTTATAATTCCCCCAGCTGAAGCTCTGTTGCTAAAGAAAAATTGAATTTTCCCAGCGGCGCGGAGGCTTGGCCGATGAGTCACGGCGCTTCGTTAGCTAATGTTAGACCTGCTGTGAATTACTCACTGGTGCTGATACAGAGTGGGCTGAGAAAATGTGCCTTTGGAGTGGATAATTTTAGAATTTGGGTCTCTTCCCTGGCAAGGGAGGGGGTGAGCGTGCAGGGGTTTTGGAGCCCTTGTGTAGGTGCGTGCTGCTCTCCCAAGTGGGTCTTAATACATAAAGGCACTCAGAGCCTGTGTTGCTTTATTCAGTTCCATGGGTGAATCTCAGTATGTGAGGATGCTTTAAATTCAGGAGTAACTGTGTGAGTCTGTGCTGAATTGGATGGGTCATGTAGTAGTTGGGGTAGCAGCCTGAGTGAGACGGGGTTAGGGAGGACAGGGTTTATTTTGACAATATTAAGTGCTGAAGTTTGCAATGGGAGAGCACAAAAGTGGATTTGAGGTGGGATTCTTGGGGGTGTCTTGTGCAGGGCCAGGAGCTGGATTTGATGACCCTTGTGGGTCCCTTCCAATTCAGGAGATTCTGTGATCCTACAAATTCTGTAGTTCTCAGCTTTTACTCTGGAGATAATGTTTTCTTCTGAAGTCTGTCAAGAGGTGGCTGAGGAAAGAAGCTCACACGTTCTCTGTGAAATCCATGCTTCCCCTGGAAAATGCGAAGGGATCACAAACCCAAAATCCCTGAGTGCTCCCTGGGCAGGCACATATCCCTGTGGGGTCCCTGGGCAGCATCTACCAGGCTCCAGCAGCCACTGATGCCCCTGGGCTGCTGCCAAACCGCAGGACCTCACAGGAGCTTTAGGGGAAGTGGGAGGCATTTCCCTGGGGAGCAGCTGGGAATTATTCCTGCTGCTATAATGCTTTTAATCTTTCTTTTTATTATGGCTTGCAAGTATGTGCACCAAAAATTCCACCAGCAGTTTCCCAAGAGGCCATTCCCACCATGGCTTGAAGTAAGGAAGTTTATTATAATATCAGGTAATTTTTCTCCCTGGTGCCAGACGCTGTCAGCCTGCTGATCTGTGCTGCTGGCTCGGTCCTGGGGGATGGTCCCTGACACATGAAACAGCTCTTGGTATGATAATTGCAGCAATTTCAAGAAACACGAGTAGGGGTCTGGGCAGGAATTGCCTTTGGGAACATCTGTTTCACCTTTCTGTCTATGGCCTCTTTCTGCAAACATCTTTTAAATTCAATTTAAAAAAAAAAAGCTTGTTCAGTATAAGCCAGTCCCCGGAGTGACTCACAAATGGCTGTAAGAGCTGCACACGAGTGCAACTTCTCCCCTACAGAGGGATAACCAATGGGAAAAGCGTGGTCAGGCCTTGGCAGGGGCTGCCCAGGGAGGGTTGGAGTGCCCAGCCCTGGAGGTGCCCAAGGCAGGACTGGCC